>CM030367.1:78682282-79108164 GCA_017893485.1 Hemerocallis citrina
TGAAAAACTAGACTATGGTCAGTCACTAAGCAAGCCTAAGGGCTGAAATAAAATTTACAACAAAACAGTCCAGAAGTCCAATGGGTCGGTTTTCTCACATGGGTTAGGCGGGTCTGACCCGAAATCGACCCGAATCTACTCAGTTAATCCTTTCAGCTTCAACTGTGTACTAGTTCATTTTCACATTCTCCACCCGAAATAAAACAAAACCTAGGGGTTTCAGTGGCTGAACAATCACTTGAGATGGATCTCAGTGGCCAGGGAAAAAAGAATATCTCCATTGCATAGGTTTGTTCCCTTATATTTTATTTTATTTTCTAGAGAATCTGGAACAAATAGAGATTTTTATTAGTTGATTATCATTCTATCTTATTATAGAGATTTGAATTTTAGATAGTAAATATCATTAAAACTATTCTGAGAAGATAAAAGGGTTTTTACATTGGTCTTCAATGGGTTCTTTCTCTCTTTATTCTTCCTCCTAGAACCTATCGTCTTGGTTCTATTCCTACTACTTACTGTTCACTGCCCTTGCTCTCGATCTATTCACACTTGTTATCTTGCTCCTCCCCTGCCTTTTTATAGAACAAAGAGTAATGTTACACCTACTGTTAAATCTACTATATATTTATTTATACTGTCTTACGTGCTACACTAGTATTATACTTTTACGAGATGAACCCTATATTTATGGTTATGCATATTCAACTAAATAAAATTGCTTATATTACAGTCTACCTCCCCATGGGTGTGGGTCACACGGGTGTAAGAAACAGTTCAACATTTTCTGGACCAGGACTCGGCTCGTGGGTGCCATGCAATTTCTGAATTCTTTTAATACAAATATAAACATTATGAGGGGGAAAAAAAAAAACTAGGAATCAAATTTGCTTCGGAGTAAAGCTGAATCATCAAGATTTGTAAGTAAAAAGACATTAGGGATCAACAAAATTGAAGACTTGATAATGTCAGGGATTCCGACCGTAGCTCCGGCGCCGTAGAAGTCAGGGACCAACCTCAGATGAGAGGGAGTCTGTTAATGAGTCTGTTAGTGAGTCTGTAATGGGTCTAGAGTTGTGTATCAGTTGGTATCAGTTCGTATCTGTGTGTTGGGTTTTTTACGTGCACTAAGCACAGTTTTAGTTTTAAGTGAGTAGTGGCGGGAATGGGAGCGGAAAGGGGAGTAGTGCGTACTGCGCGTGCTATTTTCATTTTTGTCGTATCTGTAACCGTTTCCCATTTCCCACTACTTAAGCTGCGATTGTAACAAACTGTTTTTCAAGTAATAAAAAGTTAATTCTTCTGCCTTAATTCTTCTTCATCCTCTTCCTCTTCTAACCTCAATCCCCCAATCTCACCTCCATGGCCAGATCAAGAGCTCAGTCCAACCCCAACCCTGACAATCTGGTATCAGAGCCAGCACACACCGAAGATGATGGCCGCACAGAGGGAAGCACAGATCTAGAAGTAGAAGTGGCGAACTTGAGGAGCCGGTTGACAGAGAACCAATTGCAGACGGGGTTCCTTACGGAGAGAGTGGAGGCCATCGCGACCAGTATCGGAGAGCGATTCTCAACAATGGAGTCCCGTTTGGAGTCGATGATGAGGATGATGCAGCAGATCTCACAACCTCCTCCCAATTCGCAACAACTCAGATCTCAGCAACCTCCACTGATTCCCAATCCACCGCATCAGCATTCTTTCAGGGAGGTAAGTCACTCCAACTCCCACTCAGTAACGTTCACAGGCCAGAGAGATTTGGGAAATTTGATCAGAACTCCATTCAAAGTCGAATTCCCAATCTTCCAAGAAGGTGATCCAACAGAATGGATCTGTGTAGTGGAGCAATTTCTCGAGTTCTATGAGATTCCTGAAGCACAGAAGTTGAAGTATGCTTCCTTGAATCTAAGGGGAAGGGCGGCGCAGTGGTTCCGTAGACATCTTAAGCATAGAGTGCAGGAAATCACTTGGACCAAATTTTTGGAAGAATTACTTACTCGATTTGGCCCTACGGAGTTCAATGATTACAGCGGAGTTTTGTCTAAATTGCAGCAGAAGGGAGATATCGAAGTGTATATACAAGAGTTTGATAAACTTTCAAACTATGTAGAAGATTGGACGGAGGCTCATTATTTGAGTACATTCATTAGCGGATTAAGAGATGAAATCCGATGGGATGTTAAATCTCAGCGTCCAAAGAACGTAAATGAAGCCATAGGTTTGGCTCGTGGCTTTGAGGAGAAGTTGTCATGTCTGAGAAAAAGTTATAAGCCTCCTTTTACTTCCAAGATGCAGTTACCCATGTCCAATCCAACCTCCTCAAAGACTTCTTCCACATCATCTAACTCAATCAACCAGTACAACCCTTCCAATACTTCACACAACCCCAGTCCATCTAATCCTACATCCACTTTTAATCCTCGACGCCTTAGCATTCAAGAGATGAGAGAAAGGAGAGCCAAGGGGCTATGCTTTAATTGTGATGAGAGGTATTTCCAGGGTCACTTATGCAAAACTCAGAAGTTTTACTATCTAGAAGCATTGGAAGATGAGGAAGACATCTCAGAGGATGTGATACCTGAAGGTGAAGAACCACAATACACCTCAAACTCCGCAGTTACTAACTCTACTAATATAGCTCCAGAAATTTCTTTACATGCCTTAGTGGGAGCGCAGGTTTATCCTCAGACGATGAGAGTGAAGGGAAAGATTAACGGAAGAGAAGTTAGTATATTGATTGATACGGGATCTACTCACAACTACTTGGACCCCCAAACTGCCGTTAAGGCCAATTTGTTGGTCAGAAGTGAGCCAAAGTTTAAGGTCACTGTGGCTAATGGCCAAGCAATGTATAGTGAAGGAAATGTAGAAAAGATCAATTTCACTGTACAGGGAGTTAATCTGCAGGCTGATTTGTTGTTACTTCCGTTAGGGCCAGCTCAAATGGTGTTGGGAGCGCATTGGCTGAGATCGCTTGGTCCAGTAACTATGGATTTTGAGGAGATGACGATGCAATTTCAAAGTGAGGGTAAATGGTACAAGTTACAAGGTATTATCAATCCCCAGTTGCAGCTTTTAGAAGGAGAAGAGCTTGTTAAAATTAGTAGCTGCGTGTGTCAAGCCTACATGATACAGCTGCAAGGACAATTATCCGGAGTAGATGCATTGGAAGAGTCCATGTGTGAACAAACTTCCCAAGGAAATAAGAGTTACTTGGTACAAGGTGAAGCTGATGTACTTCAAGTTCTAAAAAAATTTCCGGAAGTTTTTGCTGAAGAACTAAGCTTACCTCCCCCAAGGTCCATAGACCATCACATACCAATGATAGAAGGACATACGCCTGTATGCATTAGGCCGTATAAACATCCACATTTTTATAAAAATGAAATTGAGCGGCAGATTAAGGAGATGCTCAGCGCAGGTTTTATTCGACCCAGTAATAGTTCTTACGCTTCCCCTGTTATATTGGTGAAGAAGTCTGATGGAAGCTGGCGCATGTGCGTGGATTATAGGGCTGTAAATAACCTCACTCTGAAGGCTAAATTTCCCATACCAATAGTAGATGAACTATTGGATGAACTGAGTGGCTCTCGGTTCTTTTCTAAGATCGACTTAAGGTCGGGATACCATCAAATCAGGGTGTATGAGAATGACATTCCAAAAACAGCCTTTCGTACTCACCATGGGCACTTTGAGTTCCTTGTTATGCCCTTTGGGCTCACCAATGCTCCCGCAACTTTTCAAAGTCTGATGAATGAGATATTCAAAGATTACCTCCGCAAATTCATTCTAGTCTTCTTCGATGATATCTTAGTATATAGTGCTGATTGGGAGAGCCACTTAGTACATCTGGCAAAGGCGTTACAAGTCTTAAGTGATCATAAGCTGGTAGCAAAGAAAAGCAAATGCAGTTTTGGGAAAACTTCAGTAAACTATTTGGGTCATGTGATTAGCGCCGATGGGATTGCAGTAGACCAAAACAAAATTAAGGCAGTAGGGGAGTGGCCAGTGCCAAAAACTGTAAAAGAGCTCAGGGGTTTTTTGGGGCTTACTGGATACTATCGAAGATTTGTTAAAGATTATGGTAGTATAGCGGCTCCACTTACTCAATTGCTCAAGAAAAACTCTTTCCAATGGTCGGAAAAGGCAACTCAAGCATTCAGCAAACTTAAGTTGGCTATGACTACTACACCAGTCCTTCAATCTCCAGATTTTTCTAAACCTTTTGTCCTAGAGGCAGATGCATCCTTGGAGGGAATCGGAGCCGTACTTATGCAGGAATTGCACCCCATAGCTTTCATGAGTAAGGCTCTCAAGGGAAGAGCTTTAGCTATGTCAACATATGAAAAAGAGATTCTCGCTATATTACAAGCAGTGAAACATTGGCGACACTACTTGTTGGGATCTTCTTTTGTGATCAAAACAGATCAGCGAAGTATTAAGTATATATTGGAGCAAAAGATCCACACTGAAGTTCAAGAGAAGTGGATGTGGAAGCTACTGGGGTACTCCTTCAGAGTTGAATACAAGAAAGGATCTGATAATGTCGTCGCTGATGGATTGTCAAGGAGGCACGGTGAGCAAGACACATACTATGAAATCACTTTTGTAGTCCCTAGTTGGTTGGAACAGTTGAAAACTATGGTGAAGGATGATCCTTACTTCTTGGAGTTGGATGAGAAGCTGCAAGCAGGGACACTAGACTCTTCAAATTACAAAAGTCTGGGTGGAATATGGTATTATCAAGGAAAAATCTTAGTAAGTCCAAATGCGAGTGTTAAAGAATTAATTTTCTTTGATCATCACTCATCGTCAATGGGGGGACATTCTGGATTTCATAAAACTTTGCAGAGGATCAAAAGAGCATTCGTGTGGGAAGGAATGAGAAAAGATGTGAAGAAATTTATCAGGGAATGTTTGATCTGTCAGCGCAATAAAAATGAGACGGTTCTTCCTGCGGGATACCTTCAACCACTTCCAATTCCTGAGAGAATTTGGGAAGATATCTCTATGGATTTTATAGAAGGATTGCCCAAATGTGCAAGTAAGAACGCCATCATGGTAGTCGTGGATCGATTAACCAAATATGCGCACTTTATTGCCATTGCTCACCCTTATACGGCTCAATCCATAGCACAGCTTTTTATAGACAACATCTACAAGCTCCATGGAATGCCACGCAGTATAGTTAGTGATCGGGATCCTGTGTTCGTTAGCAAGTTCTGGAAGGAGTTTTTCACATTGCAGAATTGTCGTCTCCAAATGTCAACAGCCTATCATCCTCAAAGCGACGGGCAAACTGAGATAGTAAACAAGGCACTGGAGTTATACTTGAGGTGTTTTTGTGGGCAAAAGTCTAGTGAGTGGGTTAAGTGGCTTAGTTGGGCAGAATTCTGGTATAACACATGTTGGCACGTATCGACAGGGTGCACTCCATTTGAAGGTGTTTACGGTAGGCCACCACCGTCGTTGCTGCACTATGTGCCGGGTACATCAGCTCTACCTGCAGTTGAAGATAGTTTGGTTACTAGAGATGCCATCATTAAGCTGTTAAAAGATAATTTGATTCAAGCCCAAAGTCGCATGAAGTTCTTTGCAGATCGAAGGAGAACTGAGAGGAGTTTTGAAGTGGGGGATTTGGTACTTTTAAAGTTACAGCCATACAAACAGGTATCCTTGCGGAATGCTACTCCTCAGAAGCTATCGTCGAAGTACTTTGGGCCGTATCGAATTTTGGAGAAGATTGGGTCTGCTGCCTATCGTTTGGAACTGCCATCATCAGCTTCCTTACACCCTGTATTCCATGTGTCGAAGCTCAAGAAGTGTCATGGCGAACACCTCCCTAATGTCGCAGTGGAATTACCTCATTGGTGGGTTAAAGAAACTCAAGTTGAAGAGCCAGAAACTATACTGGAGAGGAGGGTGTTCAAGAAAAATAATAGAGTGGGTATTCAGCTGTTAGTGAAATGGAAGGGTGAGGATTTGAGTAATGCATCTTGGATCGATGTTGATGAATTCAGGCTCAAATTCCCAAATTTCGAGCTTGGGACAAGCTCGATCCTGAGGAGGGAGGAGTTGTCAGGGATTCCGACCGTAGCTCCGGCGCCGTAGAAGTCAGGGACCAACCTCAGATGAGAGGGAGTCTGTTAATGAGTCTGTTAGTGAGTCTGTAATGGGTCTAGAGTTGTGTATCAGTTGGTATCAGTTCGTATCTGTGTGTTGGGTTTTTTACGTGCACTAAGCACAGTTTTAGTTTTAAGTGAGTAGTGGCGGGAATGGGAGCGGAAAGGGGAGTAGTGCGTACTGCGCGTGCTATTTTCATTTTTGTCGTATCTGTAACCGTTTCCCATTTCCCACTACTTAAGCTGCGATTGTAACAAACTGTTTTTCAAGTAATAAAAAGTTAATTCTTCTGCCTTAATTCTTCTTCATCCTCTTCCTCTTCTAACCTCAATCCCCCAATCTCACCTCCATGGCCAGATCAAGAGCTCAGTCCAACCCCAACCCTGACAGATAATGGAAAGATAAAGAAGATGATTAGAAAGGGAAAAAAAAATCCTTTTATTCTACCCCATTCTCTTTATCTCAACTCAAATCATAAAGGGAACTCTTTTTTCACAAATCTCATACTCCACACAAAAGAACAAACTTCTGCAAATTTCTCCTGCACAAACGAAACCCTCCTCAAATCTGTTCCAACTCGGCCTCCGACGGCATGGTTGGATGCTGCGGGCTGTCTTCTTGCCATCGAACCTGCAAACCCTAAGTTTGAGATCAAGATGAGAGAAGGAAGAAGAAGATGAACAGTGGACAAAAAGTCTCAAATTCTATTCATGACTGAAAATGGGTTACAGTGATACAGAATGGAGATACACATGCACTGCACAGAAAAGGAGTTGAATATCTCTAACTGAATTCAGTTAGAGTGGACCCCTCTCTAACCAGCCGCCACCCACACTCTTACAGTTGTCCACTACGTGCATAGCGCACAATTATTATAAGGATTTGATAGGAAATTGAATAGACTATTTACAAATTAACTCTTTGATAACCCACAATTACGCAAGGGCTGATACCACTGATACTGTAACCCCTGTTTCCATCTACACGTATTTTCCGTGTTTTGATTCTTCATAAATAATTTTCGTTTTCTTAAATTCATTTTTTTTGTTTAAATTTATTTTTGATCTTCTATTAAAGTCCATTTCTAATCATTAATTGTATTTGCAGCTATTTTTCAAATGATTTTTATATTGTAATAAAAATCCTATTAAGTTTTATAACTTTATCTTATTTCTTATTTGGTTGATTATTTATGTTTTACCCCGAATCAAATATATTATTCTTATTGGATTATTTTAATAAATGTGTTAAACCCAAATCTTATTATGTTATATAATCCTATTATTATCGTCATTATTATTATTATTATTACTCTTATTTTTGTAAAACTCGTAGTTCAACTCCAAACCCACAGTTAATTTTTAACCCATACTATTGATTTATTAATTATGTGAAGTCCAATCCAAACCAACTTAGCCCATTCTTATTTTTTAATTCATATTTATTTGTTTTATGGAAGTCCATAATTCATATCATAGGCAAGAAACTCACTTCTACTCTAACTGCATAACTCCCCCATTTTCTTCAACTAATCTACTAATTACTCATAATCAAATCCCCATCAATCCTCCTGTTATCTGTTAACTGCCCAGTATCCCCCCCTCCCCCCCCCCCCCCTCCCCCCCCCCCCCCCGCGCGCGCGCGCGCGCGCGTTCATCTCCCCCAATATCTTCATAATTCCCTAATCTACTGCCTAACCACTACCTTCATTCCTCATAATTAATAACCTACTAAATCTCTAACCAATCCTCCACTAAATCCTAACAATTCCGTAACCCCACAACCCCATAATCTACTCCACTAATCTCCCCATTAATTCATTAACCTAATTAATTCCCCTAATCCCCTCCCAACCCAAAGCATCCGCCCCTTCATCTTCCTCCTTCTCTTCTTCTTCTTTGTCTGTTTTCGAAACCGACCAAGTTCCGACGTTCCCCCATTGCTTTGCCATCGCTAGCGCCACTGAGCGCTGTCACTGCCTCTCCCCATCGCCGACCAATGCACCCGCAGTCATCACCACCGATCGCACTCCTCACGAGCTCTCCCAGCCTTGCCGTTCGAGCAACATCGACAGCTCCCCATGTCTCCACCACTGTACTCCAGTCCCCGACGCCGCCTTCATCATCACCACTGGCCTCCCCCTCGTCGCCAACACCTCCTCCGTCGCCAACACTCTCTCCTCGACCTTGCAACCCCGACCCCCTCGTCAGCATCATCATCGCCATCATCGCCACCCTCAGTCATCCCCGTTGCTGCCCTCTTCCACTACCACCGTGCGTCGTGCGCGTCGCTACGACTGCCTCCATCGGACGCGCCGCTGCTATCCTGAGCGCCCCGACTTGCCTTCCCCCAATCACTGCAGCCAGTGAGCACCGCCACAGTCGCCGCACTCCTCCAGCCGACCACCCAGCCGACAGCCCTTGTTCACAGATTGCTGCTCCGCCACCGAGCCGCCAAACACTCGAAGTCGAGGCCGACAACTCATAGACCCAAGCCCCGCTACTTACTGCCCCACCTTGCTCGCAGACCGCATCCCAGCAACCACCGCAGTCACCGATCATCTTACTGCCCACTCTTGCTGCAGTTGTTGGCATTGCCTCTTGCCGTCGTTGCTTGCTATCTCCTTACTCAGTGCCATCGTCACACATAAGGCAAGTATCTTGTACATTTTTATTGTTTCGTACAAGTATTTTATTTGATCTCCCGTAATGAGTATTCATATTGATTATCGTAATTAAAACTTGTTGCCGTCCATGTCCACGAAAAATGTTCTTTATAAGTTTCAATTAATTGAACCATCGTATTTGAAATCCTTCCATGTTTAAATCAGTCGTTATATATATTGCATGTATATATA
The DNA here is from genome assembly GCA_017893485.1 of Hemerocallis citrina. Classification (NCBI taxonomy): domain Eukaryota; kingdom Viridiplantae; phylum Streptophyta; class Magnoliopsida; order Asparagales; family Asphodelaceae; genus Hemerocallis; species Hemerocallis citrina. The sequence continues at coordinate 78,691,263 of CM030367.1, forward strand.
TTGCATGGAATCAATCCAGTTACTTATGTGATTCGATGCCCATCAAAAGATCGTAAACATCAATTTGTGTGCTGCCCTGCTGTTTGTGCTAACTCGCAGCGAGATTTTGACCTAGTTACACTTTAAACCAATTAGAACTTTATAAATGAGAGTTGTAGTCCCCTGAATCTAGTTTCGGGAACTTCTGATGGATCTGAAATCTGATATGTAGAGTTCAAGATATACTAATTTTAGTACCGATATATTTTTAATTCCAGATTACTATTTTGAAGTATATCTTCTCGATTATCTAATTAAAATATCATGTTAACAGTAGAATAATGTCTTGAAATTTACCAGTATGTTACTAGTCATGATTAGGAGACACTTTATAATTTTTATAAGATTTTAAAATGATTTTACAGTCGAGTTATATATATAAGAAGTTGACCCCGACCTGCTGCCTTAACAGTAGATCCATAAAAAAATGACTGTTAGACCTAGTTGTTGTTTTCATAATGTATTGTGTGAATGTGTCTGAATGACAGGGAGTTTAGTTTCTAGAATTTTTGACGGAACTGATTTCGCTTTCCTGTATCAACGAGAAAGTAAGTTTTTGTACAACAGTGTATCGCTGTTTAGAACTTGCACTGTTACGTTTTTGCATATAAAATCGTTATTTTATATATTTAATGAATTGAACTATGTATATTTCATGTATTGTATAGTCCTTGATACATCCTTGATCCTTTTTTGATATTGTTCTCATTGATCGTATTGATTGCATGTCCAAGTTATCGATCATGTTACCGTTCGTATTTACCGATCATGTTTACTGTTCATGTATACTTATAGTAAAAACATAACAAGCCCGGGTAGTAAGGGTAAGACTTAATTAGTAGTGGACAATATATGAGACTGTACTCGGGTGGGGACCCGTGTTTTCCGTGTTACATGTTTACCGGCCAAGTTTACAGATCAAGTTACCAACCAAGCTTGTCGACTAAGTTTACCGATCAAGTTACCAACCATGTTTACCGACCAAATTTACTGATCAAGTTTTATAGTCATGAGAAGACCCAATTACATGATCTATATAATTTATCACTAGAGTCTAAATGTAAGCTTGATTGTATGTACCCGTATCTATGGTATGAGACACATGATTGCGTGCATTAGATAGGATTGATAAAAGATGGATAGACTTAAGATTAGAGCACATGCATACAAGTTATATGATTCCGTTTACGAGTTTCATGACTTCTGTTATATGTTACATGTTTTAGTTTACTAGTTACATGATTCCTACTTATAAGTCAAGTTTATATGACCCCCATTTATATGTCACATTTTCCTTGTATACATGATTCCTTGTTTCCTGTTTTATCCTTGTTCCTGTTTTTTTTTTTTTTTTTTTGCTTGTACTACTTATGGCCCGTAACTTGCAATAACGGGCATTTTCTTTTCTCCCAACTCGAGATGATGAATTTACAGGTATAAGAGAAGAACTGCTAGAAGGAATTAGCAATCAAGTATTCTAGAATATGGAGATGAATTCTTGTCATTCTCTGCTTCCCATTATACGGAAACACGGGCACACAACTGAAGATCAGCAAATGATATAAGTATACCAACTCATATCATCCATAAGCTGTACAATACCAGCAAGCTCAACAATACAATAATAATCACGGAAATAAGAATATAATGCAATAACTGATATCTGAGATACAAGAACTTACAATAAGTTCGAGAATAAACAATCTAGTAAGTAATTTGCCAAGTTCCTTAAGTTTCCCATCGTTGTTCCTGTATAACATTTACTCAAAAGAAAAATAGATGGTACCCGTTAGAGCAAGTAACGGGCCGCAAGTAGTACAAGCAAAATAGAAATATGAAACAAGGCATAACAGGGAAAGCAATAAGAATTGAGAATTCAAATACGGAACAAACATGATAACGAGAAATAATATCCATAACAAAAAGGAAACAAGAACTGAACAAGTCTTAAAATATAACCAATCGGAAACAAGAAATCGTGGAATGGGAAACATGTCATATAACTAGGAATCATGCAACTTGCAAACCGGAATCATGTAAACTTGTAAACAAGTAACATGCAACTTGTAAACATGAATCATGTAACATGTATACGGAAATCATGAAACTGGTAAACATGAATCATATAACTTGTAAACAAGACATGTAACATATAAACATGAATATGCATGTGCTCAATGTTAATCTTAAGTCTATTCATTTAATCTGTCCTATCTAATGCACGCAATCCTGCATCCTATACCACAGGTTCGGGTGCATACAAACATGTTAACGTTTACACTCTAGTGGCGAATTATACAGGGTCAAGTACTCGGAAAATCATGTAAATAGGATCATGTAGTCAAAGAGTCTAGAGGAGACCTCCGTAGAGTCTAGAGGTGGCCCTCATCACCCATGACATGACACTTAGTTCTATATGGCACTTAGTTCCATGTGACTTGTGATCGTGTAATCAGGTAATCATGTAATTATGTAATGGAGTCTAGAGGTGGCCTCCGTCACTCATGACGTGACACTTAGTTTCATGTAACTTGTAACAGAAATCACTAGCTTGGGAAACACGAGTCTCCTTAAAATCTCCTATATCGTCCACTACTAGGTCTTATCCTTATTACCCCGGCTTGTTATTCTTTTATAGTCATTAAACATGAACATGAGACAATGAGAACGAGTATCAGGACATGATCAAGGAGTATCAAGGCTATACAAGACATGTGATGTATTTCAATTCATAATGCAAGGAACAAACACATTTATATTTAAAGTCATGAAAATATGAACACTGGACAGCAAGATGTTGCTGTACAAAAACTAACTTTCCTGCTACTACAGGAAAGCGAAATCAGTTCCGTCAGGAGTTCTAGAAACTAGACTCCCTGCCGGTTCCGATGCATATTCACACGATACATTTCAACTACAGAAACACAGTTTATCGGTTAGTTCTTATTGAGTTTACTGCGCAGGCAGCAACTCAGCATTAAGTTATTATATTGATAATTTATCTAAAAACTTAACTAAAACTCTTGCAAAAATTATAATTAAGTTCCTGACATTGGTAATTAACAATCTTAAAATTTCCATGTCTAAATTCTTATGTTAACCTACTGTTCTAATTAATTTAACATGACAGTATAATTATAAACAACAAATTTGAAATTTCGACAGTACAGTAGTAAAACTTAAATATTTTGCATTCTATAAGTCGGATTGAGAGGGCTACAATTTTTATTCAGTGGTCTGGATTCCTCATACAGAGGGCTACAACTTTTATTCAGAATTTCCTAAGTGGTTCTAACTGCAACTGGGTCAAACGTTCAGGTCCTTACTGGTCTAGTGTTGTAACTGCAGTTTAAGGGTCAAGTTACATGTATATAATGGGTTTGGAAATCTATCCAAAAATCTCATAAAAATTGTTTTAAGACTCCCAATCATGTCCAGTAGCATTCAAATAAATTTTAGGTTTAAATTCTGCTATTAACAAGGCGTTTCAATTATAAACCCAACGGTATGAAAAATGCGACAACTTCCTTTCTACAACTCGAAATTCAGATCCGTCGAATGTTCCAGAAACTAGATTCAACGGGCCCTGACTTTCATTTATAAAGGTTGATACAATTCTAACAATAATAGGGTTGAAAGTTCACTACAATACAGACTAGGCAGCGAGACAGCAACATGGTAAATTCTTTAACGACAATTGAGATCTACAAGTTGCATATACTACTGATAGATATTAACAGAGCATTCATGACTAGTAGTTCAAGGGTATTTCTACGATTACCAATATGAAAACTTTCCATTTATACAACAGCAATTATAGAATTAAATATTTATACTATCACACGACAAAAATTATCAATCTTGACATGTATCTATCTACTTATGCTTCTTCATGTGTTCGTGTAATGCACAAGAATGTTCATGATCATTTTACGTGTACGCAATTTACAAGAATCAAGTAAGATAATAGATATTAACAGGCCAAGATTTAATCAACATGTGAAAGGAATGAAGAGCATAATTATGTCACGACGATTCAAACAAAACTACTTGCGAGATTCAAGCAAAGGTTGTACGGGAGTGTACTAGAGAATACTTGCCTTTTATGGTGTTAGCACATGTGACGAGAACACGAGCGAGAGCGATGTCAACAACACAGCGAGAGCTAGAGCAAGAACAGCAAGAGACGGCAGCAAGTACAATAAGAGCAAAAGCGGCGGCAACACGTGCAACTACGTACACAGCAATCACGTGCAATCCATGGAACGACAACGACAGCAAAAGCAACAAGGAATGGCTATGAGCGGCACTCGGGAAATGGCAGCAAGGCAGAGCAGTGGGGGTGCTCGCTGTCATGGGGCTGCTGATTATGGCAGCGAGATGGCCTCTTGGGGCTGTCGGCGCTTACAGGCTGTAAGGAGGCAGCGGTCGGCAGAGGTCGTGCGCAGGGATGAGGGCAGGAGGGTCGTGGTGGTCCTTCAGGGTTGCGTGTGGGTGGTTGATGGCCGGTCGGAGTCACAGTCAGAGAGGAGGCTTGTTGGCGTTGAGAGGTGGTGATCGAGAGCAGCAAGGAGGCAGCGGGATGCTGGCGGTGATGGAGGTTGCTGCGGTGGTTGCAGGCGTCCGGGGGAATGGCGTCGAGTGTAGGGGTCGCGACAAGGTGGAAGGGGCGAGGAGGCTAGTCGAGGCACTTGGCGAGGAGAGGCTGCGAGGAGCAGCGACGGGAGGCGAGGCAATTGGGGTGACGAGGTGATGGCGACGAGGTGTTGCTGGCGTTGGTTGAGATGAGAGCGGCGACAACAATGGCGTTGCGCCGGGGGGGGGGGGGAGGTGCAGGCGATGTGGTGGTCGGGGTGCTGTGGGTTTGCAAGTTGCGGCAGTGTAGTGGTGGTGCGGTGATGGACAACAGCGAGGGCCAGGCTCCGGTGGGCTGGTGGTCAGTCGAAGGAGGAGTAGCAAGGTGTTTCGGTGGTGGAGCGAGGGTGGAGAAGGAGGTGGCAGTCCGGTGATTGCGGAGGCTATTGTGGTCGAGGTTGCGATGGAGGATGGTGGAGATGGAGTGGCTATGGTGATCGGGAGGTATGGAGGTAGAGCTCGGGGTGAGCCAGAAACCAGAGGAAGAAGGTGAAGGGTCGGGGGTAGGGGGCGACTGATGAGGAGAGAGGGGATTAGATAGGGGGTTATTAATTGGTTGATTATTAGGAGTTTTAGTTAATGGAGAGATTAGGGGCAGGGGGGGGGGGGGAGGTTAGTTAGGATTAGTGGGGATATGGAGAGATTTGTGGGGGAACGTGAGAGGGAGTTGAAAATTGGGCAATTAGCAGATTAGAGGAAATTGGGTTAATGAGTTTGAGTTGGGTTAACGGGTTTGCGAGTTTGGGTTAGGATCCAACAAGGGATGAGCTTGAGTCAAAGAATGAGCTAATGAGTTTGAGTATTCAAATAACTTATGGGCTTCAATAAAACAAATAAATTTGAATTAGAAAGTAAGAATGGGCTGAGTTGGTTTAGATTGGACTTATAAAATAAATAAACAAATCATAGGTTGGATTAGGAGTTTGGACCAAAATAATAAAATGATCAAATAGTAATAGTATAGCAGTAAGAATTAAAATCTCTGGGTTCAACCAAATTAATTGGATATCCAAAATAAAAATAATTGAGCTCCAGCAGAAAAAGGGAGATTTATATATGAAATCGAATTTCAATAATACGAAGAAGAAAATAATCACAAATCCGTATAAACGGGAACAGAGGTTACAATTCTAGACTGCATTATTTATCTCATATTGTGTTTCTCAGTTTCTATTGCTATCACTACCTACATTATATTTCGAGTGTTTTTGACCTAAAGTTTATTTCTTCTGGATGTTGGTTATTTTGTGGTTACTGCATGAATCACTTATGTTATTCTTATTTATGTGATTATATTTTGCCTGCGTGGTTGTGATTATATTCATGTTGTTGAGTTAATTTTTACAGCTTATGAATGATGTGTTTATATCATTCGCTGGGCCTTAGTCACGATCCCGTATCTTATCGTATTTTGGGAAGCAGGGCGTGACAGGTTTTTAGTGGTATTAGAGCCAGGTTGAACTCAACAATATGCACACCATGTTAATTACATATTTAATAGCCAACTTATAATTTTGAAATACTGACCGGTTTGATTATATGCAGACTATGGCATGTGGAGTCTCTTCTTCTTCCCAACCATGGGAGAACAGTCAAAAAATGCGGCCGTTCTCCAAGCGATGCAACAAGTAATGCAGCTTCAACAAGAGCATAATTGAGTTGATGCAAGCTACCTTAGAGTCCGCTAACCGAGCCGTCATTGGTCCTACACCAAGGTTATTGCCGCCAAGGCCCGGTACGATGGCAGATTTCATGAGATTGCATCCGGATAAGTTCAAGGGCACCGAGACACCACTGGAGGCCGAGCAGTGGTTGATCCGAACTGAACAGTTGTTGCAAGCGGCGCGGATCTCTGATGTTGATCGGGCGGATGTAGTAAGCATCCAACTTGTTGACCTTGCCCAGATCTGGTGGAGGGTAGAAACTGAGAGGTTGGGGAGGTCTATCACGTGGACCACTTTTACCGAGAGCTTCTTAACGAGGTTCTTCCCTAGCATCATAAAGATTGAGATAGAGCGACAGTTTCTCTCATTGACCCAGGGGACTCGATCAGTTGATGAGTATGCTGCGGAATTCACTTGGCTTAGTCGCTTTGCAGCGGTCATGGTTGCGACTGATGAAGAAAGGGTTCGAAGGTTCTTGATGGGTCTAGATTACGACATTCAGGATCATCTAGTTACCCACCAGCATCGTACCTATGCTGCCGTACTTGACGCAGCTTGGATTCAGGAGCAGACACAGAAGAGGAGGAAAGCATCTCAACAGACAGTGCAGCTCACTGTAATCATGCGGTCATTAGGAGGACCAACACGGAAGCCAGCTCTGACCCCTTCGGCAAGGACACTATCCTACTCACCTGCTATCTCGAGGAAGGATCAAACTTGTAACTATTGCCACAAGGTTGGGCACATATGCAAGGACTGCTGGGGAGCCAACGGTCTTTGCCTTGCATGTGGAGCGAGCGACCACATGGTTCAAGACTACCCGCAGAGAAGGAGAAGCGCACCAACAGGAGTAGCATTTTATTTAATCTCCCGCAATTAGTATTCATATTGATTATCGTGATTGAAACCTGTTACCTTCTATGTTCACGAAAAGTGTTCTTCATAAGTTTCAATTGATTGAACCATCGTATTTGAAATCCTTCCATGTTTAAATCAGTCGTTATATATATTGCATTGAATTAATTCAATTGCCTCTATGATTTGATGCGCATCAAAAGATCGTAAACATTAATTTGTGTGCTTCTGTCTTGCTGTTTGTCCAACTCGCAGCGGGATTTTGACCTAGTTACACTTTAAAACCGTCAAACATATAAATTTGTGGATTCTTTGAGAAAACGAATAAGCAAACCACCTAGTCGTAACCACCCAGTCGTCGTCGTCGCCCCTCTGTTCCTCTCGACGCCACAACCACCCAGTTGCCACAAGCATCGCCCTATCGTTCCCCTCTTCCACCTATTCTCTCTGTCTTTCTGTTGATTGGAAAAGAAGAAGATCAGGATTGGGTAGTTGGCTGTTTGGTGTTTTGGAGAAGGGGGGATTGGTCGAATTGGCTGTCTGTTCTGTGTGGTGTGGGGATTGGTTACTGTTGCTGTTTGGTGTTTGGATCAAGATCCAGCGTGTGTGTGGTTGCTGTTTGTGAAGTGGAGTTACTGTTGCTGTTCCACACGTAGTGCGCACGTGCTTGCATTTCCGTATTCGTGCTTCATTATCCGGAATTTTGATTCCGTTATTCTCTCGTTCACATATGAATCGTCTAATCAGGCAAGTATCTTCTTGTACAACTCGTTTGTTCTCGTACAAGCTTCCTCTGAAATATACCGCAAGTATATTCTTTGACTCTAATTCGTATTCTTCGGTCGAATTGAAATCTGTTGCTATACATAATCTGTCGATCCCGTATTCGCATATGATCGTGAATACTTTGTTGCCACATGCATTACATGAACACGATTGATACACACATATATACTCTTAGGATTATACATGATTATGTGCATAATTGTTTTACCTGTGATAGTAGTTTAAATATGATATCTTGTTATTGTTGATTAAAATTAATAAAAGATTAAAATTAATAAAAGTAACAAACCGGGGTATAAGGGTAAAGATCTAGTAGTGGGCAATATAGAAGAGCGTACTCGAGCGGGAGCTCGTGGTTTTCCGATGCAAGTTGCAAGTTACAGGTTGCAAGTTGCAAATTACAAGTTTACATGTTCACGCTATAAGTTTACACTCTACATGTTTTACATTGCACGTATCTCGATACAAGATTGAATGTACATGTTTTTTCCGAGTATGTGACCTATAGAATCCACCACTAAGTCTAAACGTTCACTTGATTGCGTGTATCAAACATGTGGTATGGGACGCATGATTGCTGCATTAATTAGGTTAATAAAAGACTTGAGATTAACACATGCACTTGCATAATTCAATTACATATATATGTTCCGTTGACTTGTTTATTTGCTTACTTGTTTACATGCTACTTGTTTCATGTTTTCTTGTTCATAATCATGTTTATATATTGTATTTCTCCTATCACATGATTCTTTGTTCCTTGCTCTTTTCCTGTTTTTGTTTCGTTTTGTACTTGTCCCCTTAGCTTGTACCACTCGCGACCCGTGACTTGCATTAACGAGCGCCTTCTTGTTTCTTTTTTTTTGTATTAATGTACTTGCAGGTCTGGAAGGAGAATTACCCGAAGGTGTTGCTGATCAAGTGTTTTAGTCTTGTTAATTATCATGTTATCTTTAGTTCATGTTTTATTCATGCTACTCTTTATTATATTCCGGGCATGTTTAACCCGTAACTACTTTGTATTTTCCAGCTGTTGGTTATGTTATGGACTATGTCATGTACTTTTGTTATCCTATTGTGATTTTACATGCCTGTGTGGTTTTGTTGTTATCTTGTTGTTGAGTTACCTGTACAGCTTATGAATGGTGTATTCGCATCATTCGCTGGGTCTCAGTCATGGACTCGTATTCCCGTATTTTGGGAAGCGGGGCATGACAATAAATTTGTAGAGATTATTCGAAGAAACGAATAAGCAAACCTGTTGACTTTCACCGGCGTTTGACTGGTTTCTCGCCGCTGCTGTGAACCTGCAAAAAATTCGATACACCGGGATGGATCCCGGTGACGAACCCTTCGATGCTCTTGTCAGTAATCAGGAAAATTAAGAAAGTGCTTTATGTGGAAAACGATTGATTACCTTGTTACGGTGGGGGGAGAGGGGTATTTATAGTCGCCTTAAGAGACAGTTTAGAGATAATCAGTTATCCCTATATCTGTTGTTTTTGGATAAGATATAGAGTTTAAACTCGTTTCATGATAAAAGAGACTGTTTAAACTGCCTTTTAGAGATAATCACAAATTTTAATTACTCTTTAAATATCTGAATTGCTTTGTAGCGGGTCGTTACCCGTACCCAATAGGGCAGATCCATTTTTAGGTTACTGGGCTTTGAAGAAAGATTCAGTTCCCATTTCGGACCCATTTGTAGGTAAAATTACCGTTTTACCTCTGAGAGCTTTAAGATTCGCGCTCGATTTGAACGGTCCCGATTTAGTCCCATTTTTAGCCATATCAAAACCAATGAGAACTTTATCAATGAGAGTTGTGGCCCCCTGAATCTAGTTTCAGAAACTTCTAACGGATCTTGAATCCGATATGTATAGTTCAAGATATACTAATTTTAGTACCGATATGTTTTTCATCCCAGATTACTATTTTGAAGCATATCTTCTCGATTATCTAATTAAAATATCATGTTAACAGTAGAATAAAATCTTGAAATTTACCAGTATGTTATTAGACATGATTAGGAGTCACTTAATAATTTTTATAAGATTTTAAAATGATTTTACACTTGAGTTATATATATAAGAAGTTTACCCCGACCTGGTGCTTGAACAGTTTACCCATAAAGAAATGACTATTAGACCCAGTTGTTGTTTTTATAATGTATTGTGTGAATATTCTTCGGAACGACATGGAGTCCAGTTTCTAGAATTCCTAACGAAACTGATTTCGCTTTCCCAGTAGCAATGAGAAAGTAAGTTTTTGTACAACAACGTATCACTGTCCAAAACTTGCATTGTGACATTTTTGCATATAAACCCATTATTTTATATATGTAATGAATTGAACTATGAATTGAACTATGTATATTTCATGTATCGCATAGTCCTCGATACATCCTTGATCCTATTCTGATACCGTTCTCATTGATCGTATTGATTGCATGTCCAAGTTATAGATCATGTTAAATGTTCATGTATACTTATAGTAAAAACATAACAAACCGAGGCAATATGGGTAAAGACTTAGTAGTGGACAATATAGGAGACTGTACTTGGAAGGGGGCCCATGTTTTCAGTGTTACATGTTAACCGACCAAGCTTACCGGTCAAGTTACCGACCAAATTTACGGATCAAGTTACCGACCAAGTTTATCGACCAAGTTTACCGATCAAGTTACCGACCAAGTTTACTGATCAAGTTAACGACAAAGTTTACCGATCAAATTTTATAGTCATGAGAAGACCCGAGTTCATGATTTATAGAATTCACCACTATAGTTTAAATGTAAACTTGATTGTATGCACCCGAACCTGTGGTATGGGACATAGGATTGAGTGCATTAGATAGGACTGATAAAAGTTGGATAGACTTAAGATTAACACTGGGCGCATGCATATTCCTGTTTACAAGTTATATCTTCCCCTTTACGAGTTTCATGACTTCCATTATATGTTACATGTTCTAGTTTACCAATTACATGATTCCTGCTTATAAGTCAAGTTAATATGACCCCCGTTTATATGTCGCATTTTCCTTGTATACATGATTCCTTGTTTCCTGTTTTATCCTTGTTCCTGTTTTATTTTTTCTTGTACTACTTGTGTCACACACCGCTGCTCGAAATACGGAAATACTAGTACGTAACAAAGGCCTAGCGAATGATAGGAACATCATCCATAGCTGTAATAGATTAACTCAACAATATACAAAAGATCACAACCGCGAAAGGAATAAATAACCACATAAACAATGAATAAACTCCAAAATATCCATGAAATAAATTCACCAAAATAATATCCAACATCTGGGAAAAAGTAAACTTCGGGTCATACAAGCCCGGAATACAAAGCACAACGAAGATAATAAAATAAATAAATAATATGAAATAACTATATGATTCAGCTCCATCCTTCAGAAAGTTTGCTCACCAAGTCCTTTAGTCAAATTTCCTTCTATACCTGTAAACTCATCAACTAGAGGTGGGGAAAAATTGTCCGCTAGAGCAAGTTACGGACAGCAAGTAGTGAAACCAAAGAAGCAAGAAAAATATGGTATATCAAGAAATAATGGACTAGAACAAAATCAAAGATCAATGACAATAACAAGAGTTGATAATAAAATCAAAGATCTAGAGTTTATGATGCAATAAACCATGATTGAAATAAGTGATACAAGGTCAAATTCAATAATCATGATCAAGAATACAAGTGTCAATCCTAGATTTATTAATATTTTATTATTCTATCTAATGCACGTAATACTGTAACCCTTACCACAGGTTCGGTGCATGCAAACAGTGATCGTTTAGACTATAGTGGTGAACTTAACTGTACTCAGCAGAATAATCAATAATTAACAATCAATATTCCACAATCAATAATCCCCCATCCACGACAATAATCAATCTAGAACAAGGGGCCCTTCCAAGTACAGTCTCCGATTGTTCACTAAAAAGTTGACCCTTATTTACCCCGGCTTGTTATTAATTTATTATACTCAAATGTGGATATGCAATGGATAAAGACATTTTGAAATGATGTCAAAGAGATGACAAGGCTGTGCAATGCATGGTATAACTAATTCTATTCCCTAGATGCAAAATCAAACATGGATACACTTAAAACATAAAACACACATTTTGGATAACAAGATGTTACTGTACAAAAATCAACTTTTTCATTGCTACCGGAAAGCAAATCAGGTTCTGTCAAAGATTCTGGAATGTAGACTCTCTACCGGTTCCAACGCATATTCATACAATATATAATAAATTCATAAATTGGGCGAACAATCTCATTCTTTACTGATTACATGTTCTGGCAGTATGTTAGGGTCAAAATTCTTGTATATAAAAATAGATTGTAAAATCATTTAAAAATCTCATAAAAATCATATTTTAATTTCTAACAATGCTTAGTGACAACATAATTAATCCTAGATTCTAATACTCAAATTTGATCTACTGTTTCAATTCATTAAGCATGGTAATGCATTTTCAAACTGCATTCTGGAATTCAGACGTCACTGTATGAAAATCTTTGTATCTTGCAACCTGTAGGCCGGGTTGCAAAACCGTCAGATAATCTGGATTCCAGATACACAGGCTATAACTCTTATTTAATAAGTTCTAATTTATATTATCTACAACTAGGTCATAAATCGGGTTCTTTACTGAGTTAGTGTTCTAACAGTAACTTAGGGTCAAGTTTTCATATTTATAAAAGGTCTAGGAAATTATCAAATAAACTTATAAAAATAATAAGGTGACTCACAGTGATGTCTAGTAACAAAATATAAAATTTTAAGTTCTAATTCTGCTGTTAGCAATTTATTTTAATAGAAAATCATATCAGTGTAACTCGGGACAGAAATCTGAAAATTAAAAACCTAGTAGTGTTAAAAATATGATAACTTTCATTTCGTAAATCAGAATCTAGATCTGTAAAAAATTCTGAAAAATAGATTAAAAAAGCTAGAAATGATATTTACAAGGTTCCATTAAATTATGACAGAAATTAGGTCAAAAACTAAAAGCAACATGGAGCAAACAGCAGGCCAGCAAGTAGATTATTATTAAAAGACAACAAAATAAACACGCAAGCATATAATTTCAAAGCAATAATTAATAGGAAATCATACTCAATCTTTAGGGTAGCATTCTACTATTGGTGAGACAAATTATTATCAACATAGCATGATCATACATTCAAACGAAAAGCATTCAATCATCAATGTCTATATACATGTTTCAAATCTAAGTATTCATGTCGTGTGTGCATATGACAATATATAACAGGCTTGAGTTTGAATCAAGGGAATGTCACGAAAAGAAAACTATTACTTGGTTTCGCCGATGAATTCGTAATAGTCTCTTTGAAGGGTATGAAACAAATAAAATATGATAGTTGAAAGAGGAACTACTTGCGGAGATCAAAAAATTCTTGAACAAGAAAAATAAACTCGTTCCAAGGGAAAACATGCCTTAGTGACGATTATCCCAAATATTAATGAAGATGATACAAAAAGATTCAACGGCGGAAATATACGTGCAAACTACGTACACAGTAACACGTGCTAAACACGTAACAGCAACACGTGCAAAAGACACAAAAACAACAGCAAGGCAATCAGCAGAAATATACAACAACGATGGCGATGGCTGCAGCGGTGGTCGGCAGCAAGGCAGGAGGGACTTGGTGGTCGTAGGAGCGCAGGCGGCGATTGCGGATGGGGTTCGACCATGGTTGCTAGCGACGAGGGTGGTTACAGAGTCGAGGATGGAACTTCGATGGGGAAGACGATGGGTTGGCAATGGTGAAGACGAGGGGAAAGGTCGGGGGTTGGCTGATGGATGCAAGCGGCAGAGATGAGGAGGAGAGGGTGACGGGATGGTGGAGGAGTGCGGGGGTTGCGGTGGCGGTGCTGGTGATGGCTGACGATGAGGGTGACGAGGAGGAGTTCGTGGATGGGTCAAAACACGGGAAGAAGGAGAGCGGCAGGAGAGATGAGAGATTAGATGGGGATTAACTTGGTTAAAATAATTAGGGTTAATGTTAATATATATAGGTGTTTAGGATGTTGGGTTAATGAGTTAGGATCCAATAAGAAGGCTATTAGGGTTTAACATTAAATAATTAAATAGAAGTAGGAGTATTGGGTTGGGCTTCAAAATTAAATCAATTAGAGGCTAAAAAAAATACCCAAGACACAAAATGAAATAGAGTGCACAAGAATCTCAGGGTTCATCAAATGGAACAGAAATTGATTGAAAGAATGCAATTGGGTTGAAGATGAATATCAAAATTTATTATTTAAAAAAAAGGGTTACAAAATGAGAAGAGGAAAGATACAAAGAAAAATCCAAAAATTTAGAAACAGGTGTTACAACTTGCGGTCCGTAACTTGCACTAACGGGCATTTTCTTTTCCCCCAACTTGAGATGATGAATTTATAGGTACAAGAGAAGAGCTGCCGGAAGGAATTAGCGATCAAGTATTCTAGAATATGGAGATGAATTCTAGCCTGCATTATTTATCTTATATTGTGTTTCTCAGTTTCTATTGTTATCACTACATACATTGTATTCCAGACGTTTTTGACCCGAAGTTTATTTCTTCTGGATGTTGGTTCTTTTTTGGTTACTGCATGAATCACTTATGTTATTATTGTTTATGTGATTATATTTTTCCCGCGTAGTTGTGATTATATTCATGTTGTTGAGTTGATTTTTACAGCTTATGAATGATGTATTTACATCATTCGCTGGGCCTTAGTTACGACCCCGTATCTTATCGTATGTTGGGAAGCAGGGTGTGACAGATACTCCTCAACCTGCCGCTCAACTGATGGCTTCAAATGATCAAATCCAAGATCAGGCGCTTGGATCATTCCCTCTCCCTTCAAAAAGTGCATTCAGGGCCTTACGAAATGCAGGAAAGCGCCAGTAAATATCCCATAGCTCTCCCGCGTAGCCTCAGACTCCAAATATCCCTTCCATTGCACCAAGATATTAGACTGCAATACCTCACCTCGGTACCATCCTTCGATCCAATACTCTCAAGGGACCAGGTGCTGCATCTGCATAATAGGCAGGAATGGAAGAAGAATGTGCACCAGTAGAGCCAACATGTCTCTTCAATTGAGAAACATGAAAAACATCATGTATTTTAGACTCCGAAGACAACAATAGCTTGTAAGCCACTGGTCCAACCTTTTCTATCATCTGATAAGGACCATAGAACAAAGAAGAGAGTTTATGCACCCTGTGTCCCCTCACAGTTACCTGTCTATAGGGCAGCAACTTCAAGTAGACCAAATCACTAACTGTATGAGTCCTATCAGTTCTATGAGGGTCAGCTTTGTGTTTCATCCTGCCCTGAGCTTTGAGCAAGTTATCCTTCAATATCTGTAAGGTCACATCCCTGCTAATTAGATCATCTTCAACAACTTGCACTCTAGCAGAGTGAGGCACATAAGATAGTACTGATGGAGGTGCCGTACTATACAAAGCTTGATAAGGCGATACCTTGGTAGAACTGTGAAGATGGGTATTATAACTAAATTCTACCCACGGTAGCCATTTAACCCATTCCCGAGGTTTGTATGCAGAAAAACAACGCAAATAAGTCTCCAAAACTCTGTTGAGCACCTTTGTTTGTCCATCAGACTGGGGGTGAAATGCAGTGCTTAAGCAGAGTTTGGTCCCTTGCTCATTCATCAATTCCCTCCAAAAATTACTTGTAAAAACAACATCTCTATCACTCACACTTGTTTTTGGCAGACTATATAGCTTGAACACTTGAGTAAAAAAAATGGAAGCCACTGAGCTTGCAGTATACGGGTGACTCAGGGTATAAAGTGTGCATACTTTGTGAGACTATCAACTATAACCAGGATAGTAGTATAACCACTGCTCTTTGGCATTCCCTCGATAATATCCATACTAATATCTTCCCACACATTATCAGGTATGGGTAATGGGTGTAGAAGACCAGCAGGACTTGTACTCAAGTATTTGTTTCTTTGACAAACATCACATGATCTGATAAACTCTCTCAAATCTCTTTTCACGCCTTGCCAATACACCACATGTTTAAAAGCCCCAAACTTTATCAACTCCACCATGACCACCCTGCGGAGTTAAGTGAAAGTCATGCAGAAACCATTGCTTCAAAGGTGAGTCAGGGCTTAACAAAACCCTGCCCTTATAGTAGTAAACTCCATTCACAAAACCATGTTGGGTATCACTAGAGGATATCTTAAGGTGAAAATTCTGATAAAAGGGATTAGAAATAACCTCTTGTTGCATAAGGCTAAGCCACTTGGATTGTACTACTGTATAGGCAGAGAATGAACCCTCCACATCCTCATATTTTCTTGAGAGAACATCATCTACCAAATTTTCTTTCCCTCTTTTGTATTCTACAATAAATTGGTACCTATGCAACTTAATCAACCACTCATGTTGTGCTTCAGTGTATAACCCTTGATCAAGTAAATGTTTAAGAGGTTTATGATTAGTTTTGATAATGAATTCCCTTCTCAACAGACATTGCCGCCACTTTTGAACAGCCAACAAAATTGCTAGCATTACCTTTTCATAAGTGGACAACAACTTCTTCTTACCCTTCAACTCCCGACTCAAAAATGCTATAGGAAGGTTCTCCTGCATCAAGACAGCCCCAAGACCTAATCCACAAGCATGACACTCGAGAACAAATGGCAGAGAGAAGTTTGGCATGTGCAGTTTTGGTGGTGAACAAGAGGTTGGCCGCTGCGGGTCGTCTTCTCACCATCGAACCTGCAAACCCTAGGTTTGGGATCAAGATGAGAGAAGGAAGAAGAAGATGAACAGTGGACAAAATGTCTCAATTCTATTCATGTCTGAAAATGGGTTACAATGAGCTCGTTTATACAGGATGGAGATATACGTGCACTGCATAGAAAAGGAGCTGAATATCTCTAACTGAATTCAGATAGAGTGGACCCCACTCTAACCCGCAGCTACCCACACTCTTACAACTTTCCACTACGTGCATAGCGCACAATTATTACAAGGATTTGATAGGAAAATGCATAGACTATTTACAAATGAACCCTTTGACAACACACAATTACACAAGGGCTGATACCACTGATACTCCTCAACCTGCCGCTCAACTAATGGCTTCAAATGATTAGATCCAAGCTCGGGCGCTTGGATCAGAATCCCAATACAAAAATTCAAGCCTTTCTCTAAATCTGCACTCAAAACCATCGGAACTTGCCAGTCCTTCAAAACCCATAATTCTTTAAATCATTGCACTCCTTGAACGAGATGGCTTGGAGAAGGTGAAGTTGGAGAGTTCCAGCTGAAAAGTAGATACTAACAACAACGAAGAGGGTGCAAAGAATATAAATCTTTAATACTATAATGGGAGAACCCCTTAGTAGTCAGTAACCCAACCCGTGCAACGCACGGGTTGGGTTACTTTGGTAAATATTTTCGAAAGTGGACCTGTTTGGTAAATATTTTCGAAAGTGGATCAGTTTGAAAATTATTTTCTTTTTACTTATGGACTAACTTGGGTAAATATTTTCGAAAGTGGACCTGTTTTGTAAATATTTTCGAAAGTGGATCGGTTTGGAAATTATTTTTTTTTTACCCTTTTCATTATCCTTCAATTTTTTCCGTGCACGTGTATGATACTTGTAAATATATAATGAGAAAGTGTGAAACTCTAGATCTACTTCTCGGTTTTCACGTGAGTTGGGTATTGGTTTGTCTGTTTGGGTAGTTAATAGAAAGAAACCTGTGTATTGGGTTTGGATATGTTATGAAAGTTTTGGGTTAATGGGTTTTAAGTGGAATGAGTGTATAACATATTTAATCATTTTAATGTATACGGGTACTCATGGGCAAACTCGGGCATACCTGACCCGATCCGCCTTTTTGTGGACCGGGCCGGGTATAGGCAATCTTAGAAAATTTGTGAAACCTTATATCCGTACCCAACCTGTTCCGTTACAACCAGTGAGTACCTGCTGGTACTGGTCTAAATTACCATGTTTACTTGTAGGTACGTTAATTTTTGTATTTTTATTTCTAAATTTACAAATAAATAAATTTTTGTGGTGCAAGTGATGGGGATATTTAGGCATATAGAACATAATTCAGATCGAATTTTGGGAAGAAAGCATTGGGTTTCGTTAGAAGAAAGGAAAGATCTTTTTGATATTATTGCAGTTAAAGAATATGGAATATTAATAACCGGCTGGATGGTTATTGACCTGAGGGGAAACCAAATGATCGATAGGACCCACATTGTTAGGAGAAAATGTAAAACTATACATTTTCTAGATGCATATTATTCACATAATCTCTTAAAGTGCAGTGTTAAAACATGTAAAACAGATTTCATATCATCACTTTTTTACAATTTTGTTTCAAAAATTGGTCTAAACGCATCTTGAAGATTATTTTTCGTGAGTAATGCTAGAGCCACTATCAATTTCAGAAATAATGATTAAAATTGGTAGTGGCTCTAGCATTACTCCTACCAAGCTCTAAACGTACCCAAAATGAGTAATGCTTTAGCCACTACCAATTTCACTACCATGATTATCGGCGGTCTTGGAGACGTTTAGAGCTTGGTAGGAGTATAACGATACTTTTCTGAGCTTGTAAAATACTCAAAATGATTTTTAGAGCCACCATGATTATTTTTAATTTTCCCCCCAATTTTAATCATTTTTCTGAATTTTTTTATTCAATTTTCAAATTTTAATAATAAATTTTTGAAATTTTAATTAATTATTCTACATTAATAATTATTTTTTTAGAAATTAAAAATATTTTTCTGAATTGATAATTATTTTTATAGTTTTTAATTATTTTTCTTGAATTTTTAATTATTTTTAAGAATTTTTTAAATAATAAATTCAATTTAATAATTAAATAAAGGGATTTATTAAATTACTTGATGACGTGGTGAAATCTGGGGCGTTGATCAAGATTGGCGCGAAGATATCGAACGGTCAGGAAAGGAGACAGTGACAAGTGTCCTTTGACCGTTGACCGTTGACCGTTAACCATTTTTGCGCAATTCCCCATTTGGGGACGCGTTGAACCCCTGTTTTCGTAAATACGTATTTCCTGTGTATTTTCTGTATTTAAAATTTACAAATTTGGTATTTATTAAATTCAGCTTGGACTTTACATTTATAATATTTTCTTGGACAATTATATTTATTTTCGAATAATGGAGTATTTCAACCTTATTTTCCGTTTTCAAATGATCGACTATTTATATTTTAGTCCAAATATAATATATTATTACTATTTGAATTCAATGAATTTGTTAGACTCAAATCATATTTTGATGTTTATACTATTACTATTATTATTATTATTATTATTATTATTATTATTATTATTATTACCATCATTATTTTATCATTATTCTAATTATTAATATTGTTATTGTAATTATTATTATTGTTACTATCAGCGTTATTTTGTTAGTGTTATTATTTGCATTATTATTATTTTTATTGTTATTATTATCATTATTATTGTTTTATTTTTAGCTTGAACATACCCTATTCTTTCTAATATTTTTACAATTAGTTTCTACTGGATTTAAAACCCTAAAACCATATTCTTTCTTATTGGATCTTATTATACCCAAATACCCATTAACTACCCATACCCAAACTCGTTCAACCCCTACAGCCAATACCCTAACCCTATTATTCAAAAAACCTCTCAGCCGTCACACACACCCTAAACTCTATCCCCTACCTATATATATTTACCCTACCGCTACCCTATTCACCAAACCCATCGGCCGCCTCCTTCTCAACCCATCCCTCTTGTCTCTCCCGCTCATCTTCCGTACCCCGACCACCGCCATCCCCTTTGTAACGCCCCTGCCCCGAGCCCGGACAATTTATACAATTTTATAGACAAATTAGATACTATGTAGTACAACTGCCCACCACAGGCTGCCTCTCAAAAGGTGGTTAACCGAATTGGTGACTCTTGATCCTTGGCAATATTATTTATATAATATTCTATTAGATGAAACTATCGATGTGGGATCAAATCCCTTAACAAATCCCGGTTTTTAATCCAACCCGTGCACACACTCATGGGAGTATACCCCCATCATGTGCCACGTGGCCTTCAAGAACACACAGCACACTTGTGCTGTGTTCTCCCAATCCGGTGGGTCCCCCCACCATGTTCTCAAACCGGTACAATCAAACCCCTTTTCAAATCATTTTAATTCTTTTTATAAATCCATCCCATAGAAACTTCTATAGGACAAAGTCAAATCTCTTTTTATTTTATTTATTTCAAACCATATACATTTCAGAAATACGGGGTATTACATACACCCCCCCTTCAGAAATCAGCGTCCTCGCTGATGAGCACGGGGCATGCACAATCTAGTGCAGGATCTACTTTCTAGCCGATGCAGAGCATTTCTGTGAGCGTCACTCTCGTCTTTAGAATTCTGGAGACCAATCCCACTCTGCGGATCATTCTGTGGATAGACCTCTATCCATCGTCCCAGACTACTGGGGATTGTCTGTCTCTCTCCGCCGATCATCCTGGAGTCCATAACTCACTGCTCCTACACTCGATGTCGAAAGTCGGCTCTGATACCATTTGTAACGCCCCTGCCCCGAGCCCGGACAATTTATACAATTTTATGGACAAATTAGATACTATGTAGTACAACTGCCCACCACAGGCTGCCTCTCAAAAGGTGGTTAACCGAATTGGTGACTCTTGATCCTTGGCAATATTATTTATATAATATTCTATTAGATGAAACTATCGATGTGGGATCAAATCCCTTAACAAATCCCGGTTTTTAATCCAACCCGTGCACACACTCATGGGAGTATACCCCCATCATGTGCCACGTGGCCTTCAAGAACACACAGCACACTTGTGCTGTGTTCTCCCAATCCGGTGGGTCCCCCCACCATGTTCTCAAACCGGTACAATCAAACCCCTTTTCAAATCATTTTAATTCTTTTTATAAATCCATCCCATAGAAACTTCTATAGGACAAAGTCAAATCTCTTTTTATTTTATTTATTTCAAACCATATACATTTCAGAAATACGGGGTATTACACCCTTCCTCCGTCCTCCTGCTCCTGTTCCTCTCCCATTGAACTCCCGACCCATCTCCCTTTCGTCTATCTCTCTCTCCCAGACTACCTCTTTGTCCCCTCCTCCCTCGATGCCTCTCCTCGACAGCATCAGCAACAGCCGGCGACCTGTCGCGACTCCCCTGGTTGCGCCGCCCCGTGCCTGTGTTCCTCCGATGCCCTGCTTTTTCCCAGTGCACCTCCATTCCTCCTGCAACATCGCAGCACAGCCGCCTGTGCTTCCCCTGCTCAGTCGACAGGCCAGCCGCATGTCTCCCCTCTGATGCCGCAGCCAGCCTTCCCACTACGCTGCCCTCTCTCTCCGACGCAGTCGCAACCGTGTTACCCTGCTCCTCCCGAGCGTCGCACGACTGCAGCGCCTACCCCCTGCCCCGTTAGCCTCGCCCTGAGTGCCAGCTAGCTCCTCCGATGCTGCACCTGGCCGCCGCTCTCCCTCTCGTAGAGCACTCCCTCCCTCCTTGCTCTGTTTGTGATGGCCATGAATTCGGGCCGTCTGATCTCCTCTTGATCATCATGATCATGATGATCATCAAGTTTCTTTGATCACAGTCATTCGATCGATCGATCTTGATCATCATCATCATGGAGATCTGGCAGTCCGATCTGATCCGATCATCTTGATCTTGATCTCTTGGATCTAGCCGTTCGATTATGTTTGTGATCTTGTTCGTGATCATCTCGTTCGTGGTTCGTTGTTCGTTGTGTTCGTTGCCCGGGAATCCGTTCCCGTTATTCTTGCTTTTGTGCCGTTCCCATTGTCGTCTCTCAGACAAGTAACTTGTATTCTTTCCTTTGTGTAATACAAGTACTAAATATCACCTATAGTGTAGTTGTGTTCTAAAGACAATTCTTGTGTGAAACTCCTGTTATATCTTGTCTCTATTGTGTTGTCCCGCCTGTAGTTGCCTCATTACACACGTGATATGAAATAACTTACGGATGACCACTTCTTGTTGTATACGTGCATGCTGTTCATATGATATCGTGTGCTCGGTTGTGAGTTGTAGTATAACTCGTTGTGGACTTGTCGAATACCCTATACCATGTTGCTTGGACATCTAGTATACCCTATTTCGTGTCTGTTTATGATTTGGGTGTGTTTCATATGATCTATGTTGATTTTATGCATGAAGGATTTTTCTGTATTTGTGTTATCCTGTTTTTGATCAGTATTTTAGACCCTATTAAGCTTAGTATATGAAAATTATTTGTGAATATAAATTATAGAGAATTCTGTCTACTTTCTAGATTTTCTGACAGATCTCAGTTTCGATTTATGACTTGCGAGTTATAAATATTTTACTACAGATGTGTTTAAAATTCCAGATCCAGTTTTATATGAATTCTGCACGACTATTTATTTTTCTACTGATGTTAAAGATAATATTTTGATCCAATATTTTGCTAGTTACAACTAGACTTGATTGGATTAAACTCTAATTTTTGTGGATTTAATTGATTACTTTTATAAACTATTCTATGCTTGCAAACACTTACTTTACTTGCAGAATTTTCATACTGTTCAGTAAAGATATATAATTTCGACATGATTCTATTTGCTGTTTATAAAAACTTGGTGAATTTGAATTGTAGCCTACTGTATTATTTTATCACCGTTTTGATGGATCTGGATTTCGATTTATATATTGCTGTTTTAGTACTGCAGTTTTTATGTTTTTAGATTTACAAAACTACTGTATCTTGCTGTTTTCTGATTTTACTTGACTATTCCATTTATGTTAAAAAATTATGAAAGTTTATTTTTTGATACTAAACATACTAGGGAATACCCCAGATTTTTCTTGGATTTAATTAGTGAGTTTTCATGTTGTTTTCCTATTCTTGAATACAAACTTCTGATTTCTGGCTGAAAACGTTTTCTGGATTCAAATATGTTTTGAGATTGTTTTTATGAAATACCATATGACTTATATATATTTGCTGGATTCGGCCGGGAGTCTACTTTCCAGATTTTCTGACGGATCCAGATTTGCATGTTTGTGGTAACGGAAATTCCAGATTTAGTGCAATACTGTCTTGCTATCCTGAACTATAATTTTCATTGTCCTATCCTTTTATGTGTTGTCTATCACCTGTACATGTTTATCTTTTGACCTGAACCTGTTACTTGTTCATTTCATGTTATTCTTGCTCTATTTTGTGCACGTATATGTTTGTTTGATAATAATAACAAATAACGAAGCCGGGGTTTAAGGAAAAGATCTAGTAGTGGACAATATAGGAGACTCTACTCGGAAGGGGACTTGCATTTCCCGTATGACATGTTTATCGACCAAGTTACTGATCAAGTTTACCGACCAAATTACTGATCAAGTTTACCGACTAAGTTAATTTTTCTGTTACCGATCAAGTTTACCGACCAAGTTTTGTAATTCTGTGAATACCTGAGTACATGACCTATAGAATCCCCTACGAAATCTAAATGCAACTTGTTTGAATGTAGCAACCATGTGGTAAATGGATGGAACACATGAAGTGCTACCTAGATAGAAATAAATACAAGACTTGACATAACACGACACCTATTACATGCTTACTGTACATGCTGCCTGATATCTGTTATTTGTTTACCTGTTTGCATGATACTTGACATTTGTTACATATTACTTGTACGTGTTCTCACATCATGTTACTTGATTCTATTCCTGATTCTTGCTAGTTGTTCTGTTTTGTTATCATGTCTATTCCATGCTATATTTACTTATGCTGTTACCCTACATCAGTTTATCTTTTCTTGTATTGTATTTGTGCTTGCACTACAAGCGGCCCGTAACTTGCATTAACGTTTTATTTTCTTTTTTCCTCATGCAATTTATTAAATTGCAGATTATGGAGATCAACAGCCCGATGCAGTTGGTGATCTGAGATTTTAGATGCTGGAGTTTTTGTTATTATTATTTCCTGTTGGTTTTGAATAATTATATCTGGTACATGGATTATTTGTATTTGGGCAATGTGACCTAGGATTATTGACTTGTTCAGATCTGGTTTATTTGAGATTATTATATTTTGTTTCAAGTAATCCAGTTGGTATTTTGATTCATATATGCATGCGTGGTTGAATTTTCTTGCTTCCTACTCTGATTATTCTTGTGAAATGTTGTAAATATCTTGACAGCTTATGAAAGATGAAAAATTATTCGCTGGACTTAGTCACGTATCCGTATTCTGTATTCATTTTTAGGAAGCGGGGCGTGACAATGTGTTTGCTTGGAACACGCCACCGAAGAGCTATGGTGGCTCGGCAGTGTGACACGTGTCATTTGACCGTTGACCGTTGGTCGTTGGCCATTTTTGCGCAATTCCGCATTTGGGGACGCGTTTGCTCGGAACACGCCACCGAAAAGCTAGGGTGGGCAACATGACATGTGCCCCTTGACCATTGACTGTTGACCAGTCAACGGGTTTTACCAATTTCGCGTTTGGGGACACGTTTGCTCGGAACATGCCACCGAAGAGCTATGGTGGCTCGGCAGCGTGACACGTGTCCTTTGACCGTTGAACATTGACCAGTCAATGGTTTTTGCTCAATTTCGCTTTCGGGGATGTGTTTGCTTGGAGTACGTCACCAAAGAGCTATGGTGGCTCGGTAGAGTGACACGTGTCCCCTTTGACCGTTGACCATTGACCAGCTAACGATTTTTGCATGATTTCACGTTCATGAATGCGTTTGCTCGGAACAAGTCACCGAAAAGCTATGGTGGCTCAGCAGCGTGACATGTGTCCCCTTTGAACGTTGACTGTTGTCCAGTCATCGGTTTATGCATGATATCAGTTCGGGGACGTGTTTGCTCGGAGTACGCTATCGAAGAGCTATGGTGGCTCGGCAGAGTGACACGTGTCCCCTTTGATTGTTGACCAATCAATGGTTTTTGGCGTTGCATGAGATTCCTACCTTTTCGAGTTTTGCCGCTTGGTATTCGCAACTCTTTTGGGCTTTTCAACTGGTTTTGGGGGCCCAAAGGTCCTAGAAGCCTAAACGACGCTCCTCATTCTCTATAAGAGTCTTCGCCCCCCTCCCCCCCTCATTTCCTCATTCTCTTCTTTGATTCTTGAAAAATTTTCTTTCGCTCCCGGGTGGTTTTGCTAGCGGTCGCGGCCAGGCGTTTGACTTTGTGGGGACTATTTCGACCGTAGCAGTCACATCAAGGTAAATATATATTTTTGTTTATATATTTTACGAGATGTCTAGGGTTTCCTTGGGGAATGAGACCTCCACTTCAGACCATGAGGGGGATCGGCAGTTGATAGTTCCTTCGACAGTGGATAAGAGGAAGATGGTGGTAGGGTCGGTTATTTCTGCAATAGTAGTGGAGAAGGTGAGGGGAGCGGGGGATTTGGGTAGGTTTTCGTGCCCCCTGACGATCCTTGGCGGAGTTCGAGACTACTCCGACGACCTCCTGGCCAAGGTAGTATAAGGAATGTCGACATCGTACGAGGAGAATAGGCAACGGGAGCACTCTGTGGTCGATGACATCCCATCAATTCTCTCGAAGAGGGACTTGGTACGTATCCGAAAGTGCTTCGTGATACCAAGGGAGTTTGGACTTCTCCTACCAGGGTCGGGTGTTAGAGCTTGTTCGCCGACCTCTCCTAATGTGTTTTTTCCCGTTCGAGGCATTTCACACCGGCCTTCGTCTGCCCCTTCCACCGTTCATGACCGAGGTGCTGAAGTGGTACTCTTTGAGTCCGGTCCAGTACATGCTGAACATGTGGAGGTATGTCAGCGGCTTCATTCTTCCGTGCTAAGTAGTGGGGGTCGAGCCTCAGCTTAGTGTACTTCGGAGTCTTTACAGAATCCATCGAAAAAGAAAGACGGAGTATATGTATTATCTATCGCTGCGTTGGGGGGTAAAGCTGATTGACAACCCTGAATCCATCAAGTATTGGAAGAGGAAGTACTTTTTGGTTCAGAGTAGCGCACCGTGGGAGATTCTCACGCGGTGGAGAGAGGAGATGCCGAAGTGGGCGAAAGCCGAACCGATGATGAGTCCGGAGGAGGATGAGGTAGTTTTAAAACTTCTGAGCTGTCCTCCTCTGTCTTGGAAAGATATGACCGAGGAGGTCCTCTTCGGTGGGGGTCTTTGTAACACCCCACATTTTTATTTAAATTAAAAATGCAATTTTTGATTTTTGCACATATGATGCACGTGCTAATTTATCCATCTCTTTTCTTACTCTCATTTACTAATTTTAGCATGCACAACTTTTTAAATAGCCTTCTTTTGCCTCATGGACCTAAAGTTAAATTCTAGCCCATTAGGTTAATTAAAAGGGAGAGCCCGCTAGGATAATTAAATTAGTAAATTAAAAAAGAGCCCATGGGACAAGCCCATTAATAAAATCCTAATTTAAGTTGAGCTTGGACTAATACATGACAAGTTACAACTTTTTGTACACATTTAGAACTATAGAAAATTGTATTTATGTTGTTTGTGCATGTGTACCCTTGTGCACCTAGGGGGGGAAGGGGGGGGGGGGTTGGCCGGTTGGACCTAAGAGGGAGGCCGGTTTGGGCTAGTAGGGGGAGGGGAAGAGGTCGAGTTTGGGAGTTAGGATTTGGAGAGTTTGAGGGAGGAGTTAGGAAAGTGAAAAGGTGAAGAATTTAAAGGAGGAAGTTATTAGGTGGAGATTTATGCAAATTAGACCCTAACATTATCTTATAAATAGCATCCCATTCTCCTTTTTTTTTATACCAAAAACTAATCAAAATAAGAGAAAGAAAAAGAAAGAGAGTAAAATGTTCTTGCTAGGAGGAGAAGTTCTTGCTAGGAGCTAGGAGTTGTGCCTCCACTTTTGTTCAACCTTCATTAGAGGTGGGTGTTTTCTACTTTCTAATTATAGAGAATGTGCATGTTAATAAGAAAATAAATGAGTAGTGTAGAATTTGATTTGGTAAAGTAGAACAAACCTATGCATTGTATGTAATGAAAAATGATATGTTTAGTAAATTAATCAACAATTATGTTAGTTGGTAATGAGAAAAATAATAATGGATCATTTTGCCATGAACTAGTGTACAAGAGTGTAGAGAATTTGATTATATGAACAATTGTTGAACTTTCCTTTTAGAACAAGCAAATGAATTTTTGTAAAGAAAAATTTAATGTTTATGAACTCGTTTGAATGCTTGTAAGAGATACAATGCACTTTCTTTGATTAAATTAACATAATAAATGTCTATATTTAAAAAGAAATAACTTGAGAGTTAATTATTTGTCTAAAGTATGAGTATTAAATCTATGAGTTACTGTGTAAATTCAGTTGTTATAAACAAATTTCAGTCTAACAAAAGATTAGAACAAATAGAGAAATCGAGTTTCTATAAAAAAAATAGAATAACAGAGAGTTGGAACAAAAGTCTATAAAGGAACTTCATATCGTTGGGCGCGTCTGGTATGGTGGTCTGGCGTTATGCTGTCTCCTTGTTCGGCCTAGTTCGAATCCCGTGGCCTACATTTTTGTGTGTTTTTGTTTTAATTAATCCAAAGCCCGGGACTGAGTATATAAGCTTTTCGGTGTTGAATTTGGACACCAAGTCCATATGGACTTATTGGTTGGCACGTTGGGCTTTGGCGCCGTCTGTGTTGAGCTTGGGTTTGAAACCCGGTGGCTCTTATATATATATATATATATATATATATATATATATATATATATATATATATATATATATATATATATATATATATATATATATATTTGTTTGTAAAGACTTTAAAGGAGATTTTAATGTGAAATAAAATTGGGAAATATTCTAGTGTTCATATAAAGTACTAAAGAAGTATAAAAAAAAATAGTTTTTGTGATTTTAATGTATATTTGAGAAATTAAAATGGAGAATTTGAAATAGAAATTTGATTTGTGATTAGAATTTAATTAATGAAGAGCATGATATTATTTTTAGAAGAGAAAGATATTGTGGTGTGGATTAGATTCTTTTGAAGAGATTGCACTCTTACTTTGTATAAACATATTTGATATGATTGAGATATATTGCTAGAGTGACTTAAAAATGAATAAAATTGTGTTCATGAAGAGGATTATTACTTTTGAAAGATTGTGAATAATAGACTCATGAGTAGTATTAAATAAGACATCATGAATGAAAGTTTTTTTTGATGAAACGGATAGAGCCAAAGGCTCCAGCCGACAGCAAAATATATTATTCAATTAAAATAGGGAAAGTACCATACAGTATTCACTGGCTTTACAAGATGTAAAACAGAAAAAACATACAATAAGGGACCAAACATAATGAAAGACAAGATCAGGGTAGATGGAGACAGCGCAATAATACGATGCCAAACAGCCGAGCAGCCAATCTAAAAGACACACTAGAGGAGCGAACCCACTCGTCTCATCCGAGGAGGCGAAAAGCAGAACACTACCGACTCAGTAGACACAAACTGAAGGATCAATCAGCACCCCGAGAGGAGATCGAAGGATCACCAGGGTCTGCTCGGCACGGAGGAAGGACAGTAAGCCAAAGAACCAACCCACCATCACTCTCCGAACGAGGCGGCGGGAAGTGACTGAATGAGCTTCAACTCGATACATCATGAATAAAAGTTAAGATGAGACATTGATCACATTTGTAAATAAGATGAGAATAATCTAAGTTTAAGACATGTTTATTAAATGGTATATGTACCCATGGATTCTTGTACATGAAAAAGTTGTGACTTAGAGTTAGTGAGACCTCGGGTACTGACACTATTGAATTGAAAAAAGTTTTGAGTTATATTTTGAGATATGGTCATGTTGATTAAGTCCGGTAGGAGGTAAAACTAATTCTAGGCTTGGAAATTTATTCATGTCTTGAACAAAATAATTAGGCACGTAAGTGAAGATGTAGTAAACCTGGGCAAATGTAAGTGGGTTGCCTCTATATAGTCGACGGTGGATCTCTGTAGCTATAGACCCAATCGGCAGTGGATCTCCGTGACTGTGGTTGCTCCGTGGGAGACGGGCTTTTATTTTTAAATCCGGGACTATGAGGACGGGTCAGCGGTGGACTCCGGGATCTTGAGTAGTCGGGCGGATAGTTTTCCATACTCCAATGTATATACGTGTACTGGGTTAGAGGGGCACTTGCGGGATGATTCGCACGATGAGGGATCTGTTATAACAGTCGGCGGTGGACTCCGTGGTTGGGATCCATATTCGTGGAATGATCTAAACCTTGTTTTATTACTGAGTAGTTTCATGGCGAGAGATCGAACCCTTTATTGTGGAGTACGTAGGTACCTGCCCTCGGACCTATGTAGCATGGGTTGCATAGAATCCGAACAAGTATGCATTAGTATCATCCTAGTATAAAATGTGTGCATTAGGCATTAAGGCATCACATACACTTATATGTTTAGAATAATCCCTTTTGACACTTTATTGTTCATTCAATTTTTGTGGTTTGTTAAACTATTGAGATCGTTATATGTACGACATAGAGAGGATGACCAAGTATAACATTTTCGTCAATTGTAAGTGACTGACGTATCCACAACTTAATATATAGGTAATGGACTTTTGTGAATAAGTAAAGATGTTATGATGCAGTTGATGACTTACATTGTTAAAGTTGTACAAGTTGTATTTTATTCCGTTGTTGTATTTCTTTTATTCTTCCACTATGTAAACAAAATGTAAAGACTCTGTTGTATGTTGAAAAGTTTTAATTTTCTTGTAAATTTGTACGAAGTGAAGTAAAGATCTTGTAAAATCTCGAATTCGGTCTTATTTGGAATTCACGGTGTTACAGTCTTAGTCGGATCGAACCTAGTATGTCTCTCATATTTCTCCTAATGATTATGTGTAGACTTATATATCTTCGCATGTTAACTTCGTTGTTCCTCACTTTGCAGAAGTAGCGGACATGGACTTCAAGTCGATGTTGTCCGATCGAGGGGGCCTAAGTAGCAGGGCTCCCGATGGGAAGGAGAGGAAGAGGACGACCGCGGGGTCTTCCTCTGCCAAAGCTGCACGGAGCTCAGGGCCCACCACTCCGCTGGTCAATTTGGAGTCTCCCCCCTCCGCTTCCCCTGCCCCGTCCGTCGGGGAGTTCACGCTCGGTGCCGCACTGGCCCTAGAGGCTCCACCTCTTACCGCAACGGCAGAGGTGATTCTCACCGAAGGGCACAAAAATCACTTCGTCCCCGACTGGCGCGTGATGAAGCACGATGGCTTCCTCGGGGATTTTGCTATGTGCATGCAGGCGGTGCAGCACTTGGCGAATCTGAAGGATCGTGCCTCTATAAAGGCGGGGTCAGTGGGTGACGACGTCCTAGAGATAGCCAGGGTGAATATGTCGGTAAGTTTGTCTTCAGACTTCATGACTTAGAATTTCTTCTTGTGTCTTTTACTTAGAATTTTTTCTAGTGTCTTTCACACTTAGAATTTTTTCTAGTGTCTTTCACACTTAGAATTTTTTTTCTTGTGTCCTTGTAGATTACTTGCCACTTTAGCCATCTATTGGAGCCGTTCACCGAGCAAGAGAAAGAGCTCAAAGCGGCGAGCGACAGGGATCCGTCGGAGCGAGCGAAGACCGTGAAGATGTATGAGGAGGCTAAGTGCTTGTCGGAGTCTCAAGCGGTTCAGATAAGTCTCCTCGAGTCTGTGCTGGTGAAGACGAATGAGCAAATCGCCTTGGAGAAGGAGATGGCTAATAGAGAGAGAGAGAGAGCTCGCCGTGAAGGCGATGGAGACCGCGAAGAAGGAGAAGAAGGCGACAGTAGAGGAGGTTGTGGAGGCGACGAAGGCCAAAGCGAAGGGATACCCGCATTCGAACTTGGAGCAGTTGTACGCAAGGGCGCTCATGCACGTAGAAGCGCGCGTCCCCGGCTTCGATTGCTCGGGGTACAATCTGTATGACCCCGTCGACGGCGAAGAGGAAGAGGTGAGTGAGGAGGAAGAAGAGGAGGAGGATGCTGTAGTGGACCCCCATTCGGGTGTAGTGGCGATGCCGGAGGCGATTGAGGGGAGTGGTCGTGAGCCCACACCCCCCGTGGATCTGTTCGCCGAGGTGGTCCCTTGACCTCTTTTGTAGCCACACGACTTTTGTTAGTTGTTTTTGTTTCCTTCTTTTTTTTACTTTTTGAACACTTCTGTATCGATGCCTAATAGCGGACTGACCACCGCTTTTGTATCTTAACTTTACAATGAAAGACTCTTTTTGGGCATCTTTATTATGTATAGCAGTGAGACTTAGAGCTATTTTATTGCTTTACTTGAGCTTAGAACTATCTTGTAGTTGTCACACTTGAACTTAGAGCTATCTTGTAGCTTCCACACTTTTAAGTTAGAGCTATCTTGTAGCTGTCACTTTTGACTTAGTGCTAGCTTGTAACTTCCATACTTTTAAGTTAGCGCTATCTTGTAGCTGTCACTCTTGACTTAGTGCTAACTTGTAGCTTCCACACTTTTAAGTTACAGCTATCTTGTAGCTGTCACTCTTGACTTAGTGCTATCTTGTAGCTTTCATACTTTTAAGTTAGAGCTATCTTATAGCTGTCACTCTTGACTTAGTGCTATATTGTAGCTTTCATACTTTAAGTTAGAGCTATCTTGTAGATTTCACGTCTTCAAGGTAGAGCTATCTTGTAGCCTTCACGTCTTCAAGTTAGAGCTATCTTGTAGTCTTCACGTCTTTAAGTTAGAGCTATCTTGTAGCTTTCACACTTGACTTAGTGCTATCTTGTAGCTTTCACACTTGACTTACTGCTTTCTAGAAGCTTTCAGACTTTAAGTTAGAGTGATTTACACTTCTTTCTTTGGTTGGCAAATCATTGCACTCCCCGTAAGTGTTTCTCAGGACAGCAGGACGTCTCAGCTTTGTTCCAAGCTCCGTATTACTGAGTTGGGACTCGCTTAGTCTCGGGAAAGACTTTCAAAAACTGAAGTGGAGCTTAGCTACTTGAGAAGAGTGTTATCCCGTCGAGAGATAGTAGCACGGCGCGATGATGAGGCTTCGAGGGAAGTATCCCCTGTTGAGGTAGAAGATAATCCTTCGGGGGAGGCGACTACTCGAGGGCCTTCACGGGTTAAACTCCTTTACCGCTCCCTACTTTCGGCTACCACTGAACGAGACGGGTTGAAAAACGTGGTGCTCGAGAAAAGTATGGACGTAGCCCAGCTTAAGAGGGCAATTCTTGATTTTTCCGCAGGGAGCGTGCCCCATTCGAAGCTTATGGTGAAGGACGATTCTCTCAAAGAGAGAATAGTTTAGTTGGAGATGGAGGTTCACCAACCAAATAGGCTTCTTGATGGAGGCAACATCAGGAGCACGTCGTGCTCACGAGAGGAGCGTGCCCAAGGAAGGTCATTTCATGAGTTAGCTCTATGTTTGCCCGAAGTTCCACGAGTTCCGGGGGACGCTCAGAGCGGAGTAGCTGGTTTTTCCAGTGGGGCATTGGTTGGAGGGGCCGCTAGAACCATAGGGCCAGATGGCCCGACTCGACTTGCGGGTTTAGAGATCTCTTCAGAAGGGTCGAGAGAACGGAACAACGCTCATCGGCCGCGTGTATCCCTTAAAAGGAGCGTCCCTCTTCCCAAGAAGAGTTAGGGTGATTCTTTGGAGTTTTGTCAGAGTTTTTGTCTCAATAAGACTTGTAACCCCAATTTTTATTGTGAAATAAGATCTTCTCAGCACTTAAGCAATGCTTGTATTGGTTGTACCTTTCTGATCTTGTAATCGGTTTCTTTTTGGAATAAAAATTCTCCAAGTATTTAAGTTCCATTTTCTCTTTGTTGGACAACTGGAATGTTGAGTTTAGTTTAGGATTTTTCAATAGTTGTGGGAGTAATTCCAAATGGCGAGCTACTTCGCACTTGCTCATTTGCAAGTGGCTAAAGTAGCATCGAACCATGTGTTGGACTCCGAACTTGTTATTTAAGATTTTTCAACAATTGTGGGAGCAATTTCGAATGGTGAGCTACTTCGCACTTGCTCGTGTGCAAGTGGCTAAAGTAGGATCGAACCAAGTGTTGGACTCCGAACTTGTTATTTAAGAGTTTTCAAGAGTTGTGGGAGCAATTCTGAATGGCGAGCTACTTCGCACTTGCTCGTTTGCAAGTGGCTAAAGTAGCATCGAACCAAGTGTTGGACTCCGAACTTGTCATTTAAGAGTTTCAACAGTTGTGGGAGCAATTCCGAATGGCGAGTTACTTCACACTTACTCGTTTGCAAGTGGCTAAAGTAGCATCGAACCAAGTGTTGGACTCCACTTGTCGTTTAAGAGTTTCAACAGTTGTGGAGCAATTCTGAATGACGAGCTAATTCGCACTTGCTTGTTTGCAAGTGATTAAAGTAGCATCGAACCAAGTGTTGGACTTCGAACTTGTCGTTTAAGAGTTTCAACAGTTGTGGGAGCAATTCCGAATGGCGAGCTACTTCGCACTTGCTCGTTTATAAGTGGCTAAAGTAGCATCGAACTAAGTGTTGGACTCCGAACTTGTCGTTTAAGAGTAATCGTACCTCAAATTAAACAATCAGTTTTTGACAACAACTCTTCGAAAAAATAAACTGTCTTTATAAAAGAGATGACTAAGTGGCTGCTTCTAAGTTGCGAGCCTTTATTACATGGCGATGAATAAAAAACAATGAAAGTAAGGAAAAAACAAAGAAAACTAGCTCTCTTGGAATTTCATCAAATGCTCTGCATGCCAAGTTCTTGGCACTCTCCTCCCCCGGGATCTTCAAGGTGATACGCGCCGCGGCGGACAACTCTGGAGATCCTGTACGGCCCTTCCCAATTGGAGATAGTTTTCCTTTCTTGCTTAAGAAAGAAATTGATAACTTTCTAAGGACCGCGTAGTCTCCTTCCTTTAGATTTATGGGGCAGACTTTCTTGTTGTATGACTGCTCGACCCTGCGCTGATAGATCTGTTGACCAATGGAGGATCTTTCTCGAATCGTCGATGAGGTCAAGGTTGCCACAGAGTTTGTTGGAATTTTGTTCTTCACTGAAGGCCAATAAGCGGGGAGAGGGTAGGCCAACTTCAAGTGGGATGGCGGCTTCTGAGCCGTATGTCAAGTTAAACGAAGATTCTCCTGTCGGGGTCCGTTTAGTGGTGTGGTAGCTCCAAAGCACATTAGGAAGTTGTTCAACCCACAACCCTTTTGCAAGATTTGTCGAGTCTCTTTTTTAGGCTAGAGAGAATTTGTCGGTTGGCGGTCTCTGCCTGACCGTTGGATTGCTGGTGAGATATTGAGGAGAATTGCTACTGGATGCCGAGATCCGAACAGAAGTTGCGGAAGGCTGCCCCTGTGTATTCGGTCCCGTTGTCAATCACCAAGATCCGAGGGATACCAAATCGGTACATAATTTTCTTCCAGAAGAACTGCTGGACCCTGTTCTCAGTAATTGTTGCTAAAGGTTCCGCTTCAATCCATTTCGAGAAGTAATCGATTGCAACAACAAGAAACTTCTTCTGACCAGGTGTCGGAGGGAAAGGCCCGAGCAAGTCCATTCCCCACATGACAAAGGGGATCTGACTGGATAAGGAGGATAGCTCAGCTTGAGGTAAACGCCAAATGGATGAGAACCTCCGACAGGGGGCGTATTGGCGAACATGCTGTTCGGCGTCACTAAGGAGCATGGGCTAAAAGTAGCCATTATTCAGGATTTTGCGGACGAGGGACCTTTCTCCCATATAAGTGCCGCTGACCCATCTCTGAGGGCGTAATGGGCTTTCTAGGGGGAGGGAGAGACACCGCAAGTAAGGTCTGCCGTCTACTTGGGTGTAGGAGCACTTGTACAGGATTTTCTTGATGAGCGTATATCGCTTGGCTCTAGTTCTGACTTTCCTAGCCTCTTTAGGGTTTGGGGGGAGGACTCCTTTTTCGAGAAATTCGAGAAAGGGGTTTCATCAAATTTTCCTCGTGTGCGAGGGGTGGTATCTCCATTAGTTCGAGGCTTCCTTCCTCAATGCTGGGTGTTAAAAGAACTTCGATTAAAACAGTGTGCTCAAGCCATTGGAAAGAAGAGGAAGCCAACTTTGATTGGGCATCTGCCTGTCCATTTTCTTCTTGGGGGATCCGTAGGACTTCTGCTTCTTGGAAGGTGGCTAACAGCTCTTTGACCTTAGCCAGATACTTGGTCATGCAGTCATCTCTAGCCTCGTACTCCCTCGAGACTTGGTTCACCACCAGCTGAGAATCGCTAAATGTCTTGACGCGTTGAGCGCCAGCCTTGCATGCCAGGAATAGACAGGCTACAAGAGCTTCGTACTCTACCTCATTGTTTGATGCTTGAATGTTGATGCAGAGCGAATATTGGAGAACAAAGTCATTCGGGCCAGTTAGGATGACCCCCTCTCCACTTCCTTCAGTGCATGAGGACCTATCGACATAAATGCTCCAGAACAAGGGTTCCTTGCCTTCCTTGCAGGGGTCAGGGATAGTGTTTTCCACTATGAATTCTGCTAGGGCTTGAGCCTTGGTAGCGGTCCTTGGCTGATAGCTGATATTGTGTTGGCTAAGCTCTATGGACCATTTCATGTGGCGTCCTGAACTTTCAGGCTTATGCAACACCTGCTTAAGGGTTTGGTCAGTAAGAACGACCACCGAATGAGCTTGGAAATATGGGCGGAGCTTTCGAGCAGCCATGACTAGTGCAAAGGCCATCTTTTTAATCTTGGAATAACGGAGTTCGGCATCCTGGAGGAACTTACTCACGTAATAGATCAGCCTCTGAGCTTTGTCTTCTCCCCTCACTAAGACGACACTGAGGGTTTGTTCCGACATGGCGAGGTAAAGGTAAAGAATTTTCCCAAGCTTGGGCTTACTCAGGAGCGGGGGGTTGACCAGATATACTTGAGTTGGTCGAATGAATCCTGATGCGATTGCCCCACTCAAAACCTTTCGTTCCTCATAGGGCCTTGAAAAATGGGAGACAGTTCTCCCCTGACTTGGAGTGGAAACGCCCTATGGCGGCGAGGTGCCTTGTGAGCCTTTGTACTTCCTTGACGCTGGACGGGGAATCCATATCTAATATGGCTTGGATCTTCTTGGGGTTGGCTTCTATCCCACTCTGGCTAATCATAAAACCTAGGAATTTGCTAGACGATACTCTGAAGGAACATTTATACGGGTTAAGCCTCATGTTGTGACTGTGGATGACATCGAAGGCTTTCTTGAGGTCGGCCACATGGTCCTAGTTCCGGAGGCTTTTTACCAACATATCATCCACATAAACCTCCATGTTCCTCCCGATTTGCTCCTTAAAGACCTTGTTGACGAGGCGCTGATATGTTACCCCAGCGTTCTTTAGCGCAAAGGGCATGACGCGGTAACAATATAAGCCTTGGTCTGTTGTGAAAGAAGTCTTCGGAATATTAGGAGGGAACATCCTGATCTTATTATACACGGAAAAGGCGTCCATAAAGCTCAAGAGTTCGTGGCCGGAAGTAGTGGCAATTAGTGCATCGATACTAGGAAGCGGGAACGGATCTTTTGGACAAGCCTTGTTCAGATCGGTGAAATCGATACAAATCCTCCAATTCCCATTGGCCTTCTTCACCATCACGACATTGGAAAGCCACTCGGGGTAATTGACCTCTTGGATGAACCGAGCCACCAAGAGTTTGTACACTTCTTCTTTGATGGCCCTATGGCGATCCGGTGCATACTTGCGATGCTTCTGTTGGACATGTTTAGCTTTGGATGCTATGCTGAGATGGTGCATGAGTAATTCCTCTAAAATTTCGGGCAAACTGGTCGCGGTCCATGTGAACAGGTCTCGGTTGCCCCTAATGCATTGGACTATGTCGGCTTTGACTGAGTGTGGGAGGACTTTGCTCACTTGGAAGGTTCTGGTTGGGTCTTCTTCAGAAAAATCCACTTCTTCTAACTCATCGACTAGCTCTGAGATAGCTTGGCTACTCCTTTGGGGGAGCTCAAGGGCTTCGAGAGAGAGAACCGGACCCCTACCGAAGTCATGTAACATTTTCGGGCAGTCTCCTAGCTCCCCCTGACTTCTCCCACCCCTGTGGAGGTAGGGAATTTCATCTTCATATGGAAGGCGAAAGGTATGGCATGAAGCGCAGCCAGGCCGGGTTGGCCGAGGATGACATTGTATGCAACCTTTACATCAACAACCATAAAATCCATTGGCTCTGTTCGGGTGGTAGGGTTTTGCCAGCAGTTACATCGAGGGTGATAACCCCCTCGATAGTCATTGGCACCCCGGAGAATCCGTGGAGAGTGTAGTCGGCGGGTTTGAGGCGGTCTCGGGACAACTTAAGGCCTTGGAACGCCTCTAGGAAGAGGATGTTGACAGAGCTTTCGTTGTCGACTAGGATCTGATTCACTTCGTGGTTAGACATGTGGAGGCTGATTAAGAGGGCATCACAGTGAGGCATTTGGACGCCTTCTAAGTCTCTATCTAAAAAGGTCACGGGGACCCCGAAGCCTTTGGGCAGAGGATAGTTCTGTACTAAGTTTACTTCTCGGATGAAGGCTTTTCGGGAGGAGTTCGACTCTCCCCCTATTGGGCCTCCGTGGATGAGGTGCAGGTTTGCTTCAGGTTCGGAGTTAGGGGACTTACCTGGTCTTTTAGTTCTCTTATTTGCCCCTCGGGGTGGTGGAGGATCAACTCTTTCCTTCCTAACGAACTTGGCCAATTGCCTTAGCTGAATAAGGACTTCGATCTCATCCTTGAGAGCCCGACAGTGGTCTGTATCGTGGCCATGGTCCCTGTGAAAACAACACCACTTATCTCTGTTCCTCTTTTTGTCTGGGGTATTCATCTTTGGGGGAGGTTGGAGCAGACCTTCTTTACCGACTTCCATGAGGATAGCCGAAACATTGGCATTGAGAGGGGTGAACTTTTCGAAACGGGGAGAAGGGTGGCACTGGCCGCTGTTATCTTTCCGGAGTTTCTTAGTGCCTTCTTCATATACTCCCTTTCATTTTTTCCCGGCCAAGGGCTCTTTCTAGTCATTAGGATGGAGAACTTCTTTTGCCTGGATATACTTCTCACTCCTCAACAGGAGCTCCGAGAAGTCCCGGGGTGGCTTCTTGGCGAGGGATGCTTTTAGGTCGGCATGATTGATGTTGTGTCAGAATGCTGCAGAGGCCATCGACTGATCAAGAGAGGCGATAGACCAAGCCTCGGTTGTGAAGCGCCGGACATAGTCCCTTAGGCACTCGCCCTTCCTCTGACTGTGGGCGAATAGATATGCGCTCGTCTTCTCTGTTCTGCTGCTGATGACGAAGTGGGTGAGGAAGAGTTCCTCAAACTGATCGAACGAGAAGATGGAGGCGAGGGAGATTCGGGAGTACCATTTTCTTGCAGGTCCTTTCAATGTGGCTGGGAAGGTCCTGCAAAGAAGCGCATCTGTGGCTTGGTGAACCATCATGAGAGTTTTGTAACTCTCGATATGATCAGCTGGGTCTGACTCCCCATTGTTGGACTCGAAGTGAAGGGGCTTGAAGGTCTCAGGGACCGGAGCTTCCATGATGACCCTAGAGAAGGGAGGCCTGCTCGGGTGGAAATTATTGGCTCACTGTTCTTCTCGAGGTCGAGTCTGCTAAGGTGCATCTCCATTTCTCGAAAACGGCGATGGACTGAGTCATCTCTGTGGTCATGGCGAGTCGGGCCTCGGGATTCTCCTTCATGAGGGGTAGTGCGAGGGCTATGTGCATGTTGATCATGACTCTGGGTATGGCGAGGGCTAGGTGAACGTTGATCGTGACTCAGGGTATAGCGAGGGCTAGGTGCACGTTGATCGTGACTTGTGGCAATGCCGAGGGCTCGCAGGATGCTCTCTTTGAAGTTCTGGAACTCTGCTCGAGTGACCGGTGCCTCTCTAGCTCGGCGATCTCTTGGTGCTGACCGACTGGTTGGGGTGAGGCTCCTCCGCTGATGACGTGGAGGGAAATCTCTTCGCCTCCTTGGGGAGGGGGTTCTTCCAGATCTTGTCCTGTGGGAGGACCGGACTCTCGGGGCCCTTCGGTGCTCTGGGGAAGGGACTTCATCAAGGGCTCGCCTCTCATTCAAACGAGTGCGGAGGTCTACCTCATATTGATGGTTAACAATGACTTGGCGGAGATCTCCCGGCCTTGGAGGACTTTGAGAGGCCATGGAGTCGGTTGAAGGATTGTGGGCTGAGATGTGGTCATGGTGAGAGTGTTGTCCCTGACGGCTTCGACGGGAGCCCCCTAGACCAGGGAGGAGGCTGTTGCAAAAAGAGGCTGTTCAGGCTGCAGCTGCTGAACTTGTTGGTCTGGTTGAGGAAGAACATCTTGGAGTGGGTGGAGGAAGAGGATTGGGTCTCCGGCTGGACGCCGCTGCCTTCCCCCCTTTTTTTCTTTCTCGGAGGCATGACTAGAAACTACTTTCACCGGGGATGTGTGGTTGAATCGCTTTTTCTGTTCCCACAGACGGCGCCAATCTGCTGTTGCTAATTTCTGTGTGGGAGCAAACAGATGATTTGTGAATTCTTCTAGGAACAATAAAAGCGAACTTGTTGACTTCTTGCCGGCATTTGAGTGATTCTCACCGCTGTCACTAACCTGCAAAAGTTCGAAATACCGGGATGGATCCCGGCGACG
Organism: Hemerocallis citrina; assembly: GCA_017893485.1. Lineage (NCBI taxonomy): Eukaryota > Viridiplantae > Streptophyta > Magnoliopsida > Asparagales > Asphodelaceae > Hemerocallis > Hemerocallis citrina. Next base: position 78,730,994 of record CM030367.1, read on the forward strand.
AACCCTCTGATGCTCAAGTCAGTAATCAGGAAGATTAGCTTTGTGGAAAAAATATTGATTACCTTTTTTATGGTGGGGGTAGAGGGGTATTTATAGTCTCCTTTAGAGACGGTTTAGAGATAATCATTTATCTCTATGTCCCGGTATTTTTGGATAAGTCAGAGAGTTTAAGTCGTTTCATGATAAGAGTTTTGGTTTAAACCGGCTCTTAGAGATAATCATGAATTTGAATTACTCTCTAAATGACCTGGGCTGGTCTGTAATGAGATGTCACCCTGACCCAGTAGGGCAGACCCGTTTTTTGGGTTATTGGGCTTGAAAAAGACCTAGTTCCCATTTTTGGACCCGTTTACAGGTGAAATTACCGTTTTACCTCTAAGAGCTTTAAGATCCGTGCCCGATTTAAATGGTCCGCTTTGGTTCTAATTTTACCCATATCACACACTAACCACTGTATCTAAGATCCATTTTGGAAATAATGTTTTAGGGGGAACTTTAGTGTCATTTTAATATTTTCGGGGAACCTATGTGGAAAAAACCCATTTTTGAAATGACTTTATCTCTTATAAAGAAGTTAAACAATTTAATCCACATATAAATGGAGACTACAATACTTAATAGCTTATCTTAGGAAAAAAAAAAGAAAAAGGAAATACTAATTGACAGAAAAACAACAGTTTCACTTTTTATATAAATATACTGAAGTTATTGCTACCTATTAATGAAATCAGAAAAATTTCCACAACTATCACCCACCAAACTTTCTTTAAGATTGAAAAAAGTTAAAAGGTAACAGTTATAGCCCCTTTGCCACCACCTTTGAGATAGAAGAAGGGAGCAAAGCCACATTACGACATCGAAGACGTTAGGATGTGTGATTTGCTAAGAGAAATCTGTTTGATTCGAGTGATAATCAACCGAAGAAGACGATTGATCGTTGCTTCCCCATCAAGATGTTCAAAGGAGGGCCCACAAGAGTAAAAAGACCGCTTTTGGGATATGATAGGTGTCCATCCGTTACTAACATGACTAGAGAAGCAGAGTTTAAACCCCGACTTTTTTCCCAAAGTAGGCCACATTATCAAACTAATTCTCAATATATGCCACTTTCAAAACTGATTTTTAAAATAGGCCACTTGCAGATGTGATATGCGGCCTCTCCGAAAATGTGTTTTTTCGAGGTCGCAGTACCCAATTGCGGTTCATTTTATATTTGGACTAGAGAGACTTGGAGACTTAAACAAATTTTTTTTAATAAAAAAGGGTTGAATATAGGCCGCAGCTGGGAACTGTTGTAACCCCCCGAATTCCAAATAAGACTGAATTCGAAATTCCACAGGATCTTTACACTTCACTTTGTACAATTTTACAAGAAAATTTAAACTTTTCATCATACATCAGAGTTCTTTACAATTTCGTACACAGCGGAAAACAAAATGAATTACAACAATGAAAATAATATTTAACTTGCAACATCTTTAACATGTAACAACATCATATCAACTTTACTTCTTCATGAGAAATTCAATTCCTACAAAAGAAGCTGTGGGCACGTTAGTTATTTACAACTGACGAAAATGTTATACTCGGCCATCCTCTCTATGCTGTACATATAACGATCTCAATACTTTAACAAACCACAATTTTGAATGCAAATAAAGTGTTAAATGTGACTACACTAAACAGGTAAGTGTATGCGATGCCTTAATGCCTAATGCACATATTTTATACTAAGATGACACTAATGCATACTTGTTCGGATTCTATGACTCCCATTCTACATAGGTCCGAGGACAAAGCACCTATGTACTCCACAATAAATGGTTCGGTCCATCGCCATGAAAAACTACCCAGTAATAAAATAAAGTTGAGACGTTCCACGTGTATGGATCTCAGTCCCGAAGAACCGCTGCAGCAAATACCCCGCCCGACTGTTATACAGACCCCTCGTCATGCGAACCTCCCGCAAGTGCCCCTCTAGCCCCGGCATATGTATATACATTGAAGTACGGCAAACTATCCGTCCGACTACGCATAGTTCCGAATTTAAAATAAAAGCTCGTCTCCTACGAGTCAGCCACAGTCCTGGAGTATACCGCCTGACTGAGTCTATAGTCCCGGAGAACCGCCGCAGCAAATCCACCGCCCGATTATATAGAGTGCCTCACTTACGTTTGCCTAGGTTTTACTACATCTTCACTTAGTGCCTAGTTCTTAAGTTCAAGACATGAATAATTTATCATACCTAGAGTTAGTTTTACCCTATACCGGACTTAATCACAAATACCGAGATAACTCCATGGCAAATCTCAAAATATAATTCAATTCTTTTATTTGAACAGTGCCTGTATCCGAGGTCTTACTAACTCTAAATCAGAACCTTTCATGTACAAGAATCCATGGGTACTCATACCCTTCAATAATCATGTCTTAACTCAAAGTATTCTTATCTTCAACTTATTCACAATGTCTTATTTTAGTACTTATTCATGATTCACTTATTCATTTACAACTCAAAATAGAACCACAATTCCTTTCATGAACAAAAGATTCATCACTATAAATGTAACATCCCGAATTCCAAGACAGACTGAATTCGAAGTTCCACAGGATCTTTTCACTTCTCTTCGTACAATTTTATAAGGAATTTAAAACTTTACTTTACATCAGAGTTACATCTTGAATTATATTTGAACAGCTGAAGTCATTTACAATAATTACATGAATAAAATGTACAATATTTGAAACATTCTTTAAGCAGCATGCTTACTTTAATCTTGTCAATCTCTTTATCCTGCATAGAAACTGTGGGCTCGTCAGTACATTCAACTGACACAAGGATATAAAACATCAATTTTCTCTTACTTAGAAAGCACACACTTGTCATAAGCAAAACTACGGAGACTATCATATAGATGTCGTGTTGTGCTGTGCACTTAGTCCTTAATGCAGTTGTTATATTATATGACACTAATGCGCACTTGTTCGGATTCTATGCATCCCATACTATATAGGTCCGAGGGCAAGCCCTTAATCGTACTTCATCTTGTAGGGTTCGGTCCCTCACCATGACTTAAACTATTATGGTAACTACGGTAAGTATCCTAGATATTCTATGAATTACGAGCCCACGTCCAGACAATCTGGAGGAGAATCCCACGCACTGACATGACGCATCATGCAGGCAATCTATGGACAGTTTAGCCTCCGTCGTGGAACGATGGCACAACCCGTAATCACTAAACACCCCACGAGCGTCTTCACCGGGACAATAATTCTGGAGTAGTGCTCACGCCGTGTCATGACGCATCAAGCAGGCAGTCTGTGAATCACTCTCACACAGCCAATTCGATGGCCCTCATACTTGTGGTTTTCTCTCACTTTCGTCACATCACCATTATGTGTTTAGTTCTTAATTAATCGAACCATTAATAAAATCAACCCATAGAGTTAGCTCTTTCCTCTATACTGGTCTTAAAACATCAATCAACAACTTGACCAAACTTGGTTTCTTATATTCAATATCTCATCTCAAAAATATCTTTCAATGCCAGTATAAGGCTTAGCTACCCTTTAGCTTTCAATTCCATTTCATGTTCATAACATTTGTGTATTCATATTCATCAGACTTTTCATCATAATTCATCATGATATTTGATTTCACTTTCATGTACAATTTCATGTATAAGACAAATAAATTCATTTTCTAACTTGTCACATTCATTCTCCATTCTTGCCACATAATTATCTTATTCTCATTTTACCAATACTAAATCAAGCATTCATACTTTCAATTTTCTTTTTATCAAAAATCTCTTTTCAAATCCTTTTAACCAATACATTTTTCTTTATCCAAAGACACTTTAAACTAACAATTTATAATAAGTTATTTCTTGCAAAATAGTCTCGAATTCTCATTCACACTTGGCCAAGGGTTATAGACAATTATCTCATGAAATCTGGATATCAATTAAATCGTCAGGACAGTCGACTGTTAAAGCATAGTCGGTCGACTGCTTTGCGAGGATTAAAAGCTCGAAAATTAAAATAGTTAGGACAGTCGAATGTTAAGGCATAGTCGGTCGACTGCTCTGCGAGGATTAAAAACTCGAAAATTAAATACTCAGGACAGTCGACTGTTAAGGCATAGTCGGTCGACTGTTCTGCGATGATTTAAAACTATGAAATAAACAGTCAGGACAGTTGACTGTTAAGGCATAGTCGGTCGACTGCTCAGCAACTAAAATTCGAAATTTGGAATTTGTATAGTAACTCAAGATTTTAAAAGAAAAACATTTAACTCTCATTTTTCATATAAAAGACTATTCTTTTATTTGTACGAAAATAGAATCAATCGTACTAACAATAAGCATGTATGATTTGTTAATCAATCTACTTTAATAACAAGGAGATTTTCTCATAGTTCACATCATATAACCACACATTTATTCACATTGCATTTTTCCACATTCATGAATAACTCAACATAAAGGTTCACAGTTTCTTAATTAGCAAATGAGCATATTATCTAATCATCACCACAATATTTCTATTCATATCATCCAAACAATTTACTACTTATTTCATGCAATTTCACATGGGTTCATTTTCTCCTTAAACATGGTACTAACATAAAGTAATATTTTCATTTATCTATTCTAGCATGATCAAAACTCAACCTAGTATGGTACTACTTAGAAGTTAGAGAAAATTGTCCACCTTATTCGGAGAGAACGAAATGAACTCCTAAGAACTTCTAGATTGATCAAAAGAGCTCTTATTCTCCTAGTTTGAGCCACCACATGTCGTCTCCTCCTAGCTTTGAAGCAAACCCGAGCCTCCCTTGCTCCTTGAAGAAATACCCGACCACCAATGGGATGAAGAACACACAATTGCAACTCTCAATCTTTTGAACTCACTATTCTCTCTCTCTAATTGTATTTCTTTATTTTTCTCTTTTGATATAGATTATGTGTAAGTATACTAATGTAGGGGGGGTGTTTATACAAATTTTTTGTGAGGATGGAAGGCTAGGATTAGATCGAGTGGTTAAGGATCAAGGGCCTGGATGAATTAGGGAGTTGCCATAACTTCCCATGATGGAGTAACCACCTCTCCACCTCATCCACTCTCCCTCTTCTCCCAGGCACAATCTGGCCAATGCTCAAGGGTGTGCTTTGCACACTTTAGTGCATGCACGTGCCACCCTAGTGTCCCCCACTTACAAGTTGTACATGTTAGTTTAATTAATTGTCTATTATTTGAGTCTACACTACAAGTTAGGCTAAAATAAAGAAGAATTAAATTACATGGGCTTACTATTTGGGCCAAGAGACCATGGGCTCTAGTAATTTAGTTAATTAATTAACTAATGTGGGCTACAAAGAGACAAACTAGGCTTAGGATTAAAATAGGATTTTTAAAAAGAAGAATAAATGGGGATTACTAGTTTATGAAATATTTTTAGAGAAATGCATGCATAAATTTGCCCGTGCACAACTCGTAAAATCAAACAACTCCAAATATAAATAAGATTTGAACATCCAGGGTGTTACAACACTCCCTTCTTAGAATAGTTTCGTTTTTGAAACTACGCTTAAAGGGTGAGAAAACAGAAATACAACAAGACGATAAGAAAAAGAAATGGAAAGGTGATACAAATCAAACAAAGAGCTCAGGATGATCTTTCATCATCCTCTCCTCAGATTCCCAAGTAGCCTCTTCAACCAACTGGTTTCTCCAGACTACTTTGACCATCGGTGTCGTCTTGTTCCTTAAGACTTTCTCCCGACGATCGACAATCTCAACCAGAAGCTCAATGTAACTCAGTTCTAACTGCAAACCCTCCGGCACTTCGGGCAAATGATGATTAGGATCTGGAATGTACCATCTCAGCATAGACACATGGAAGACATTGTGTACCTGAGACAACTCTTCCGGCAAGTCTAACTAGTAAGTAGTTTTTCCAATCCGCTTTAATATCTTGTATGGGCCTATGAACCTTGGGAATAACTTCCCAACTCTGCCGAAGCGAATCACTCCCTTGCTAAGTGAAACCTTCAGAAAGACAAAGTCACCAACCTCAAAATCAATGTCCTTCCTCCGGTTGTCTGCATAGCTCTTCTGCCTACTCTGAGCATCCACCAACCTCTTCCTGATCAGATCGATCCTTTCAGAGCTCTGTTGCACGATCTCAGGTCCAAACATCTGCCGCTCCCCAACTGCCTCCAAAGTCTAGTACACAACACCGAAGCATGACCTCAAGAATATGGTTGACTCTTTCGGTCTGCCCATCGGTCTGAGGATGAAAAGCAGTGCTGAAATCCGTCTTGGTACCCAAGGCTGTTTGAAGACTCCTCTAAAAATGCGAAGTAAACCGCACATCTCGATCAGACACAATGGTTAACGGAACACCATGAAGCCTGACGATCTCTACAATGTACAGCTCGGCCAACTTGTCCACAGATGAAGTGAGTTTCATTACCAAGAAGTGAGCGGACTTGGTTAGTTGATCGACTATGACCCAAATCACGTCATTGTCCTTTAAACTTTTGGGAAATCCCGTGATGAAATCCATACTGATTTTATCCCACATTCATTTCCGGAATAGGTAACGGTTGCAATAGACCTCCGGGTTTCTGATTCTCGGCTTTGACCTGCTGACAGATCTCACACTTCGCCACAAACTCGGCCACATCCCGCTTCAAACTTGACCACCAAAAATGTTGCTTAATGTCCTTATATATTTTGGTACTCCCAGGATGTACAGACAATAGAGTAGCATGTGCCTCCTGAAGAATACTCTCCCATAATTCTGCTTGATCCGGAACACACAACCTCTCTCCAAACCATAACACTTCATCCCTGATCTGAAACTCTGCCAACCTGCCAGCACCAACCTGCTCCTTCATCTTCTGAATCTCTGCATCTTCCTTCTGACTTACGATAATCCTTTCATTCAGCGTTGGTTGGAGCCTCAACTGAACTAAAGATGACCCCAAGCCTAGCAGAACAACTTCAATACCAGACCGATCCAACTCCTCTGCAAGATGTCTCGGAGTTGTAATCAAACTAGCTAGACTGCTCTTACGGCTAAGTGCATCAGCAACAACATTAGCCTTCCTAGGATGGTACTTAATCTCTGGACGAATATCCTTAAGTACTTCCAGCCATCTCCGTTGCCTCGGATTCAGATCCTTCTGCTGATAGATGTACTTCAAGCTTTATGGTCCGTGTACATGTTCCGCTTCTCACCATAAACTTAATGTCTCCATTGCTTTAAGGCGAAGATAATCGTAGCCAACTCTAGATCATAAGTCGGATAGTTCTTCTCATGCGGTCTTAGTTGTTTAGACCCATAAGCAATCACTTTTCCTTCTTGCATTAAGACACAACCAAGCCCACAATGTGAAGCATCGCTGTAGACATCATACTCAACACCTGTCCTAGGCAAAGCTAAAATGGAAGCATTAGTCAGCTTTTCTTTCAACTCCTGAAAACTTGCCTCGCACTGCTCAGTCCATTTGAAGTTCACATTCTTCTTGGTCAGACCAGTGAGTGACACGGCTATCTGAGCATAGCCCTGAATAAACCTCCTATAGTATCCAGTTAGCCCAAGGAAACTCCTGATTTCCTTCACTGTAGTACGCCTTGCCCCATCTTTCACCGCTTCTATCTTCTGCGATCAGTTGCCACTCCCTCCTTAGAAAGGATGTGACCTAGGAATGCCACCTCAGATTTCCAGAAATCGCACTTAGACAACTTGCCATACAACTCATGCTCTTGAAGCTTCCTCAAAACTGCTGCCAGATGCTCTGTGTGCTCCTCCTCCGACTTGGAGTACACAAGAATATCGTCGATAAACACCACGATGAAAGAATCAATAAATGGCCTTAAAACTCTGTTCATCATATCCATGAAATCACAGGTGCATTCGTCACTCCAAACGGTATAACTAAGAATTCGTAATGCCCATGTTGAGTTCTGAACGTAGTCTTATGCACATCTTCAGCTTTCACTCGAACTTGATGGTATCCTGATCGAAGATCTATTTTGGAGAAAAGAGCTGCTCCTTGTAGACGATCGAACAAGTCATCAATTCATGAAATAGGATACTTATTCTGAACAGTTACCTTATTCAGCTCTTGGTAATCGATGCACATCCTCATCGAACCATCCTTCTTCTTTACCAACAGCACCAGTGCTCCCCAAGGCGACACACTCGGTTGAATAAAGCCTTTCTCTAGTAGTTCCTCAATCTGCCGTTTGATCTTATCCTACTCCACATGTTCCATCCTATATGGTGCCTTGGAAATAAGTGCACTCCCTAGCTGAATAGTGATGCTGAACTCTGCATTACGATACGGGGGTAACCCAGGAAAATCTTCCAAGAATACAGTCGGATAATCCCGAACCAGTGAAATTTGCTGCATCTCTACAGGAATCCCCTTCTTCTTGCTATTAGCAGCACCCAAACCTGAACATCTCCTCATCCCTTGGAAAGTGACTTTAGGTCCACTGAGAGCCTTCACTGTTACTTCTTTGGTCTTGCACTCAATGCTTGCACTGTACACCGACATCCAATTAATGCTAATGATAACATCGACTCCCAAGATATTCAGCTCGATCAGATCAATCCCAAAAATTCTATCTCCAATCACGATCTCACAGTCCGTATAGTACCGATCAGTGGTTAAAGTTTTCCCTGATGGAGTAGCTACTGCTAAGACCTTACCTGGAAAGACTTTCGGTTCGACTCCCAAAACTTTAGTAAACTTATGTGACACAAAAGTGTGGAGGACCCAGTATCGAACAAAACAACAGCTTTCTTTCCATTCAAATAAAGTTCTTCTGTTACATAACACACACTCGTTACATAATAGTTCACTATGAAAGCGGAAAAAAGAGAAACAACATAAAACACTCTTAAACATCCACTCTCGTACCAGTGATGATGTGATCCACCTCATCAGCGTCAGCCTCAGTCAAGGCGAATACTCGTCCCTGCTGGTACGGCTTCTTCCCGGCTTGTTGAGTTGGTCCCTTTCGGACAACATCCTGCAACTTAAGGCACTGGGATCGGTAGTGTCCTGTCTCCCCACAGCTGTAACAATGTACCACCGGAGGTCTCACCCACGCATTCCCGGGTCTTCCTGTCATACTGACCGCGTTCGCCTTAGTCAGTTTGAACCTTTGGGCCGACGGTTGTCCCCTGACATTTCCAGCAACTGCGGGCCTCTTTCCCACATTCCAGTTGTTCCTCCGATTCTGAACAGCATGGAACTGCTCCATGTCCGCCTCAGTGGCTGCAGCTCGTTTGACCAACTTGTCAAACCTCCTGATACCGATGAATATCATCCTGGATCTCAGACTTGGCCTCAAACCATGCTTGAATTTTTTAGCCTTTTTTGCCTCGTCCATCACCAATTCAGGAGCATACCTAGAGAGCTGAGTGAATCTTGTCTCATACTTCCTAAATGACATGCCGCCCTGCTGTAGCGCCAGAAATTCCATGGCCTTTTTCTCTTGGACGTCTGATGGAAAATAATGACTGCCGAATTCCTCTAGGAATTCCTCCCAGCCACGGACAATATCTCCCATCGTCCGCTTCATCGACTGCCACCACACAGCCACATCCTTCTTGAACTACAGTGCCGCCAACTTCACCTTGTTGCCCTCCGGAGTCTCCAAGACTTCGAAGATAGTCTCGATTTGTCAGATCCAATTGTCAGCCGCATCAGGGTTTGACTTCCTCTTAAACACCGGTGGTTTCATCCGTTTGAATGATTCCATGAGTTTGATTGCTTCGGGTACTGGATTCATAGGCACCCTCCCTTGGTTCTAATTCATGGCAATAACATTGAGTGTCTGATAGACCTTCGCTAATTCTGTTTTCAAGTCCAGACTTTCACCGTTTCGAGCTCTTCTTCCTGCCATATTCTGATGCAAAGATCGATTAAATTTGAAGTAGAAAATATGAATTTAAATCAACTCTTCATTTCATTGAATTTCAAACTTTATGCATTCGAATTAAAAATATTTCTGACATCAAATGAAAGCAGTAAGAAGATACAACAATCTAGTTCCTACGGTTCCTCCTGTCTTCATGAAGATCTTCCCGTAGTTTCGCCATTTCCTCCTTCAGTACATTGTACATGTTTTTCATCTTATCGAGTTCCCAAACACGATGGCTCAGTGTGGCAATGCTCTTCTTGCACTTCGCACACTGTGCCTGCAGCAGTTCCGCTCTCTTCCTCTGAGTCTCTACTTGCCTCTGAAAAGACATAATGAGACTACTCGAAACTGGTTCTTCCTTGTCGGAGGAATCATCGGATGAATCCCAAGGTGGAGTTATCTCTCGGGACTCGGGGAATTCTTCAGGATCCTCTTCATCTGAATCTACTTGTCCGGGGTAGTAATCCACCTCAACTATGTGCCAGTCATCATCTCCAGCTGGGTTGAAGTGGTCTGCCATCTTAGAGAAAGGAGAAGAAGAAGCATAAATCATAAAGCAACACAAATGTAAGTGACTTACATTTAAATCTCTAGACTCAACACACGGTCTAATGTCCACTCTAGGGTGTCGTTCCTTATAAATTTGTACTACTTGAAAACCTGGCTCTGATACCACTCTGTAACACCCCAAATTCCAAGAGACTAAATTCAAAGTTCTACAGGATCTTTTCACTTTTCTTCGTACAATTTTACAAGGAATTTAAAACTTTACTTTACATCAGAGGTACAACTTGAATTACATTTGAACAGCGGAAGTCATTTACAATAATTACATGAATAAAATGTACAACACTTAAAACATTCTTTAAGAAGCATGCTTACTTTAATCTTGTCAATCTCTTTATCCTGCATAGAAATTGTGGGCTCGTCAGTTCATTCAACTGACACAAGGATATAAAACATAAATTTTCTCCTACTTAGAAAGCACACACTTGTCACAAGAAAAACTACGGGGACTATCCAATAGATGTCGTGTTGTGCTGTGCACTTAGTCCTTAATGCAGTTGTTATATTATATGATACTAATGTGCACTTGTTCAGATTCTATGCATCCCATACTACATAGGTCCGAGGGTTAGTCCTTAATCGTACTTCATCTTGTAGGGTTCGGTCCCTCACCATGACTTAAACTACTATGGTAACTACGGTAAGTATCCTAGACGTTCTATGAATTACGAGCCCATGTCCAGACAATCTGGAGGGGAATTCCACGCACTGACATAACACATCATGCAGGCAATCTATGGACAATTCAGCCTCCATCGTGGAAGGACGGCACCAACCGTAATCACCAAACACCCCATGAGCGTTGCCACCGGGACGATAATTCTGGAGTAGTGCTCACGCCATGTCATGACGCATCAAGCAGGCAATTGTGAATCACTCTCACACCACCAATCCGATGGCCCTCGTACTCGTGTTTTTCTCCTACTGTCGTCACATCACCATTATGTGTCTAGTCCTTAATTATTTGAATCATGAATAAAATCAACCCCTAGAGTTAGCTCTTTCCTCTATACCGGTCTTAAAACATCAACCAATAACTTGACCAAACTTGATCTTTTATATTCAATATCTCATCTCAAAAAAATCTTTCAATGCCAGTATAAGGCTTAGCTACCCTCTACCTTTCAATTCCATTTCATGTTCATAGTAATTGTGTATTCATATTCATAAGACTTTTCATCATAATTCATCATGATATTTGATTTCACTTTCATGTACAATTTCATGCATAAGACAGATAAATTCATTTTCTAACTTGTCACATTCATTCTTCATTGTTTCCATATAATTCTCTTATTCTCATTTTACCAATACTAAATCAAGCATTCATACTTTCGATTTTCCCTTTATCAAAAATCTCTTTTCAAACTCTTTTAACCAATACATTTTTCTTTATCCAAAGACACTTTAAACTAACAATTTATAATAAGTTATTTCTTGCAAAATAGTCTCGAATTCTCATTCACACTAGGCCAAGGGTTATAGAAAATTATCTCATGAAATCTAGATATTAATTAGATCGTCAGGACAGTCGACTGTTAAAGCATAGTTGGTCGATTGCTCTGCAAGGATTAAAAACTTGAAAATTAAAATAGTCACGACAGTCAACTGTTAAGGCATAGTCGGTCGGCTGTTCTGCGATGATTTAAAACTCGGAAATAAACAGTCAGGACAGTCGACTGTTAAGGCATAGTCGGTCGACTGTTCAGCAACTAAAATCCGAAATTTGAAATTTATACAGTAACTCAAGATTTAAAAAAAAATATTTAACTCTCATTTTTCATATAAAAGACTATTCTTTTATTTGTACGAAAATGGAATCAATCTTACTAACAATAAGCATGTATGATTTGTTAATCAATCTACTTTAATAACAAGGAGATTTTCTCATAGTTCACATCATATAACCACACATTTATTCACATTGCATTTTTCCACATTCATGAATAACTCAACATAAAGGTTCACAATTTCTTAATTAGCAAACGAGCATGTTATCAAATCATCACCACAATATTTCTATTCATATCATTCAAACAATTTACTACTTATTTCATGCAAATTCACATGGGTTCATTTTCTCCTTAAACATGGTACTAATATAAAGTAATATTTTCACTTATCTATTCTAGCATGATCAAAACTCAATTAGCATGGTAGTACTCAGAAGTTAGAGAAAATTGCCCATCTTATTACAGAGAAAACGAAATGAATTCCTAAGAACTACTAGTTTGATCAAAAGAGGCCTTCTTCTCCTAGTTTGAGCCACCACAAGTCGTCTCCTCCTAGCTTTGAAGCAAACCCGAGCCCTCTTGCTCCTTGAAGAAAAACCCGGCCACCAATTGGATGAAGAACACACAATTGCAACTCCCAATCTTTTGAACTCACTAATCTCTCAATCTTTTACTCTCTAATTGTATTTCTTTATCTTTCTCTTTTGATATAGATCAGGTGTAAGTATACTAATGGGGGGGGGGGCTATTTATACAAATTTTTTGGGAGGATGGAAGGCTAGGATTAGATCAAGTGGTTACAGATCAAGGCCCTAGATGAATTAGGGAGTTGTCATAACGTCCCATGATGGAGTAACCACCTCTCCACCTCATCCACTCTCCCTCTCCTCCCATGCACAATCCGGCCAATGCTCAAGGGTGTGCTTTGCACACTCTAGTGCATGCACGTGCCACCCTTGTGTCCTCCACTTACAAGTTGTACATGCTAGTTTAATTAACTGTCTATTATTTAAGTCTACACTACAAGTTAGGCTAAAATATAGAAGAATTAAATTACATGGGCTTACTATTTGGGCCAAGAGACCATGAGCTCTACTAATTTAGTTAATTAATTAACTAATGTGTGTTACAAAGAGACAAACTAGGCTTAGGATTAAATTAGGCTTTCCAAAAATAATAATAAATGGGGATTACTAGTTTACGAAGTCTTTTTCGAGAAATGCATGCATAAATTTGCATGTGCACAATACGTAAAATCAAACAACTCCAATTATAAATAAGATTTGAACATCCAGGGTGTTACAATAAATTTCATTAGCAATTTAAGCAATTCATATCTCAATTCACATCAAGTATTTCTTACTCAACATAAGTGTTGGTTTACAACAAGAGAGTTTCATAACTTGTCACATATTTCTCTCTTCTTTTTTTTTTCAAAAATAGGATCATATACTTAAATAATAATTTTGGAGTTAAAAACTCATATACTATCTCAATTCCCCTTTTTACTTTCTCAAAAATATACAAGAATAATTTTAAAACTATCTTTAATAATTACTATGTTATTTTATATGAATAATAGGATTTTATTCGCAACCTTATTCACATTAAAAATCCCCAAAAATATATTAAAACTCCAAAAATATCAAAAGGTGGCTTCGGGTTTCAAACCCAGGACCGGCCGAAACCTATAGCCAGCGCCCAAAGCCATTCATGCTAGCTTTTTAGTCCATTTGGACTTTGTGTTATAAACCACAACGAAATCCCCTTATATTCAGGCTCAGGGTTCGGAATTAATTTGGTGAAACAAAAATAAAATGTGTCCATCAAGTTTTGAACCCTAGATATCTTACAAGTACAGTAGTGCTCTGTGGTGCAGTGGCTAACCAGTAAGTCCAAGTATTATTGATTAGGAGTCATATTAATATGATTTTGTTCGTACTGTTCTGAAATTGATTATTTTCGCAAAACTCGTTTATCCAAATGATCTAATCTTTTAGGATACTGAAATAAACTTTCCTTTGACTGAGATTAATTTTAAAATAGTAGCCAACAAATGTCAAATTAATGTTAAAATATATATCTCTATTTTCAAATATTTTTTCTTTCCATTTTACATATCAATTTGCATTTTCCCTCTAAACTTTGGTTAAGAATTGTATTCATTAGAACTAGTTTATGTACTCAATTATACTAATTTAAAATTTTGTAATAAAACCCAAACATGCCTTTCAATCGTGAGGATCTCAACAAAAACTCCTTTATGCAAAAATTTATATTTTCAATATACATGGCAATATGCATAAGTTGACACATTTCATGGCAATAATTAAATTTGTTTTCCTTTCTTTCTTCTTTCTAATCATCATGGCACTAATGCATATATTGAATATAATATTGCTTCAACAAATTTTCATACAAATCATATATTCGACATGTACAAATTTACAAGCATACTAACATGATTCATAGTATTAATTCTTTTGTTAAAATTCTTCTTTCTAATTATCATGGTGGCACTTAATCATAACAAGATTACTTTCATTCTTGGCATACTACATTATGGATTATGTCTACATATTTCATATCAATTTTAATTCATACTACTCATTTATAACTTTTAGCATGCATTCTCTACATTAGAAAGAAAGAGATCACCCACCTCTTCTGAAGAATTAACAACCAAGAATGGAGAGACAACTTCTAGCTCCTAGCGCCAACTAGCACCTCCTTGTCCTTCTCCTAGTAAGAGCACTCAAATGCACAATGGTACTCTCTTTCTCTCTTTATTTTTCTCTCTTTATTTTTGTTTAGTTTAGGTGTGAAATGAGAAGGAAATTTGGGTATATTTATAGGACAAGGTGAGGGTTTAAAGTGCAAAATTATCTACCAGATAAATTACTCAACTTAATTCTCCATCTTTTCATAATCCTAACTCCCATAACTTCCAACTCTTCATGTATCCACCACTTCAAAACTCACCCCCCCTCCTCTTCTCCAAAACCGACCACCCCCTAGCCCCTTCACCTCCACAAGTGCACGTGTTGTGCACTAGTGCACACACATACACAATATTTAATATAATTCCTATAGTTCCAAAATGTGTGTTAAAAGTTGTTACATGTCATGTGAGAGTCCATGCACAACTTTAAAATAGAATTTAATTAATGGGCTTGTCCCATGGGCTTTTATTGAATAAATTTAACTAATTATTCTAGTGGGCTCTCCTTTTAATTAATCTAATGGGCTAGAATCTCTCTTTAGGTCCATGAGTTTAATAAAAGGCTAAATAAAGATTATGCATGCTAAAATAGTAAATGAGAGTAAGAAATAGAGATGGAAAAATTAACACGTGAATCATATGTGCAAAAATTGAAAAATGT
The DNA here is from genome assembly GCA_017893485.1 of Hemerocallis citrina. NCBI lineage: Eukaryota > Viridiplantae > Streptophyta > Magnoliopsida > Asparagales > Asphodelaceae > Hemerocallis > Hemerocallis citrina. The sequence goes on from CM030367.1 coordinate 78,746,631, forward strand.
ATTTTTTTAATTAAATAAAAATATAGGGTGTTACAGCACTCCTTCCTTAGAATAGTTCCGTTCTCAGAACTACACTTAGGATTAAGAAAAATACAAAGAAAGAAAAAAAAAAGAGTTTACAAAAATTTTAGTTGAAGAGTTCAGGGTAATCTTTCATCATCTTTTCCTCTGATTCCCAAGTGGCCTACTCAACAAATTGGTTCCTCCAAATGACCTTGACCATAGGTATTGTCTTATTTATCAAGACCTTCTCTCGATGACCCACAATCTCTATTGGACGCTTTGCATAGCTCAAATTCAATTGCAAACCTTCTGCCACTTCTGGCAAATGATGACTCGGATCTGGGATATAACCTCGTAGCATTGACACATGAAAGACATTGTACACTTGGGCCAACTCTTCTGGTAATTCTAACTGATAAGCTACATTCCCAATTCTTTTCAATATCTTATAAGGTCCAATGTATCTCGGGGCTAATTTTCCTCCCCTTCCATACCTAATCACCCCCTTGGTCGGAGACACCTTCACAAAGACAAAGTCACCTTCATCAAACTCCAGGTTTCTCCTCCGGTTGTCAGCGTAACTCTTTTGCCTGTTCTGTGCGTCAACTAACTTCTTCCTGATCAGCTCGATCTTTTCTGAGGTCTGCTGCATAATCTCTGGCCCATACAGTTGCCGTTCCCCTACTTCATACCAACAAACCGATGTCCTGCACTTCCTTCCATATAGAGCTTCATATGGCGCCATCCCAATGCTTGCCAGGAAACTGTTGTTGTAGGCGAATTCCACAAGAGCTAAATGCTTCTCCCAGCTGCCACCGAAGTCCAACACAAAACATCTCAGCATATCTTCAAGTACCCTGTTGACTCTCTTAGTCTGCCTATCAGTTTGAGGATGAAATGTCGTACTGAAATCAGTCTTCGTCCCCAAAGCTGCTTGAAGACTTCTCCAAAAATGCGAAGTGAAACGCGCATCTCGGTCGGATACTATCGATAGCGGAACTCCATGAAGCTTCAAAATCTCGTCAACATACAACTCTACCAGCTTCTCCATCGACCAAGTAAGCTTCATCGCCAAAAAGTGAGCCGATTTGGTGAGTCGGTCCACTATCACCCAAATTGTATCATTGCCTTTGGAACTCTTGGCAAACCTATGATGAAGTCCATGCTGATACAATCCCACTTTCACTCTGGGATGGGTAATGGCTGCAATAAACCTTCGGGCTTCTGATTTTCGGCTTTGACTTGCCAACAAACTGCACACTTGGTAACAAACTCAGCCATATCTAGCTTCATCCCTGGCCACTAGAAATATAGCTTTATGTCCTTGTATATCTTGTTACTCTCTGGATGCATGGATAATAAAGTAGCATGCATTTCCTGAAGAATACTCTCCTTCAGTTCTGCTTGATCTGGTACACACAGCCGCTCTCCATACCACAACACTGCATCCTTCACTTGAAACTCTGCCAACCTGCCAATACCAACTTGCTCAATCATCTCCTGGATCTCTGGATCAGTCTTCTGACTGTCGATGATTCTGTCTCTCAAAGTAGTTTGAATCCTCAACTGAGCTAAGTAAGCTCTCAAACCTTGTAAAACCACCTCAATCTCTGCTCGATCAAGCTGCTCTGCCAACTTTTCCTGAGTTGTGATCAATTGAGACAAACTGCCCTTCCTGCTGAGAGCATCAACCACAACATTGGCCTTGCCCGGATGGTACTTGATCTCAGGCCGGATGTCCTCTAACACTTCTAACCATCTCTTCTTCCTCAGATTCAAGTCCCTCTGCTGATAGATATACTTCAGACTCTTGTGATCCGTATACATGTTGACCTTCTCCCCGTACACGTACTGCCTCCACTGCTTCAAAGCAAAGATGATTGCTGCCAGCTCCAGAGCATGGTTTGGGTAATTCTTTTCATGTGGTCTCAGCTTTCTAGACCCATAAGCTATTACCTTTTCCTCTTGCATCAGCACACGGCCCAAACCGCGATGGGAAGCATCGCTGTAGACATCATATTCGACTCCTGCTCTCAGCAAAGCCAAAATGAGAGCGGTGGTCAATCTTTCCTTCAACTCCTGAAAGCTAGCTTCACACTGCTCCGACCATTTGAAACTCACGTTCTTCTTTGTAAGTCCTGTGAGTGGCATAGCTATCTAAGCGTAGTCCTAAATGAAACTTCTGTAGTATCCAATTAAACCCAGAAAGCTCCTAATTTCTTTCACTGTGGTCAGTCTTAGCCAATCTTTCACTGCCTTAATCTTCTGCGGGTTCGTAGCCACTCCCTTCTTAGAAAGGATGTGACCTAAGGCGACTTTGGTTTTCCAGAAGTCACATTTGGACAGCTTCGCATACAGTTTGTGCTCCTGTAGATTCTTCAGTACCTCTGTTAGGTGCTCGGCATGCTCTTCTTCTGACTTAGAATAGACCAATATGTCGTCGATGAACACAACAACAAAAGAATCAATGAATGGCCGCAGAACCCTGTTCATCATGTCCATAAAAATAGCCAGTGCATTGGTGACTCCAAATGACATGACTAGAAACTCATAGTGACTATGCCTAGTTCGGAAAGCTGTCTTGTGCACATCTTCTTCTTTTACTCGGACTTGGTGATATCCTGATCGCAAGTCTATCTTGGAGAAAACAGCCGCTCCTTGTAGACGGTCGAACAGATCATCGATTCGAGGAATTGGATACTTGCTCCTTGTACTGTAACCTTGTTCAACTCTCTGTAGTCGATACACATCCTCATTGATCCATCCTTCTTTTTCACCAAAAGAACTGGGGCTCCCCACGGTGACTCACTAGGCCTGATGAATCCTTTGCTCAACAATTCTTCATCTGCTTCTTGATCTCATCTTGTTCAACCGGTGCCATTCTGTATGGTGCCTTGGAAATGGGTGCACTCCCGGTTGAATGGTGATGCTGAACTCTACGTCTCGATGAGGAGGAAGCCCTAGTAGATCATCAAGAAACACTGCTGGAAAATCTTGAACCACTGGAATCTGCCTCACTTCTTCGGGAACCTTTTGCTCTGACAAAGCTGCTACCAACTGCTTACACTTCCTCTTACCTTGAAATGTAAATGCTGGTCCTCCTGGTATCTTCACCACAACTTCCTTGCTCTTGCACTCAATAGTGGCACTGTAAACTGACATCCAGTCTATGCCAATAATGATGTCGACCCCAAAACTGCCAACTCAATGAGGTCGATGCCAAAGAGCTTGCCTCCGATCTCAAGATCACACCCTTCATATTATCGGTTGGTAGTCAAGTTTTCTCCTGACGGAGTAGCCATAGATAGAACTTTGCCAGGAAAAATTTTAGGTTCGACTCCTAATCGTTTTACAAATGAGGGTGACACAAATATGTGCGATGATCCCGTATCAAATAAAACTGATGTTTTTATTCCATTTATTTGAATGTCTCCTATTACATAAGAGTACTCTCATTACATAACATTTATTACATAAGTGAAAAAGCAACAAAGCAACTAAGCATCATCTCCCATACTCGTGATGACGTTGTCTACATCATCAGCATCTGCCTCGGTCAAAGTGAACACTCGCCCCTGCCGTAATTGCTTCTGCCCTGGGTTAGACTGTTGCTGACTCGGCCCTTCCTGCTGCAGCTGAGGGCAAAATGGCTTGATGTGGCCTTCCTTACCACAAAGGAAACAAGTCTTACCCATTTGCGACTTTGTGCACCTAGAAGACAAGTGGCCCGTCTCTCCACATATGAAACTGGTGGGTACCCTTCCAGTCACTGCAGCAGCATTAGCTCCAGTTGGTTTGAAATGCTGTATTGGGGGCTTTCCTCTGAAGTTGCTAGGCGCTGCAGGCCTCTTGCCCATGCTCCAATTGTTCCTCTTGACCTGTACTACCTGGAACTCGTTCATATCTAACTCAGTAGCGGCAGCCCTCCTGACCAGTTTCTCAAATCTGCGGATACCTAGGGGTATCATGCGGATCCTCAAGCTTGGCCTCAACCCTTACTCAAATTTTCGTGCTTTCTTGGCTTCATTCTGTACCATTTCCGGCGCGTATCTTGAGAGTTAGTTGAATTTGGTCTCATACTCCCGCACAGACATACCACCTTGCTGCAAGCCCAGAAATTCCATAGCCTTCTTCTTTTGGACATTCATTGGAAAATAATGACTCTTGAATTCTTCAAGAAACTCTTCCCAAGTAAGCTTTATATTGCCCAAAGTTCTCTTCAACGATTGCCACCAGACACCTGCATCTTTCTCTAGCTGGATGGTGGCCAACTTCACCTTGCTGGCCTTTGGGGTCTCTAGTACTTCAAAGACTGTCTCGATCTGCCCGATCCACTCGTCAGCTGCATCTGAATTTTCCTGGCCCTCAAACACAGATGGATTCATCCTTTTGAACGATTCAACCAGCCTGATTGCTTCGGGGATATGCACAGCTAGCCCTGGCCCTCTTTTTCCGGTGATGTTTGCAGCGACAGCATTTAAGGTCTGATATACTTGAGCTAGTTCGGTCTTTAAATCTAGACCATTCTCACCGCTATGCTCATCGCCGTTCCTAATTCTTTGTGCCATTTCTGAGTCATAAAATTCATCATTAATCATCATAAATCACACAAATAACATCGCTTCAACAAAATTTATTCATTCCAAAATTAAACATTTTACATTCAAAAAGAAAAACTTTGTTCCAATACATCCATTACAGAAAACATCATAGATTCTACAGTTTCTCTTGGCTGCTCTAAGCTCTTTCCGTAGTTTCTAGATTTCCTTTCTCATATCTTCAAAGCTCTGTTGCGGCTCCTGCTTGTCCTAGCGAGTGAGGTGGTCTAGCTTGGCAAAGTGTCGATTATTCACGTGCTGAACCTTCTCGAGTTAGCACACTTGAAAGCTCAGCTCCTGAATGCACTCCTTGTCTTCTGCCCATTGCGCCTCCAAGTGGTTAACTCTCCACTTTTGAGCATCCAATTCTCGTCGAAGAGAAGCAACTATATCATTTGGGTCATCTGGAACGAGTTCTTTGTCTAGGGATTCTTCGGGGAAATCAGGCGGAGGTGGAGTAATCTCCCTGGACTCGGGGAATTCCTCTTCTATCTCCACTGGGTCCTCTTCTTCCTCTTCTGGGTCTTCTTCTCCTTCTTCCATTGGCTCTTCCTCTTCATCCTCGAAGGGGACAAACCAATGTGCCTCATTCTGGGGATCATGCTGATTATCCATCTTATAGGGAAAAGGAGGAAAAAATGTCATCTCATAGAGCAACACAAACATAAGTTTAAATCTGTATAAGTTGAAACTCACACTCCAATGTCCACTCTAGGGTGTCGTTCCTTATAAATTTGTACTATTTATGAAGCATGGCTCTGATACCATCTGTTATGCCCCGAATTCCAAATAAGACTGAATTCGAGATTCCACAAGATCTTTACACTTCACTTTGTACAATTTTACAAGGAAATTTAAACTTTTCATCATACATCAGAGTTCTTTACAATTTCGTACACAACGGAAAACAAAATGAATTACAACAATGAAAATAATATATAACTTGCAACATCTTTAACATGTAACAACATCATATCAACTTTACTTCTTCATGAGAAATTCAATTCCTGCAAAAGAAGCTGTGGGCACGTTAGTTATTTACAACTGACGAAAATGTTATACTCGGCCATCCTCTCTATGCTGTACATATAACGATCTCAATACTTTAACAAACCACAATTTTGAATACAAATAAAGTGTTAAATGTGACTACACTAAACAGCTAAGTGTATGCGATGCCTTAATGCCTAATGCACATATTTTATACTAAGATGACACTAATGCATACTTGTTTGGATTCTATGACTCCCATTCTACATAGGTCCGAGGACAAAGCACCTATGTACTCCACAATAAATGGTTCGGTCCCTCGCCATGAAAACTACCCAGTAATAAAATAAAATTGAGACGTTCCACGAGTATGGATCCCAGTTCCGGAGAACCGCAGCAGCAAATCCCCTGCCCGACTGTTATACCGACTCCTCATCGTGCGAACCTCCCGCAAGTGCCCCTCTAGCCCCGGTATACGTATATACATTGGAGTACGGCAAACTATCCGCCCAACTACGCATAGTCCCGAATTTAAAATAAAAGCTCGTCTCTCACGAGGCAACCACAGTCCCGGAGTACGCTGCCCGACTGGGTCTATAGTCCCGGAGAACCGCCACAGCAAATCTACTGCCCGACTATATAGAGTGCCCCACTTATGTTTGCCTAGGTTTTACTACATCTTCACTTAGTGCCTAGTTCTTAAGTTTAAGATATGAATAATTTATCATACATAGAGTTAGTTTTACCCCCTACCGGACTTAATTAGAAATACCGAGATAGTTCCATGGCAAATCTCAAAATACTCCTCAAAGACTGATCAAACTCAGTCTTCAGGAGTGGGGGGCTCGTGATATGGCTAAAAATGGGGTTAAATCGGAACCGTCCAAATTGGGCACGAATCTTGAAGCTCAGGGGTAAAACGGTAATTTCACCTACCAACGGGTCTGAAGCGGGTACTGGTTATCTTCCCCGAAGGCCCACTTACCCGCAAACGGATCCACCTCAACTGGGTGCGGGTTTCAACCCGCAACAAATCCGGTCCAGAAGGGATAGAATTAGGGTTTCTGATTAAATCCTAATCAACGGCCCTGATTCATATCTATCCCTTCACTGGAAATTAGGGATTGCATTCCTTATCTAACCACAGGGGGATTACATTCCTAATCTGATCCCAGCGGTGCCTATAAATACCTCCCATCCATCTCCATTGAGAGGTAATCAATCTTTCTCCAGTTTTTGCGCTCTTTCTTAATCATCCCTGATTACTGACTTGAGCGTCCGAGGGTGCGTCACCGGGAACAACCTCGGTGTGTCGCACTTTTTGCAAGTATATGGCGGGAGTTAGCGTCAAACTCCGACGGAACAGGTATACAGGTTTGCTGTTCAGTTTTCCTAAGAATCCACAAATACTATCTGTTTGCTCCCACACCAAATTTAGCGGCAACAATAATTAAATTTTTTTAATTTCAACAGTGCTGGTACCCGAGATCTTACTAACTCTAAATCACAACCTTTCATGTACAAGAATCCATGGGTACTCATACCCTTCAATAATCATGTCTTAACTCAAACTATTCTTATCTTCAACTTATTCACAATGTCTTATCTTAGCACTTATTCATGATTCACTTATTCATTTAAAACTCAAAATAGAACAACAATTCCTTTCATGAACAAAAGATTCATCACTATAAATTTCATTAGCAATTTAAGCAATTCATATCTCAATTCACATCAAGTATTCTTACTCAACATAAGTGTTGGTTTACAACAAGAGAGTTTCATAACTTGTCACATATTTCTCTCTTCTTTTTTTTTTTTTTTCAAAAATAGGATCATATACTTAAATAATAATTTTGGAGTTAAAAACTCATATACTATCTTAATTCCCCCTTTTACTTTCTCAAAAATATACAAGAATAATTTTAAAACTATCTTTAATAATTACTATGTTATTTTATATGAATAATAGGATTTTATTCCCAACCTTATTCACATTAAAAATCCCCAAAAATATATTAAAACTCCAAAAATATCAAAAGGTGGCTTCAGGTTTCAAACCCAGGACCGACCGAAACCTACAGCCAGCGCCCAAAGCCATTCACGCTAGCCACTTAGTCCATTTGGACTTTGTGTTATAAACAATAACAAAATCCCCTTATATTCAGGCTCAGGGTTCAGAATTAATTTAGTAAAAAAAAAAGTGTCCATAAAGTTTTGAACCCCAGATATCTTACAAGTACAGTAGTGCTCTGTGGTGCACTGGCTAACCAGTAAGTCCAAGTGTGATTATTGATTAGGAGTCATATTAATATGATTTTGTTCGTACTATTCTAAATTTGATTATTTTTCGCAAAATTCATTTATCCAAATGATCCAGTCTTTTAGGATACTGAAATAAACTTTCCTTTGACTGCGATTAATTTTAAAATAGTAGCCAACAAATTTCAAATTTATTTTAAAATATATATCTCTTTTTTCAAATAGTTTTTCATTCCATTTTACATATCCATTTGCATTTTTCCTCAAAACTTGGGTTAAGAATTGTATTCATTAGAACTGGTTTATGTACTCAATTATACTAATTTAAAATTTTGTAATAAAACTCAAACATGCCTCTCAATCATGAGGATCTCAACAAAAACTCCTTTATGCAAAAATTTATATTTTCAATATTCATGGCAATATGCATAAGTTAACACATTTCATGGCAATATTTAAATTTGTTTTTCTTTCTTTCTTCTTTCTAATCATCATGGCACAAATGCATATGTTGAATATAATATTGCTTCAACAAATTTTCATACAAATCATATATTCGACGTGTACAAATTTACAAGCATACTAACATGATTCATAGTATTAATTCTTTTGTTAAAATTCTTCTTTTTAATTATCATGGTGGCGCTTAATCACAACAAGATTACTTTCATTCTTGGCATACTACATTAGCATGGATTATGTCTACATATTTCACATCAATTTCAATTCATACTACTCATTTATAACTTTTAGCATGCATTCTCTACATTAGAAAGAAAGAGATCACCCACCTCTTGTGAAGAATTAACAACCAAGAATGGAGAGACAACTTCTACCTCTTAGCTCCAACTAGCACCTCCTTGTCCTTCTCCTCCTTGCAAGAGCTCTCCAATGCACAATAGTACTCTCTTTCTCTTTCTCCTTTTCTTTTCCTCTCTTTATTTTTGTTTGGTTTAGGTATGAAATGAGAAGGAAATTTGGGTGTATTTATAGGACAAGGTGAGGGTTTAAAGTGCAATATTATCCACCTAATAAATTACTCAACTTAATTCTCCATCTCTTCATAATCCCAACGCCCAACTCTTCATGTCTCCACTTCTTCAAAACTCACCCCCTCTCTTCTCCAAAAACCGGCCACCCCCTAGCCTCTTCACCTCCACACGTGCACGTGTTGTGCACTAGTACACACACATACACAATATTTAATACAATTCCTATAGTTTCAAAATGTGTATTAAAAGTTGTTACATGTCATGTGTGAGTCCATGCACAACTTTAAAATAGAATTTAATTAATAGACTTGTCCCATGGGCTTTCTTTTTAATCAATTTAATTAATTATTCTAGTGGGATATAATTTTAATTAATCTAATAGGCTAGAATCTCTCTTTAGATCCATGGATTTAATAAAAGGCTAAATAAAATTTATGCATGCTAAAATAGTAAATGAAAGTAAGAAATAGAGATGGAAAAATTAACACGTGCATCATACGTGCAAAAAATTGAAAAATGTATTTTTTTAATTAAATAAAAATACGGGGTGTTACCACTGTAGCCTACATATGTTTTTTTTTTCTTTTATATTTTTTTATTAGAAGAAGAAAAAAAATTATAATAAAGGCCACAGTTCCCAACTGCCGGAAACTGGGGACTCTGTTATAATTAGGCCGCAGTTCTCAACTGAGACCTATGTTTAGCATCTTTTTACTTAGATAAATTTGTCTATGTCTTTAAGTCTTTTTAGCCCAAATATGAAATGAATTATCGCAGTTGGGAATTGCAGCCTTGAAAAAATACATGTTTGAAGAGGCCAACTGCGGCAGCACAATCGAATAGGCCGCAGATCGCAACTGCGAGTGATCTATTTTGAAAATTAATTTCGAAATTGGCATATTTTGAAAATTATTTAAAAAGTGGCCTATTTCGGGAAAAAATCTTATACCCCCCAAGGGAGAGAGAGAGGGCTAGGGTCTAAAAGAAGATAGGTATTACTGGGTTGCGACTTTCAAAGTGGCTTACTTATATTTTAATAAAAAAGGTGAATACATGCATGCTTTATATGTGTAATTGATAGCATATAGCACACTGCGCACACTAAATAATAAAAGCATCTTTATGAGGTTTTTGTGCTTTGCTCAAATGCCTGTGTGTTTTCTCCTATGCTTCCTTTTGTAAAATGCTATATTGAGTATTGCTTAATGCATTTTAAACCTGCAATTGATTAGCTAGACTATTAACCTTGATTCGAGAGGCTGATACTTGTATACAATTGGAATTAATGTCAACTGACTGTCCTTGTCGCAGTTTTCTTTTCTTTCCTTTGGAAAACTTCAGTAACCTCCACCTTGGCATGTGAGATCATATACCGGGCTTGCACTCCATCAATCATCCTTACCTTTGTTTATGACCTTCGTTTCTCATTGTTGCAAAACTGGATTTATATCAACACCGTGGAAACAAGTTACCTATTGGAAACATGTTGATCAACTCATCAATTGAATGAATATGAACATCTTGCCAATCAATTCCCCAAACTTGTGTGCATCCATATCTCTGTAAGATCCTGCAATAACACTTATCTCACAGAATAATTGTAATTCCACAATGAACAAAACATAACCTTCTTGAACCTACTCATACCTTCAAATCTTGTCCAGCATAAATCTGCTTGTGCAAACCATTGTTGCAATTGTGATTTATCTAAATAGACCTGCATATAGTACCCATGTCGACTCCACTTGTTCCCCCCTAAATGAGGACACAACCTAAAGATAACTTGCAGTGAGTTGTAACTGGCTGATCACTTCCTTTTGGGTGACTAGTATTTTCTTTCATCCATGATGTTTAGGCAGATCTCAATTCCAAGCTTCTCTCGTGTTTATCCACTCCATGCCAATCAGGGCCGGCCCTGAGTTCCCTGGGGCCCTAGGCAAACTTCCGACATGGGGGTCTCTAATAACATATATATTTTTTTTACCCGCAAAATACGTACCTATATTTACAAGGAAAGTTTAAATTTGGGGGCCCCTAAAATCGCGAAATCTCCGGAGGCCCAGGGCGGCCGCCTTACCCGCCTCTAGGGTAGGGCCGGCCCTGATGCCAATCTCACTTGCTTCTAGTTGCACCAAAGCCAATTCCTGAGTTGAGTATGATCCACCATTGAGGAGTCATCATAGTCCTATTCTTGTTAAATATACATCATTGCAAACAAGTGCATGCTGCACTCCCCATACTTTTTTTTGTGATACCGGCTTACTAATTGTTAAAATATAAATATTAAACCCTCATCCTTACCACAATTTCGAAGTTTTGATCTATCGGTAGTATCTTTCACACCCATAACCTTCATTGTCCACACCCAATCCTTCCAAAGATTATTCAACTCAATCTCGACAATGAATGAACAGCATGACCTTTTAAACCGTAATTGTTTGGTTCCTGTGGCTATAGTGTAATTCCCTATTTGGGGTTGATCACCATCACCATCTATTCTGGAAGCTTTTGCACTTGTTGGAATTGACTTGCATCAATGTTCAAACACCAAATCTAGCATTGGTATCAGGTCGGGTCGGGTCGGGTCCTTCACTATCCGGATCCGGATCCGGTCCCCTACGGGTCCGAAAATTGGATCCAAACCCGGACCCGTGAGGACCGGATCCGGTTCCGGGTCCGGGTCCTATTAAAATATTCCTACCTGTTCGGGTAGGAGCGGGAGTGTGAGTGGCAAGCGAAGCCGGCGAGTGGAAGATTTAGAATAGAGGAGAGAAGAAAAAAACATGTGTTTTGAGTTTGGAAGAGGAAGATTTAGAATTGAAGAGGAAGGAGATGAGGGATGAGGATAGAATATTTATTTTTATGTTGATTTTTGAGTTTTTTTCAACGGGTCCGGGTTCAGGTCCGGGTCGAGTCTCTTTTGAGCGGACCCGGACCCGGAGCCGAAAGTACAACGGGTCCGATTTTAGGACCCGGAACCGGACCCAGATAGGCCGGGTCAATTCCGGTCCAATGCCGGATCCGGGTCGGGTCCGGATCGGATCTGGGTTTCGGGTATTTATACCAATACTTCCAAATCTTCTAACCGTAAAACCTTCACCTGCACTGAAGTAATCACACATGCCTTTAATGTGTCCCTGCTGAATGACAAAACCATTTGTTTACCTCAACATGGATTGGTTGCTAAGGATTAGCACTTCAACAATGGTTGTTTTTCACATCTCTGCATCCTACAAATTTTTTTTTTTGAGGAAAAGGTGAAGTATGGCTACCCTTTTTCATTAATAAGGAATTAATAAAACAAACTCAGAGTACTGAGCCAGTTACAAGGTCCTACAAGTAAAGCAAAAGTGCATAAACAAAGTACATAAACTCTACCCCGAGCATGGGAAGTGGGACAAAAAAACCATAATGGCCGCAACCTACATACGTGAAAACCAAACTACATCATATCCCCCCAACAAATCCTGAGGCAGTGGGTATCTATCTACAGTAGCATTCATACTGTCTGTCAGTTGATCGTCGGACCGATCTGAACCTCCTCATCATCAAAGTCCTCAACCTGGAACACGCTCTCTATCCTCCCTCTGGGACCTGCTACGGCTAAATTAGCCCAAAATAAAATAAGATGCATAATGTGGGTCAAATTACCAGAATTATTATTATGGGTTGTGCAGAAATAAATTGTTTCTGTCGAGCCAAAGAACCCAGGTCGTTGCGCCGATTGCGATATACCAAGCTTCTCTCATAGTCCTTCTTTCCGTGGCAGAAGTTGGGCCTACCCACAAGTCCTCGTACACACTAGGGTATTGGTTCGTCCCCCGGATGCGGAGCACTTCAGCAAGTACCATTTTGCTTGCGTCGTTCAGAACCAGCCATAGGAAAACTTTGATTTTCAGCGGAGTTTTCGTCCTCCAAATGACGCATGACCACTTTGGTGTACAACCCCTAAAGTAAATACGGTTATATGGGGACTTAACGGTGAACGTGCCTTTCTTTTCCAAACCTCAAGATTTCTTATCAGGACCCTGAGCACAGGTAATTCCAGCATTGGTGATGTAGTCTGGAGTTCTATGAGTTTACCCTGTAATCTTACGTCTAGCAAATGTTTGAATGAAGGTTTCCAGGTGCCTCTTTTCCAGGTAGCGGCCACCGTGCAGTGTGGTTATGATGCGTGCTCATATAGATCGGGGAATAGGGCTCAGAGTGTGTGATCCCCACACCACTTATCCCACCAAAATCTGGTGAGTCTGCCATTACCCATCATAGATGTAACACAGCTAATGAATGGTTCATAGGCCTTAGCGATGCCTTTCCAGAACCAGGAGACACGTGGACCTACCCTGAAGCCCAAATTTCTCGTTCCATTCCCATGCAGATATCCCTGAACAAAGTCTTGCCACCCTTCTCCATTAGGGTGGAAAACTTTCCAACACCATTTACCAAATAGAGCAAGATTCATATCCCTCAGATCAATAATGCCAAGTCCTCCATCTCTCTTTTTCATGCATGCCTTCTCCCATCTGATCAGATGGCATCCACCTCGATCCGGGTCTACTCCTTTCCATAAAAACCATTTTCAAGTTCGGTCGATTCTCTGTATTACCCATCGCGGCATTTCAAAGAAGGATAAATAGTAGGTTAGAAGATTAGAAAGGACCACATTAATAAGCGTGTCTCTCCCACCCAATGACAGGGCTTTACCTTTCCACCCTGTCAGCCGGTTCTCAACTCGGTCGATGATGGGTAGCCAATCCGGTTTCTTAAGTTTCCCGGGTCTTAGTGGCAATCCCAGGTACTAGATAGGGAAGCTGCCAATGGAGCAGTTGAGAACAGTGGCATGTTCTAATGCCTCCTCGGTTGTCAGGGAAATGGGGATTAGAACACTTTTGTGAAAATTAACCCTAAGGCCGAACCAAGCTTCGAAGCTATATAACATACCTTTAAAGGCGGCTGTTTCCCCGAGGTTGCCATTACCAAATAGGAGAGTATCATATGCATATTCGAGGATTGAGCAACCTTGCCGATTGATACCCCTGGCCACCGGAGCGATCCAACCTGCTCTGCTGCAATTGGCCATCATGGACCGGAGTACGTCTGCCACAATGGTAAAGAGAAGGGGTGATAGCGGGTCTCCTTGTCTAAGACCCCGTTTGCACGAGAATGGGTGGCCCGACATCCCATTTACCAAAATTGCCATTCTGCTGGTGGTGAGACATGTGTGGATCCATCTTATCCATCTATCCCCAAACCCTCTACCAGCCAACGTCTCCAGAAGACAGTCCCATTCAACCGAATCGTAGGCTTTCTCGAAATTCAGCTTTAGGAGGTAGCTCTTAGCATTCGATGTGTGGCACTGATGGATAGTTTCGTCGGCCGTGGCTACACTGTCTTGGATGCATCGTCCTTTAATGAACCGTGTCTAATCATGACTAATGAGGCTGTCCATCACCAATCCTAATCAATTAGCGAGTGTCTTAGTAATGATCTTAACAGTGCAGTTAATGAGACTAATAGGGCGGTAGTCTCCCACCCGCCGGGAGTCTTCTTTCTTAGGGATCAACACCACCTTCGCATAATTAATTCTTCCTAGTTTGAGATTATGATCGTAGAAGTCAGTGAATACCTTCAGCAAATCCCTTTTGATTTCCTCCCAGAATGTCTGGTAGAAGATCATCGGAAAACCATCAGGATGTGGGGCTTTGTCTTTCACAAGTTGTTGGACTGCCTCCCAAACTCCCTTCTCAGTGAACAGTGCTTCTAGGTCCCACATCATAGAGTTGGATCTGCCCCCCAGGTCCTCCCAAAAGTCATTGTGTAGGGGGACTCTCAAATCTGCTTTGTGACCAAAGAGGAGCTTGAAGTGGGATAGGAATGCCATTATGATATCCTCTTCTCCATGTATAGTTCCTGAATCCGATTAGATCGAGAGAATGAGGTTAGCTCTATGCCAGGCACTGGCTACTCTACAGAAGAATGCTGTGTTCCCGTCTCCCTCTTTGAGCCATGAGATTCTGGAATGCTGTTACCATTTGATTTCCTCCACCCTATAGAGCTGGTCTATTTCCTGTCTGAGTTGGAGCAACCTATTCCGTTCATATCGAAGCAGATATCTAGTTTCCTCAGTTTTCTCAAGTTCGTCAATACCTTCAAGAAGGGAGTCATTAGCCCTCAAATTAGCGAAAATCTGGTTTGGTTCCATTTTCTGAGCATGCCCCTGAGTCTTCTATTTTTTTCACACCATATTGCGGTCGCTTCTGTAACCCCTGTTTTTCATTTTTCGTATTCTTGGTGTATTTTTCTTCTTTCTGGAGTATTTGTACTCTCTTTGTATTTGGACCGTATATTGGAATTGTTTTCAATATATATTCATTTTTGTTCATTTTTGATCTTCTTGTGATTTATTTTTCTGTCCCTTGATTTGTTCTTGATCACTATTATTATTTCGCTTTTCATTGGTTCTTGTTCTCTTTATTTTGTTCTTGGGTGCTCGTGGTGATTTGGTTGCTTATCCTATTGCTAATCCTATTGCTCTTGATCCCTAATTAACTACCAAAGCCAAATTATTCTAAATCCTATTTCAAATCCTATTAAACCCAATTGATAATTAATCTCCAACCCATTCTAATTACCCTATTAAACTAATCCTATACCCTGTCATTTCCTAACTACCCACTCAATTTAAACCCTATGCTATGCGAAACCCACCTGAGCCCATGCTACCCATTACCCCCTTCAGAAACCCTAGCATATCCCCTACCCCATATATATATTAACCCATGTAATTACCCTGTGCTCATAACCCTAGCCGTCTCCAACATCTCCCCCACCTGCCCACATCCTGACCGCTGCACACACCCCCTGCCCCGACCCCCCCTCTTGCTGCCGACCACCCAACCCGATCACCTCCCAAGCCGAGCACCACCTCTCCACCATCATCGCCCTCACCATCTCTCTCTTCCTCCGTCCTTTTCCCCGTCTGCAGGCGATAGCAGCAGCATCAAGAGCAGCAGCAGTGCCAGCGCTGCCGCTACCCTGACTGCTCTCTCTGTCGGCTTGCACGTGCACGTGGTTTGCACGTGTGTAACAGTGTGATTGCTTGGTTCGTAGATTTGTTCGTGGGTTTTTTTCGTTGCTCGGAATCCGTTTCCGTTATTCTTGGTGTTTGTTTCATCTTCGATTAAGGCAAGTAACTTGTACTCAATTTCTTTGTATGATACAAGTCATAAATTCCGCTTGTAGTGTAGTTGGGTTTCATTGACAACTCGTGTGTGATGTATATTGATGAGTATTGTCTCTATAGTGCTATTGACCATAGTTGTCTCACGACACAAATTTGACATGAAACAACTTAGGTTTTGACCGTTCTTGATGTGATTATATTTGTGAGATAATTATAAAAAATTGTGTGTTTGTTTGGATCCATGTGATATACTTATTGTGGACATACTATATACCATATTTCATGATGTTTGGACATTTAGTAGACTCTATAACATGTTTGGTTGTGTTTGGGACAAGTTTCATATGTTGTATGTTGATTTGTTGTTAAGAGAAAAAACTGCATTTTGTCAGTGATCAGTTTTGATTGCTATTTTAGACCATATTACGGTCGGTATCTTAACTTCAGTATTAAACATGATTTTTAGAGAAATTCGTCTCTTTTCAAAACTCTCTAACCTTAATCGATTTCGTTTTCGTATGTGTGAGATATGATTGTTTTACTACAGATGTGTATTTCATTTCAGATTTTGTTTCTTGATGATTTCGATAACTAAACTATTTTGATACTAGTGCTAAGAATATTATTTTGAACTGAAATTTTGCAAAGTATTTCTATATCTGTTTAGAAATTACTCAGAATTTTGGTGGATTTTATTGATGAGTTTTATATGCCATTTCATGCTTGTTTATAAAAACTATACTTGCTGGATTTTGCTCGCTGTTTTGTAAAGATTTGTATTTTCACAGTAATTCCTTTTCCTGTATAAAAAATATTTATGAAATATGAAAATTATCTTATTTTGTCTATTTTCATCTTCCTTTGACAGATTTGGATTTCGTTTCATGGTTTACGAGATATTACAGTTTTCGTACAACAGTATTGGGAATTCCAGATTTGCCAAACTATCGTTTGTTGATGTTTTCTGATTTTTTTTCGCTAAACTAATCTTACTGGAAAATTATGAAACTTTATGTTCTTATACTAGACATATAGGGAAATGCCCCAATTTTTTCCTGGATATATTTGAGGTGTTTTGATGCTGTTTTCCTGACTGAGAATTCGGTTTACTAATTTTTGGCTGAACGTATTTTCTGGTTTCAAATCAGTTTTGAGTTATGTTTTTCTAAAACACTATATGGCTTATATGTATCCGCTGGATTCGGTTTGAAGTATATTTTCCAGATTCTTTGACGGATTCAGGTTTTGATATTTGTGGTAACGGGAATTGCTATTTCAGTACTGTACTGTCGTGCTATCCTAAAATAGGAAGTACTCTATTTTGTTCTTTATGTGACTATCTTACCATCTGTACATGCTTATCTGTTGTTCTGAACTTGTGGGTCTTTATATCAGGATAGATTTACTCTATTTAATGCACATACATATCTGTCTGATAATAATTATAAAAATGATCAAGCCGGGATTTATGGAAAAGATCTAGTAGTGGGAAAGCATAGAAATGTGTACTTAGAAGGGGGCTCGTGTTTCCCATATGATTATCTATTATCTGTTATTCTGTACCTTGTCTACATTACTTCCTATAGGAAGGTGTATGGAAGAAGAGAACCACTAGGTTCTATCTGTCTGTCTGGATTCTACATATGTTATCTGATATCTATCAGAAACCTGAGTACACAGCCCTATATGATCCCCTACGAAATCTACAAATGTAACTATGTTGAATGTAGCAACCATGTGATAAAAGGATGGCACATGAAGTGCTACGTAGTTAGTAATTAATACAAGACTTATAAGAATCTGTATCTGAATCTGAATCTGAATCTGTTATCTGTATCTGCTATCTGGCTATATGATTATCTGATTATCTGTTATCTATCTGACACTATCACTTGACATCATTATTTGACACTATTTGTATATCTGTCTGCACGCTATTTGACTTTTGACACTTGACACCTGTTAGTATACCATGCTAGTTGATTCTATTATACCAAGCTATATCTGTTTCTGCTATTATTTAGATTTGTTAGTTTTTCATGTACTTGTATCCTGCATTACAAGCAGCCTGTAACTTGCATTGACGGGTACTTGTTTTCTTTTTTCCTTCTCCTGTAATTTATTGATTACAGATCAGGATGGTCGTTTGCCCGATGGTATTGGAGAAATGAAATATTAGTGCTGGACTTCTTTTGCTATTATTATTATCTGTTGCTTTTGAACAATGTATTTGAGTATATGAATTTTATTTGTATTTGGGCGATGTGACCCAGGATATCAACTTGTTCGGATTTGTTTATTTGAGACTATTATATCATTGGTTTTCAATTAAATTATGTTGGCACTTTGTTTTGTTTTGAGATTATATATCTGTGTGAGGATGATTCTTTTGGCTTCCGACTCTGATTATTCTGAGATTTGTTGTTAGATTTTGATTAGCTTATGGATGATGCAAATCACTTGCTGGGTTGAGTCACGTATCCGTATTCCGTATTCTTTTTGGGAAGTGGGGAGTGACAGCTTCCCTCCCCTTAGTCGGGCGGGACCAACTTTCGTGGACCATGTGGTGGAAGCCTTGGATTTCTAACCATGTTCTCTCAAATCTAAACTTCGGTGTTTTCCTGGGTAGATCTTCCCCAAAAGATAGGAAAATAGGCACATGATCCGAGGTGGGTTTGGGAAGTGATTTAGCCACCGACAAAGGAAATTTGGTCTCCCAGCCAGTGGAGACCAGTATCCTGTCAAGTTTAGCAAGAATGGGTGTCGATTGCATGTTCAACCGGTGAAAAGTCTATCAGATATGGGAATGTCAACCAGTTCCAGGTCCGTGATAACCTCATTGAATGCTTCCCTATTAGAGTCACTGGAACCTCTGCCTCTGTGTTCCGAGGCGAATCTGGTGATGTTAGAATCGCCCCCCACCACCCAGGGGTGTGGCCAGTGTGTTTGGATTGCTCTTAATTCTGCCGAGAATGCCATCCTTAAGGCAGTGGTGTGAAGACCATAGACCACCATGACTGTTTGAGTCCACAGGTCAGTTTTACGTTGTAGCAAGATCGATACCGAAAATTGCCCATAAAGCTCATCTAGACAAAGGAATGTTTCTGGATTAAAACCTTGTGCGATACCCCCAGAAGCCTCAACAGATGGGGACAATCTCCATTCAGATATTCGATTTCCCCCCAACCTACTAAGTCTAGAACTATGCGCAAGTTTGGTCTTTTGAAGCCCAACAATGTTTGCTTTCGATTTGGCGATAACCACCTTAACCATTTATTGCTTGCCATGCCTTCCCAACCCTCTCACGTTCCCAAATTGAGCTTCCATTAACAACAGGTAGGTAGGGGAACGTGACTCGATTTGGAGATCGAGTTCGAGTTAAGGGTAACCTTATAATTCTCCCACCCCCTAATTTTGTTAAGGAGAAACGCATTCCGATCGGTATCGCCTATCGCAAGACCACAAGTTTTGGCTAGACTAAAAATCTCATTATCAGACAGGAAATTAAAAATAGATGCTAGGAACGAGCGTGTACCTCCATCGCTAGTCTTAGAAGACTTAGCGGCCGCCGCAATCTCCAGATAGTCGTCCAGGGACTCCTCATTAGTCCTCTTAGCCACTTCCTGAACTCTGACACCTTGGTCTGATTGGCTCATGCCCGGTACAGTTAATTGGGAGGTAGGGTATGTGGAGGGAACAAACTCTGGGGAAATAGCCCTGAAGTCAACTTCAAAATCATAATCCTCTAACTCTACAGACTCCCCTTCAGAGTAGACACAGTCATCTTCAAGGTTCAGTCTGTCTCCACGATCGTCTTCATCACTCTGGATAATGGGGTTTGTGCTCAGGATAATGGGTCCATCGATAGACTGGGGTGAAAAGTGATCACCTTCCACATTAAGAGAGCTTGGAATAATGGGCCCATTAACACTTTGAATTACACAGGGAATATGCTCAGCAGCCCCCGTAGCTTCCTGGGCTTTATTGGGCCCCTCGATGGGCCCAACCACACAAGCCGCCTCAATATTAGTGCTAGACTTCTTTTGCTATTGTTATTATCTATTGCTTTTGAACAATGTATTTGAGTATGTGAATTTTAATTGTATTTGCGCGATGTGACCCAGGATATTAACTTGTTCGGACCTGTTTATTTGAGACTATTATATCATTGGTTTTCAATTAAATTCTGTGGGCACTTTGTTTTGTTTTGAGATATATTTGTCTGTGTGAGGATGATTCTTTTGGCTTCTGACTCTGATTATTCTGAGATTTGTTGTAAGATTCTGAACAGCTTATGGATGATGCAAATCATTCGCTAGGTTGAGTCTCGTATTCGTATTCCGTATTCTTTTTGAGAAGCGGGGCATGACAAGACTTTTAGTGGTATCAGAGCCCAGGTTTGGCTAATGTATCAGTTGCCTAATATATTAGACAAGATTGGCTCGTACTGGGATCTGCACAACATTTCATCAATCACACACAAATATATATATATATATATATGCCAAATAAATTTTTTACCAACTCGGATCCGAATGCTAATTGTTTTGATTTTTGTGCAGACAATGGTTCATAGGGGTTCTTCTCAGTTTCAGCCTGATCCGATTGAGGCTGCCACTACTGTGCTCGAGCGGCTAATTAATTAGCAGCAGAACCACAGTGATCTAGTGATGGCTGCTCTGGAAGCTTCTCGGGGTCAGATTCTTGCTGTGCCTATGCAGGCTGCTCTTCCGCCTCGTCCAGGTACAGTCACGGATTTCATAAGGCTGCATCCTGATCGTTTTTCTGGCACTGAGATGCCTTTGGATGCTGAACAGTGGTTGATCCGGACTCAGCACTTACCGTCAGCAGCTCGTTGTGTCGAGGCTGATAGGGTGGATGTGGTTTCCATCCAGTTGGTGGATCTGGCTCATATCTGGTGGATGGCCAAGTCCTAGAAACTTGAGAGGCCTATTGCTTGGGCTACCTTCACTCGGGAATTCTTGGAGAAATTCTTCCCCAGTAGTACTCGAGTTGAGATGGAGTAGCAGTTCCTAGCCATTAAACAGGTTAAGTCATTATTTTATTTTGGAATTTGTTACATAATTGTTCAAACAATATTGTAATATGAGACTTCTTGCAATAGGGTTTGTAGATGAGTACGCCGCTGAGTTTACTAGACTTAGCCGCTTCGCTGCTGTTCTTGTGGCTACCGAAGAGGATAGGGCTCTTAGATTCACGAATGGGCTTGAGCAGGATATCAAGAGGCATCTTATTTCTCTTCGTTTGCGTACTTATGCTGAAGCTCTTGAAGTAGCTCGAGCTCAGGAGCAGGCTCGGGTGGTTCGACTTCTTCTCAGTGGACTGTTCCCGCTACTATTGCTAGGCCTTCTGTTGGTCCTGTTCGGAGGCCTATGCTTGCCCATCCTGTCAGGACAGCTCCGTATCTTTCTACTAGTTTTCTGAGGGGTGGTTTTTGCGACTTTTGCCAGATCTCTGGGCATGAGCATAAGAACTGTTTTCGTGCCTCTCGCCGATGCTTTAGGTGTGGTGCTACCGATCATTCTGTGCGGGATTGCCTACAGCAGCTTGTGGCTCTTTCAGCCAGGGATCCTGTCCAGCAGGCAGCTCCAGCTCGTGGTCCTGTTAGGCCACCGCTTCCTCCTCAACGATAGATTGCCGGTCACAGGGCCATTGTTCTGAGGAGAGGTCAGCCTTTCAACTTGACTGTTGTAGATGCTGTGACAGCTGAAGGAGTTGTGGTAGGTATATTTTGCTTTTGATGTTTTGTTGCTTTCCCTTTTTGTTCCTTTCTTTATTTTTTTGGTCTTACTTTATTTCTTTCTGTTATCTTCTGCATTGTTGTTTTTCCTCACCCTTGATTGTCTGCTTTTTCATTTCTCCTTGTCTTTGTTTCCGTAGGTGTCATCCTTGTTTGCTCTTTTCCCGTCCATGTTATCTTTGATTCTGGGGCAACCCATTCTTTTATCTCCTCGCGATTTGCGCTCGCCATTAGTTGGTTTGCAGCAACATGTCTGAGGCTTGGAACATTTTGACAGGTGGTGGTGTTGTCATTTATTCCCGTGAGTGCAAGCAATGTCCCGTTGTTATTAGGGACGCAGATTTCAAAGCCAACCTGATTATAATTGGGGATTCAGGATTCGACATCATTCTGGGTATGGATTGGTTGGGTGAATCCCATGCCATTATTGATTGCTGTGCTAAGAAGGTTGTTTTTAGAATTCCAAATCGAGCAGAATTTGAGTTCCATACCTGGGAGTCTTCCCATGGCCGAGTAAAGACTGCAGTGGTATAGATGGATTGTGCGATGGAGTTGCACTCAGGCTGTGAGGTTGCACCTCTAGTAGTTTGGGATTTCTTGGATGTTTTTCCAGATGAGTTTCCTGGCTTACCCCCTGATAGGGATGTGAAGTTCGGTATTGATGTTCAGCCTGGTACTGCGCTGATATTGAAGAGTCCCTACAGGATGACACTGGTTGAGCTAGCAGAGCTTAAGGTGCAGATTCAGGAGTTGCTTGATTTGGGTTTGATTAGACCAAGTATTTCGCTTTGGGGTGCTCCGGTTCTTTTCGTCAACAAGAAGGATGGTAGTCGTTGTATGTGCATTGATTATCGGGAACTGAATAGTGTTACTGTGAAGAGCCGGTATCCTTTGCCCAGGATCGATGATTTGTTCGACCAGTTGTGTGGGGCTGCTGTTTTCTCGAAGTTGGATCGTCATTCTAGATATCACCAAATCAAGGTGAAGGCTGCGGATATACAGAAGACTGCATTCAGGACTAGATATGAGCACTATGAGTATCTTGTGATGCCGTTCGGGGTTAGTAATGTGCCAGCTGTATTCATGAGTCTTATGAACCAAATTTTTATCTCAGCAGGGTGATCTCATTGAGCAGATGCGGAGGTTGGATTTGGAGGTTTTGTTGCCGAGTTCTGGTCAGTGTTGTCTTGCGCTCCAACTTCAGTCTTCTCTTGTTGATCAGATCAAAGAGGCTCAGGCTGGTGATGCACAGTTACAGGATTTTCGAGTTGAGGTTGAGTCTGAATCCAGAACGGACATGGTTATTCATGCCGATGGTTCGCTTCGTTTTGGTTCCCGGTTGTGTGTCCCTAAGGGTGAAGTTCGCCAGAGGTTGCATAGGAAAGCTCATCAGTCTTCGTATTCTATCCATCCTGGTGGTATTAAGATGTATCGAGATCTGAAGCTTCATTTCTGGTGGCATGGTATGAAAGGGCTGTAGCTCGATTTGTTGCTCAGTATTTGATCAGTCAGCAGGTTAAGGCAGAGCATCAGAGAACCGTTGGACTTCTTCAACCGCTTCCTATTCCAGAGTGGAAGTGGTTTTGCCGAGGAGTCCTAAGGGTCACAATGTTGTTTGGGTGATTGTCGACCATTTGACGAAGAGTGCTCATTTCATTCCCTTTCTTGTCGGTTAGTCTACTGGGAGCCTTGCTGAGCGGTACATGGAAGAAATTGTCATGTTTCATGGGGTTCCAG
The DNA here is from genome assembly GCA_017893485.1 of Hemerocallis citrina. Taxonomy (NCBI): domain Eukaryota; kingdom Viridiplantae; phylum Streptophyta; class Magnoliopsida; order Asparagales; family Asphodelaceae; genus Hemerocallis; species Hemerocallis citrina. The sequence goes on from CM030367.1 coordinate 78,770,157, forward strand.
TAAGTATTGTATCTGACAGGGATACGAGATTCAGATCTCAGTTCTGGGAGAGTCTTCAGGCTAGTTTGGAAAGTAAGTTGAAGTACAGTACAGCTTTTCATCCCCAGACTGATGGACAGTCAGAGTGGACTATTCAGATCCTTGAGGACATGTTGCGGTCCTGTATGTTGCAGTTCTGTGGATCTTGGGAAGACCATTTGCATCTCGTAGAGTTCTAGTATAATAACAGCTTTTAGGCCACTCTTAAAGCAGTCCCATTCGATGCACTTTATGGGTGGAAGTGCAGATCACTAGTGTGCTGAGATGACATTGGTGAGAGGAAGTTGTTGGATCTGGAGTTGATCACAAGGACAGTTGATGCAGTGACTCATATCAGAAAACATCTTCAAATAGCTCAGTATAGGCAAAGGCAGTGGGCTGATGTCCATCGGAAGGCTTTGGAGTTTGTTTTTAGTGACCATGTTTGCTTTAAGGTATCGCCGTGGTGCGGTGTCAATCGGTTCGGTGGAGGGGGCAAGCTTAGCCCTAGGTTTATTGGACCGTTTGAGATTTTGGAGCGAGTAGGCAGGGTGGCCTATCCTCTCGCTTTGCTGCCAGCATTATCAGGAGTTCACGATGTTTTCCACATTTCATAACTCAGGAGATATATCCATGATGATAGTCATGTGATTGACTTCTCTGAGTTGACCGTGTGACTAGATTTGAATTGTGAGATTCTTCCAGTTGCTATTGTGGATCGGCGGTAAAAAGTGCTTAAGAACAAGGTCACCAAGCTGATTCGTGTTGCTTGGAATCCTCACTCCCCTAGTGAGTTGACTTAGGAGCTGGAGGAGGAGATTCAACAGAAGTTTTCTCATTTGTTTGTGTAGTGGCTATTTTGTTTTGCTTTGCTTTGTTTTCTTTCTTTCTTTTTCTTTCGGGGTTACCCTATGCATCTTCTTTTTGAATTTTGAGGATGAAATTTTTTTTGTTAGGTGGGTAGGATTGTAATCCCTGTTTTTTGTTTTTCGTATTCTTGATGTATTTTTCTTCTTTCTAGAGTATTTGTACTCTCTTTGTATTTGGACCGTATATTGGAATTGTTTTCAATATATATTCATTTTTATTCATTTTTGATCTTCTTGTGATTTATTTTTTTGTCCCTTGATTTTTTCTTGATCGCTATTATTATTTCGCTTTTCGTTGGTTCTTGTTCTCTTTATTTTGTTCTTGGGTGTTCGTGGTGATTTGGTTGATTATCCTATTGCTAATCCTATTGCTCTTGATCCCTAATTAACTACCAAAGCCAAATTATTCTAAATCCTATTTCAAATCCTATTAAACCCAATTAATAATTAATCCCTAACCCATTCTAATTACCATATCCTATACCCTGTCATTTCCTAACTATCCACTTAATTTAAACCCTATGCTACCCGAAACCCACCTGAGCCCATGATACCCGTTACCCACTTCGGGTACCCTAGCATATCCCCTACCCTATATATATATTAACCCATGCAATTGCCCTGTGCTCCTAACCCTAGCCATCGCCAACATCTTCCCCACCTGCCCTCATCCCGACCGCTACACACACCTCCTACCCCGACCCCCCCTCTTGCTGCCGACCACCCAACCCGATCACCCCCCAAGCCGAGCACCACCTCTCCACCATCATCGCCCTCACCATCTCTCTCTCCCTCCATTCTTTTCCCTATCTGCAGGAGACAGCAGCAGCATCAGGAGTAGCAGCAGCGTCAGCAAGGGCCAGCGCCGCCGTTACCCCGACCGCTCTCTCTATCTCTCTTGGCTTGCTTGTGCACGTGGTTTGCACATGTGTGATCATGTGATTGCTTGGTTCGTGGATTTGTTCGTGGGTTTTGTTCGTTGCCGGGAATCCGTTCCCATTATTCTTGGTGTTCGTTTTGTCTTCGGTTAAGGAAGGTAACTTGTACTCAATTCCTTTGTATGATACAAGTCATAAATTCTGCTTGTAGTGTAGTTGGATTCTAGAGACAACTCATGTGTGATATATCTTGATGAGTATTGTCTCTATAGTGCTATTGACCATAGTTGTCTCACGACACAAATTTGACATGAAACAACTTAGGTTTTGACCGTTCTTGATGTGATTATATTTGTGATAATTATGAAAAATCGTGTGTTTGTTTGGATCCATGTGATATACTTATTGTGGACATGCTATATACCCTATTTCATAATGTTTGGATATTTAGTAGACTCTATAACATGTTTGGTTGTGTTTGCGACGAGTTTCATATGTTGTATGTTGATTTGTTGTTAAGAGAAAAATCTGTATTTTGTCAGTGATAAGTTTTAATTGCTATTTTAGACCATATTAAGGTCAGTCTCTTAACTTCAGTATTAAACATGACTTATAAGAATCTGTATCTGGCATCTGTATCTAAATTTGTATCTGAATCTGAATTTGAATTTATTATCTGTATCTGCTATCTGGCTATCTCATTATTTGATTATCTGTTATCTGTCTGACACTATCACTTGACATCATTATTTGACACTATCTGTATATCTGTCTGCACGCTATTTGACTTTTGACGCTTGACACATATTAGTATACCATGCTAGTTGATTCTGTTATACCATGCTATATCTGTTTCTGCTATTGTTTAGATTTGTTAGTTTTCCATATACTTGTATCCTGCATTACAAGCGGCCCATAACTTGGATTGACGAGTACTTGTTTTCTTTTTTCTTCTCCTGCAATTTATTGATTGCAGATCAGGATGGTCGTTTGCCAGATGGTATTGGAGAAATGATATATTAGCTCTGGACTTCTTTTGCTATTATTATTATCTGTTGCTTTTGAACAATGTATTTGAGTATATGGATTTTATTTGTATTTAGGCGATGTGACCCAGGATATTAACTTGTTCGGATCTGTTTATTTGAGACTATTATATCATTGGTTTTCAATTAAATTCTGTTGGCCCTTTGTTTTGTTTTGAGATATATATGTTTGTGTGAGGATGATTCTTTTGGCTTCCGACTCTGATTATTCTGAGATTTGTTGTAAGATTCTGAAAAGCTTATGGATGATGCAAATCATTCACTGGGTTGAGTCGTGTATCCGTATTCCATATTCTTTTTGGGAAGCGGGGCGTGACAGCTTCCCTCCCTTTAGTCGGGCGAGACCAACTTTCGTGGACTATGTGGTGGAAGTCTTGGATTTCTAACCATGTTCTCTCAAATCTAAACTTTGGTGTTTTCTTAGGTAGATCTTCCCCGGAAGATAGGACAATAAGCACATGATTTGAGGGGGGTTTCGGAAGTGATTTAGCCTCCGACAAAGGGAATTTGGCCTCCCAGTCAGTGGAGACCTGTATCCTGTCAAGTTCAGCAAGAATGGGTGTTGACTGTATGTTCGACCAGGTGAAAAGTCTATCAAATATGGGAATGTCAACCAGTTCTAGGTCCGTGATAAACTCATTGAATGCTTCCCTATCAGAGTCACTGGAACCTCTACCTCTGTGTTCCGAGGCGAATCTGGTAATGTTAAAATCGCCACCCACCACCCAGGGGTATGGCCAGTGTATTTGGATTGCTCTTAATTCTGCCCAGAATGCCATCCTTAAGGCAATGGTGTGAGGACCATAGACCACCGTGACTGATTGAGTCCACAGGTCAGTTTTACGTTGTAGCAAGATCGAAACCGAAAATTGCCCATAGAGCTCATCTAGACAAAGGAATGTTTCTGGATTAAAACCTAGTGTGATACCCCCAGAAGCCCCAATAGATGGGGACAATGTCCAATCAGATATTCGATTTTCCCCCAACCTACTAAGTCTAGAACTATGCGCAAGTTTGGTCTCTTGAAGCCCAACAATGTTTTCTTTCGATTTGGCAATAACCTCCTTAACCATTTCTTGCTTGCCACGCCTTCCCAACCCTCTCACATTCTAGAATAGAGCCTCCATTAACTACAGGTAGGTAGGGGAACGTGACTTGATTTGGAGATCGAGTTCGAGTTAAGGGTAACCCTATCATTCTCCCACCCCCTAATTTTGTTAAGGAGAAACGCATTCCGATCGGTATCGCCTATCTCAAGACCACAAGTTTTTGCTAGACTAAAAATCTCATTATCAGACATGAAATTAAAAATAGATGCTAGGAACGAGCGCGTACCTCCATCGCTAGTCTTAGAAGTCTTAGCGGCCACCGCGATCTCCAGGTAGTCATCCAGGAACACCTCATTAGTCCTCTTAGCCACTTCCTGAAGTTTGACACCTTGGTCTGATTGGCTCGTGCCCGGTATAGTTAACTGGGAGGTAGGGTATGTGGAGGGAACAAACTCTGGGGAAATAGCACGGAAGTCAACATCAGAATCATAATCCTCTGACTCCACAGACTCCCCTTCAGAGTAGACATAACCGTATTCAAGGTTCAGTCTATCTTTACTATCGTCTTCATCACCCTAGATAATGGGGTTTGTACTAGCGATAATGGGTCCATCGATAGATTGGGGTGAAAAGTGATAACCTTCCACATTAAGAGAGCTTGGAATAATGGGCCCATTAACACTTTGAATTACACAGGGAATATGCTCAGCAGCCCCCGTAGCTTCCTGGGCTTTTTTGGGCCCCTCGATGGGCCCAACCACACAAGCCGCCTCAACTTTCTGAGTAAACTCACATACAACATTGTTGGGCCCCTCATTGGGCCCAACTTCACGTTCCATATCCCGCTCGAAGATGACTTTAGCTTCGCTGCGACCCATGCACTTCTCATTGAGAAGAGAGCCATTGGTCGTTGTGCATTCAGACTGTGGGGGAATACGTGGCTCCTCCTCATTTGATGGTGTTGAGGTCGAGGTTGGCAGCGTCTCCAAGGCTTTGACGTTTTGGCTCTTTCTGCTCTTTCGTTTTGGATCTATTACCCATTCCCCATTGTGTTCTTCCAAAAAGCTAGCTCCTTTCTCTTTTCGACCTCTTTCCATGGGTCCTTCGTTCGTCACTTTTCCTAAATTGGCCATGTCTAGCCTGGTCTCCCTACTCAAAGATTCAAAATTTTTCCGTTTTGGCGAAAGGGTTAGCCTGTTTGGGATCATGGAGATCTCGCCACGTTCTTCTGTGGCTTGCTCCTCTTTACCTACCTATACCTTCTCTGTGGTTGCAAGTTGCTAACTTCCATTTGTAGCTTTGAGAGAATTCAGATTTTGAAGACGAGGGTCTGATTCTACAGCAGTTACCCTTTTTGGTAGGTGTTGTAGATCTACTTTTGTCATTCGATCTTGGCCGTTGATGCTCTTGATCATACTTTGATCTTGGCCATCTATCGTTGGGGGAGTTTCGCGAGATCCCAAGTTCGCCGTCGAATCCCCCTGGCGTTCCTCCATCCCTCTTGCGGCTTTAATGATTTCTCTGTGCGCCCTCTCAATTTCATGTGCCCCATCGATGGTCCGATCCCTCTCTGGCGAGGTGACCTGTTTGTAGGAGCGTCCGTCTCTTAGCGAAGGGGGAGGGGAGGTCAGCATCTGGATTGATTTCTCCGACTCTGCTAGCTTGTCAAGGACAAAGCGTATGAGGTACGAGTCTTCGAATGAGAATACTTTGGCAAATCACGGCATGAGAGTAATATCAGGGCTTCGGATAAGGATTCGAGCAGAGACGATCTCAGATCTTCAGATTGTCTTCTCGTCGATGTCTTCTATAGTCCCGAACTCTGAGATCATCTCTTGCAATGCCTCCTTCTTCCAAAAGTGGAGTGGAACGTTATGAATCCATACCTAGTATCAATCACCTTGTGGTAGTTCCCCTCCAAAGCTGAAAGACCAAGGGGCAAATTCAAGCTTGAAATGGCCGAAGTCCATTGACCACATGTCGTAGACCTCTTTCAATTTCTCCGGTGAAGGGAATGAGACTAATAATTGGCGGTGGCATAGCTTTTTGACTACCCAGTCCCTGTGAGCCCTCATCGGCTACTTCAGGTTGAGGGCGTGGAGGACGTGATTCTCCGATGGGCTTCTTGCCCTATCTTTCGCTATCACGCACCACTGACGCAGCCATTTCTCTTCCTTCTTTATGATGTCAAGGCTGTTGGCAAGTCGGATGTATGGTGGGTAATCAGGTGACCTCCCCCTTCTGATTGATCGCTCGTCGTCATTGCTAGTAGTGACAACATTGGTGCAATCGTATGACATATGTCCCCATTTCATGCACTTGAGGCATCTTACCTCTTTCGTGCAGTCTTGCCGGTAATGCCCCATGTCCCCACAGTTGAAACAAGGTGCTGGCTTTCGTTTCGTCTTTCTTTGCTTTTTCCTATTTTCTGTTTGTGGCAGGGGGGAGATGTTAAGTCTTTTTGTTGCTTTATTTCTCACTATCACCCATTGTTCAGTGTTCTCTTCTTTCCCAGTAGGAGGCATCTCCACCGTCGCCTCGTCCTGAGGATCCCCTTCGTGGGCCCTCTCGACGATTGGCTTTGGTTTGGGCAGGGCCTCCTGCAACCGAAGTGGAGGAGAGTGAAGTGGGTGTTCAGAATGGGAACTTGATTTTTTGTCTGGATTGGTTGTGAGGGAGGTGGAGGGTAGTTTAACCTCCCATTTCGTAGGGTGAGTGGCCTTGGTGGTGGTGATAGGGTGGGAAATGTGATGGTGATCTAGAGGGAGGTGTTGTGGTTGGTGGTGGGGGGAGTGGTGGTAAGAGGTCTGTTGGTTTGAGTAGAATACTTTCTTTGATTGTGATAATTTGAGAGTTATGCCCTCTAATTCTTGTTGTGTTGAACGTTGTTCCTGTGTTGCATAGCTAGTTAGAAGTGTCGATGGTGGTCGTAGTCCCTCTGATCTTCTCTCTGAGTGTGGTGCTGGACCGAGGGGGGGGGGGTCTTTTACGCCCATAGTGGCTAGTAGGAGGACCCCCTCTATGGGCCCGTCCTCTCGGGAGCAACTCCTCATGATGGCGGTGATGATCGTTGCCTCTCCCCTCCTGACATTGAAGTGTACTTCGTTGTGCCCACGGTGGGGACAGAGCACGTCTGAGCCTAGGGGAATCCCCTTCAGGGGGGATGTTCAGAAGTAGAGGGTTTGGGGTAGGGTTAGTTAGGGTAGTCACTGCCAGAGGGACTGTGGTATGTGGATGAGGCAGAGGGGGGGCATCAGATGTTGGGGGCGCAGGGGTAGGGGGTTGAGGGTGTAGCGTGCGCCCTCTCATTGGGCCTGCACCTGCTCAACTCCAACTCCGAGAGCATGGTGAGGGATGAAGCCTGAGGTCCGATTGATGTTCAAGAACAGAAGAAGCAAGTGGTTTGGAGGTGACGGCCAGGCGTAGAAGAAGTTGACATTGTCAAAAAGAGTATCTTTACCTAATTAAAACAGGCCAACATTGAATTAGTGTTATATTGAAAGGGTGACTCATTTAGGTGAAAAATGGGAAGAGAATGAAATACTAATGCACTGAATATCGCCTGATACCCTCGTGGAATGCATGACTTAGCACTTTTTCGACTTTAAGTTCTATCTAAAACAAATCAATCTATGTGAAATCGTATGAACTCTATTTATAATCATAGCTCAACATCTTCAAAAACTTGTTGGTAAATCCCCTAAAATTCATGATCAGCTAAAGTTTGTACAATCCCAAAGGACAAATCTTTTAAACCTTATTTTATTTCTCTTATATATCCTATGATCTCCATCTAATGCTTCCTTTTTATGCAGCATTTTACCCTTCTGGCCTGTTTGCGTTTCACAACGTGCAAAAAGCTGAAGCTCGCTTCTGCCTAACCCTCTAACTCCTTGTTCTGTACATTAGTTCCGCCATTTTTGGTTCAAAACTAATTTTAAGTTGATAAAGCGTGGCTTTGTAATTCAATACTTTCTGTTAATTATAAGATTTTGTGATACAAATGCAATCGACATTGATCAAGCTTTTGTCTAAATTCACAATAGAGCAAACATTTTCCCATGCTTGTGGTCATCAGCTCATATAAACAAATTGTTCATAGACACCACTAACACTTGGCAAACACTAAGATCTCCTGTTGAAAACATTTTCCCAGCTTAGGTGGTAGTGCTTTGGTTAAGCTGTCATTCTCAAATGATGCATTGTTCTCTGATTTAAGATAATATTGTTGGCTGATTGATAAACTCATATCTCTCGGTGACCAGGTCAGATATTGCCTATGCAGTTGGTCGAGTTATCTAATTTATGCATGTCCCGACCATCACTCATTGGAAAGCAGTGGTTCACATTCTTCGCTATTTGAATAAGGCCCCAGGGAAAACACTTCTCTTCAAGCCTGGTGACTCACTTTATTTACGAGGTTAATTATTCTGATGCTGCTGGGCAGGATCAGTTGATGATGTACGTTCAACTAGTGGATACTTTGTATTTTTTTGAGCAAACCAGTGCAAGAATTTCTCAGCAAGAAGCAGCCCAATCAAGTGCAGAGTCTGAATACCAAGCCATCGAACATTTGGTCATTGAAGTTTTATGGCTAAAATCTCTTCTTCGAGACTTGGCAATCCCATTATCTCCAGCGACAATCAGACTGCTATGTATATTTATGAAAAATCCAGTGTTTCATGAACACACAAAACATATTGAAGTTAATTTGACTTTGTTCGTAATGAATGAGAGAAAAAGTGACTTCATTCTCATATGTCCAGTCCAGTGAACAACTTGCTGATGTCCTAACCAAAGCACTACCTCCTAAGTTTTTTCAAACTTTCTTGAGCAAGTTTTATGTAACGCCCCGATTTTCGGTAACTGGGAAACCGTGACATAAGACAGAATCTTTTCTTCAATTAGCTACAATACACAGAAAAATAGAAAATTTTAAAACTTTTTATTCAACAGAAATGTATTACAAATCCGAATGTTACAAAATTGCAATACATTACAACAGTGTTACAATAATACCTTTACAATCCCAAGTGTTACAACTTTCAACATATTACATTAGAGTACAATGAATAAAGAACAACACTTGGTATTTCACTTGGATGCTTTCCAACAAATAAATAGATTACAAAATTGTTACAATGGAACAATAGAAAACAACATACAATGCAGCGGAAATGAAAACGACTCTTGCTTCTCTAGCCTTAGTCCTCCTGAATCCTGTACCTGTACTTTTGCAATCCAGTACCTATTGAAATGAAGACGTCAGTACATATACTGACGTTTTAAAGCTGATGACTAGCAGCGATTCTCCACTTGAAGCAAACAGATTGATGAAAAGAGAAACGTGTATATATAATTGATGTGTCAGTGTATGCTATGCCTTAGACTCTAATACCCGATTAACTAATGCGATGATGCTCTTATTCTAATGCAAGAAAATCTCCAGAACAGTATGCATCCCACACTATATACGCCCCATCTCAAGCCGTTTATCCATATATAGGGATTTGAACCTGCGCCATGAATTTTACTCTTGTACTCGACTTGTTTCTGAAGATAGAACGTAACTGATGAGGTTGCAGGTACGGTCTATTTCCGTTACTGCAGTCATATAGTGGTGATCGCATTTGCTACTATTGCCCAACCTCACTCAAATATCTTTGACGAATCCTTGAGGTCTCTGCGGCAAGTTAGCTAGAAGCATCCCTGTGGCACCCCTGGGGTCTTGCAAGCGCAGGATAGCACGTAGCATCCCTTGTGGCACCCCTAGACAGACCATAGTCTATGGCTTCATGCCCCTAGATATAAGACAATACGGAGTTCCAGGGGTCCATTCCCCCTAGCTTCGATAGGAATCGCTCCTGCTTATCAAGGCTCTTCAGAAATTAACAGATGAGATACGGATCCCGTGCTCCCAACTTGTGAGAAGGCACAGACCGTATCCCTTTGAGAAGAAGGGTACAACCCAATAACACCGCCTAGTTTCGGTCCATAGGACAGATCAGATCATAAGGTATCACTCTTAACACCAACTCCTTCCCTTCGGCAAAAAATGATAATAAGTAAATGTTAAGTAGTAATAGCAATAAGTTGCTACCCTAACGATGTCACTAACCCTGAACAATCCTAGGGGTGACAACAGTATATACACAACATGCCAGATCTTAAGTTAGACTTCGCAAGATAACTCTACTAAGCTGCTCAACCTAGACTTACCAGAATCCCTAAGGATCTGGTTCATGGCCTATCGATCCAAGACCCTGGTGATGGGATCTCCCTCACTCATCACTACCCCTAACTCGGATCTCGTCAACATACTCGTCCCGCGATCAACCCACACCAGTTAAGATCTATCGGCGCTCGAGGTGTGATTTATCCATAGTTTCCAAGGTGGTAAGATGCGAGTCTTGATGGACGATGACCTCTAGGGTAACTATAAGACCCTAGACGAGCTTTTACCAAGGTAACAATCCTAGTGACTTTCCCAACCATTATTACCCATATATTGAAGATGAAGCATGTGCACATCATATGCTCCAATTTCAATTAGAACCGCATACAACTAGAACTCCTGGGTTCTTTTCCTAATTTGAACTAGGACAACGTGCGACTAGGTTCATGAGTTCTTTCTCAAGGTTGAGGTAGAACCACCTAGAACCTAAACACATAGTTTCCTTTCCAATTCAAGCTAGAACTTATCATGGAGCTAGTTTCATGGGTTTCTTCTTAAAAATTGAAATAGAACAACTATGGAACATGGGTTCATTTCAATAATTCAATTGGATTAGCATGCAAGCTAAACTCATGGGTTCCTTTTAGAATTTAACCGAAACCACTATAATCATATAACTCAAACATGCATGGATTCTTTTGAATCTAAAAATAACTACACATTTCAAACATGGGTTCTTTGCTAGAACTACTACAATAACACAAGCATGCGTTCTTTACTTTGAAAAACTATAATAACTCAAGCATGGGTTCTTTACTAGAACTACTATAATAACTCAAGCATGGGTTCTTTACTACATCAACCTACAACAACTCAAGCATGGCATACAACTCAAGCATGAATACATTTTAAGCATGGGTTCCTTTCTACAACAACTCAAGCATGATTCTTTTTGACATAAAACAACATAAAACTCAAGCATGATTCTTGTGTCCTTTACTAGAACAATTCTACAACAATCTAAGCAAGGTTTCTTTACTACAATGATTAGCAACTCAAGCTTGACGGGTTCTTTAACTAGAACAACTACAAATCTCAAGCATGATGGGTTTCTTACTACAACAACTCAAGTATGGTACCTTTACTACATCTCAAGCATGATGGGTTTCTTTACTACAACAACTCAAGCATGGTAGGTTTCTTTGCTACACAATTTAAGCATGGTTTCTTTACAACTTCTCAAGCATGATGGGTTTCTTACTACAACATCTCAAGCATGATGAGTTTTTTTGCTACAACAACTCAAGCATGGTATCTTTTACTACATCTCAAGCATGATCAGTTTCTTTACTACAACAACTCAAGCATGGTAGGTTTCTTTGCTACACAATTTAAGCATGGTTTCTTTACAACTTCTCAAGCATGATGGGTTTCTTACTACAACAACTCAAGCATGATGGGTTTTTTTGCTACAACAACTCAAGCATGATGGGTTTCTTTGCTACAACAACTCAAGCATGGTAGGTTTCTTTGCTACACAATTTAAGCATGGTTTCTTTACAACTTCTCAAGCATGATGGGTTTTTTACTACAACAACTCAAGCATGATGGGTTTCTTTGCTACAACAACTCAAGCATGGTTTCTTTTACTACATCTCAAGCATGATGGGTTTCTTACTACAACAACTCAAGCATGGTACCTTTACTACATCTCAAGCATGATGGTTTCTTGCTACAACAACTTAAGCACGATTTCTTTACTACATCTCAAGCTTGATGGGTTTCTTTGCTACAATGATTAGCAACTCAAGCATGATGGGTTCTTTTATTAGAACAACTACAAATCTCAAGCATGAATGGTCCTTTTGAATCTAGAATTACTACACAAACTCATGCATGGGTTTTCTAGCAACCGAGATTATTTTAGAACATGCTACTAAAAGACTAAAATAAATTATTACAAAACTACTTCTTTATGAAATTACAAGTCCTGTATAATACAAAGACTACATTTATTTAGTCTACAAATTTTCACATACTACAACCCACTTTTCTTCAATCATACAAGTTCCTACATACAATAAAAGCAACTTTTTATGAACTAGGGTTAGCAAAGATTGATTTCTTAACAAAGTAGAGAATAACATACAACTAAAACATATCTTTAAAAATAGCTAGATGAGTCCTACAACCCTAGAATGGGTAAGTAAGTAATCTTACTACACTAATCTTTATATGCACATAGTTATAGTCCAAGTTATAGTTTTGAGTTCAACAAAACAACCACAATAACAACAATAACATACAAGGTTAAAGATTCAACCATTAAGTTCCACCATCCATCTTTTTCATGGGACCATTTTGATCCCTACAACCACTTTATGCTTAATAATTAGTCCAAGTCATTTAGAACACACACACACAACGAAAGAGGACAAGAATCAATATAAATAAAGAAGAGAAATCCCCCTTGATTTTTCAACCATTCTTATGCATAAATCTTAGTCCAAATAGTTCAAAATAATTATAAGGACAACAATAATCATAGCAAAGTTCAAGATTCTATCTTTATGTGATTTTGTTGAGTCCTTTCATTCCATCCTTTTCATGGGATCATTTTGATCCCTACAATCATGCTTATGCTTAGGAATTAGTCCAACTTATTTAGGAACAGACATACACAACAACACATCATAAAGATGAGTTCTTTTTAACATACAACTATTTATATGCTTAGAAAACAGTCCAAGTTGTTATAGAACATACCTACAATAACTACACATCATAAAGATGAGTTCTTTTTATCTTACAACAAACAACCATCAAAGATGGGTTCTTTTTCACATACAACCATTTCTAACCCTTAAAGATGGGTTCTTTACTCACATAGAACCAATAATAATCTTAAACATGGGTTTTTTTCTACATAAAAAAATAAATAAGAACCAACAAACTAATATTAGAAGTAGAGAATCCCCACCTTAGATTCTTGTAGGAAGGACTAGCTAGCAAACCCTTCTCTTTCCTCCTTTGCTTCTACTACTACTTGTATGAAGAACACCTATGAAAAACCCCAAATGAAGAACACATACCCGGGTGCACCCTCCTGAACAATAAAAGGGCATATATCAAGAACAAGGAGTGTAAATCAAAGAAAATGAAACAACAGAAATTTGGACTCACCGGTAACTTATGAGGGTCCGGAAGTGGGCCCAGTACCATGTATGACCTCGCAGCTCTAGTCTTTCTCTTTGACACCATCGGAGCACGCTTCACCTACCGCCATCATTCATTGAAGTCATCAGTCTCCGGGCATAGAAAATCATCGGCAGGAAGCACGTCATCTCGACACCCCCTTGATATGTTACGAAGATCGCCTCCTCTATAGCTACAGGCGGGCTAACTGATATGTTTCTTCTTTTTCTTTTCTTCTCTGTTTTTTTTTCTTGTAAATGAGGCAAAAAGTGACAGGGAGGGTTTTTTATAGGACCAAAGACAAGTGGAGAGTGCAAAATACACAACCACAATTGCAAAAACCCCATTGGGGTTCATTTTGGCCGGCCATAGGCTTGATGAGGTGGAGGGGTGAGGTGGAGAAGAGGGTTCTAGTAGAAGACACATATTAAACCCTTATGTATCTCTAATTAATCTTAACCCTAGATTTAAGCCTCCAAACAAATCCTAGCCATCAAAATTTGATTAATCATGAAAAAAATAAGATATTTTTGTGCAAAACACATACTACTTGATTTGTACAAACGTACGAAATCGGTACAATGCGCTTACGTATGCATATATCTATATACCGATAATTTCCATTTGTAAAACTGCATAATCCGTATAAAAATAATTTAATTACGAGAATAATAGTAAAATAAATTTTGTTATCAGCTCGGAAGATTCCAGTACCAATTTGATACAATACTGATGTATACAGACTGGTATATATATACAGATAATGTTTATTAACAAAACCGGGTGATATCCACTAAAAATATTTCAATTCTGGAAATAAATATAAAATAATAATAAAATAATAATTTTAAATACCTGTCGGAGATTTTCCAGCCATTTATCAAAAAATGCGTTTTTCAAAATTTTGCACAAGTGCACAAAACTGGTACAATACCTATATATACATACTAGTATTATGTCCAGGTAACTTTTTAAATGAGAAAACCAAGTAATTTCAATAAAAATATTTTTATTAAAAAATAATAATTTATACATTATAATATCCGTCCGGGATATTACAATACTTCTTCCTTAGAATAGTTCTATCCTCATAACTACGTTAAGTTAGGAAAACAGAAAATCATCCATACTCTAAATAACTCGGGGAAAGAAAAGCTTATACGGCTTTCCGGCTCCCAAGTGACTTTTCCACGTACTGGTTCTCCAAAGAACCCGACCTCGATCCCAAAGCTGCCTGCAAACTCTACAAAAGTCAAGACGAAATTCTCGAATCTTGGTCAGAATCACTGATACTGGTACAACATGCTGCTTCCTTACGCCTTTAATATGGACTTCCATTAATTTCTCTAGCGTCCCAGTCATCTTTCTCGGAAAAATGTGCAGACTTTCGTCAACCAGGTCCCTAGTAACCCGACTTGAGTCATACATTCCGAACTTCGGGGTAATCCTGTGATAAATTCCATACCGATATTTTGATATTTTCCTTCATCAACTTGCCGCTTCGGTGCTTCATTCCCTGCATCTCCTGCCTAAGTTTTCTGACTTGTTCCCTTAGACGCGGTTGTGGCTTCAATCGTGCCAAAACTGATCTCCAATCTTCAATAATTACTCCAATACTGGCTTGCCTAATCTCATCATTTAGCTTCTTATTTCCTTCACGGTCTTCAGCTGAGGTCAATTCTTCACCTATCTCGATCTTTTGCATTTCGGTAGCCACTCCCTCCTTAGAATAGGACATGGCCTAGGAACATAACTTCTGACTTCCAAGATTCTCTCCTATAATTTGCTCAAAGCTGATGCTCCAGATGGTGTAATCAACAAAACCAAATCTAGAGTTGCCTCCCGCACACATCTCACTTCTTGAAAAATAATTCAGACGAAGAATATGATGAACCTCAATTGAATCAAAACAGTTGCGTGGATTCCATATATATAAATCCGACTGGTTACAAAAAGTGTTTCATAATACATTACTTCTTAGTCCAAAATAAATTCCAAAAATACAACTTTTAACTTGGTTGCAGTTCTATATGCATATACTTGTACTAGTACTCTTGCCTTCTTCGGCTTGCTGGTAGTAAGTGCTAACTCTACCCTTGGTGAACAGGCTCCTTTCCCTTATTTTTCATCTTCGGTACTGATCTGTCATTTTTCCTGTGAAATTGGAGACAGTTCGGCCTAACATGACCGATTTCCCCACATTTGTAACATGTACGGATCTCCACCTGAGAGTCCTTCCTTGGACACTGGTTCTTGAAATGACCTTGCTCACCACATAGGAAACAATTCCCTGTCTTGGTGCCTCCAAGTTTGCCGTCTGGCCTCTGAATCTTTTGTTTCCGTCCCTGGTTCTCGAATCCGAATGCTGGTGCAGATCTTTTCCCTCGTAATTGTGGACAGACTGATTTCTCATGCCCATCTTCATCACAGAAATGACATACTACAACCTTGGCGGTCTCCAGAACTTTCTCCCATTCATGCTGTAGTTGTGCCAATCTGGCGTTGAAATATTCCTGGTCCTCTGCTAGGCCTGCTAGTGCAGCTCTGCAAGCATCTTTTAGTTTCTTAGCTTGACGACCTTTCCTGGTCATGTACTTTTTCCTCATCTCCCGATGTATGTTGGTCGCCGCCGCTGTGCGTTGATCCATACTAAGCCCTTGCGATGGTGAAGGCGAGTCCGTCTTGAGGTTAAATTGTAGTGAAATCTCCTTTGGCTCCTCGCTCGAGATCATCGGATCATCCCTTGAAATCGGCTTACTCTCTTCCATCAACACATCCTCGGTTAGGATATCCTCGAACACCATCCTATCCTTAAAAAAAACACATACTAGAATTAGACCAGATATAGAAAAATTATAAAACATAAGTTGAAAGAAATAACAATATGAATTTATAATTATCTACAACTAACTAAAATCCGACTCCTAAAAGGCATCCAAGTTTAATTTTCCTACGGTGTTGGACCGTAAATTGAAGTCGGCTCTGATACTACTCTGTAACGCCCCGATTTCTGGTAACTAGGAAACCGTGACATAAGCCAGAATATTTTCTTCAATTAGCCACAATACACAGAAAAATAGAAAAATTTAAAACTTTTTATTCAACACAAATGTATTACAAATCCGAATGTTACAAAATTGCAATACATTACAACAGTATTACAATAATACCTTTACAAACAACTTTCAACATATTACATCAGAGTACAATGAATAAAAAACAACACTTGGTATTTCACTTGGATGCTTTCTAACAAATAAATAGATTACAAATTTGTTACAATGGAACAATAGAAAACAACATATAATGCAGTGGAAATGAAAACTACTCTTGCTTCTCTCGCCTTGAGTCCTCCTGAATCCTGTACCTGTACTTCTGCAATCCAGTACCTATTGAAATGGGGATGTCAATACATATACTGATATTTTAAGGCTGATGACTAGCAGCGATTCTCCACTTGAAGCAAACAGATTGATGAAAAGAGAAACGTGTATATATAATTGATGTGTCAGTGTATGCTATACCCTAGACTCTAATAACCGATTAACTAATGCGATGATGCTCTTATTCTAATGCAAGCAAACCTCCGGAACAGTTTGCATCCCACACTACATACGCCCCATCTCAAGCTGTTTCTCCATATATAGGAATTTGAACTCGGGCCATGAATTCTACTCCTGTACTCGACTTGTTTCCGAAGATACAATGTGACTGATGAGGTTGCAGGTATGGTCTATTTCCGTTACTGCAGTCATATAGTGGTGATCGCGTTTGCCAATATTGCCCAACCTCACTCAAATATCTTTGACGAATCCTTGGGGTCACTGCAGCAGGTTAGCTAAAAGCATCCCCTGTGGCACCCCTGAGGTCTCACAAGCACAGGATAGCACGTAGCATCCCCTATGGCACCCCTAGCCAGACCATTGTCTATAGCTTCATGCCCCTAAATATAAGACAAGACGGAGTTCCGGGGGTCCATCCCCCTAGCTTCGACAGGAATCACTCCCGCTTATCAAGGCACTTCAGAAATTAACAGACGAGATACGGATCCCGTGCTCCCAACTTGTGAGAAGACACAGACCGTATCCCTTTGAGAAGAAGGGTACAACCCAATAACACCGCCTAGTGTCGGTCCATAGGACAGATCAGATCATAAGGTATCACTCTTAACACCAACTCCTTCCCTTCAGCAAAAAATGATAATAAGTAAAGGTTAAGTAGTAATAGCAATAAGTTGCTACCCTAACGATGTCACTAACCCTGAACAATCCTAGGGGTGACAACAGTATATACACAACATGCCAGATCTTAAGTTAGACTTCGCAAGATAACTCTACTAAGCTGCTCAACCTAGACTTACCAGAATCCCTAAGGATCTGGTTCATGGCCTATCGATCCAAGACCCTGGCGATGGGATCTCCCTCACTCATCACTACCCCTAACTCGGATCTCGTCAACATACTCGTCCCGCGATCAACCCACACCAGTTAAGATCTATCGGCGCTCGAGGTGTGATTTATCCATAGTTTCCAAGGTGGTAAGATGCGAGTCTTGATGGACGATGACCTCTAGGGTAACTATAAGACCCTAGACGAGCTTTTACCAAGGTAACAATCCTAGTGACTTTCCCAACCATTATTACCCATATAATGAAGATGAAGCATGTGCACATCATATGGTCCAATTCCAATTAGAACCGCATACAACTAGAACTCCTGGGTTCTTTTCCCAATTTGAACTAGGACAACGTGTTACTAGGTTCATGAGTTCTTTCTCAAGGTTGAGGTGGAATCACCTAGAACCTAAACGCATGGTTTCCTTTCCAATTCGAGCTAGAACTTATCATGGAGCTAGTTTCATGAGTTTCTTCTTAAAAATCAAACTAGAACAACTATGGAACATGTGTTCATTTCAATAATTCAATTGGATTAGCATGCAAGCTAAACTCATGGGTTCCTTTTAGAATTTAACCGAAACCACTATAATCATATAACTCAAACTTGCATGGATTCTTTTGAATCTAAAAATAACTACACATCTCAAACATGGGTTCTTTACTAGAACTGCTACAATAACACAAGCATGCGTTCTTTACTTACAACAACTATAAGCTTGGGTTCTTTACTAGAACTACTATAATAACTCAAGCATGGGTTCTTTACTACATCAACAACAACTCAAGCTTGGCATACAACTCAAGCATGATTACAATTTAAGCATGGGTTCCTTTCTACAACAACTCAAGCAAGATTCTTTTTGACCTAATACAACATAAAACTCAAGCATGATTCTTGTGTCCTTTACTAGAACAATTCTACAACAATCTAAGCATGGTTTCTTTACTACAATAATTAGCAACTCAAGCATGATGGGTTCTTTTACTAGAACAACTGCAAATCTCAAGCATGATGGGTTTCTTACTACAACAACTCAAGCATGGTACCTTTACTGCATATCAAGTATGATGGGTTTCTTTACTACAACAACTCAAGCATGGTAGGTTTCTTTGCTACACAATTTAAGCATGGTTTCTTTACAACTTCTCAAACATGATGGGTTTCTTACTACAACAACTCAAGCATGATGGGTTTCTTTGCTACAAAAACTCAAGCATGGTATCTTTTACTACATCTCAAGCATGATGGGTTTCTTTACTACAACAACTCAAGCATGGTAGGTTTCTTTGCTACACAATTTAAGCATGGTTTCCTTACAACTTCTCAAGCATGATGGATTTCTTACTACAACAACTCAAGCATGATGGGTTTCTTTGCTACAACAACTCAAGCATGGTTTCTTTTACTACATCTCAAGCATGACGATTTCTTTACTACAATAACTCAAGCATGGTAGGTTTCTTTGCAACACAATTTAAGCATGGTTTCTTTACAACTTCTCAAGCATGATGGGTTTCATACTACAACAACTCAGGCATAATGAGTTTCTTTGCTACAACAACTCAAGCATGGTGTTTTTTACTACATCTCAAGCATGATGAGTTTCTTACTACAACAACTCAAGCATGGTACCTTTACTACATCTCAAGCATGATGGGGTTCTTGCTACAACAACTTAAGCATGGTTTCTTTACTACTTCTCAAGCTCGATGGGTTTCTTTGCTACAATAATTAGCAACTCAAGCATGATGGGTTCTTTAACTAGAACAACTACAATTCTCAAGCATGAATGGTCCTTTTAAATCAAGAATTACTACACAAACTCAGTCATGGGTTTTCTAGCAACCTAGATTAGTTTAGAACATGCTACCGAAAGACTAAAATAAATTATTACAAAACTACTTCTTTAGGAAATTACAAGTACTATATAATATAAAGACTACATTTATTTAGTCTACAAATTTCCACATACTACAACCCACTTTTCTTCAATCTTACAAGTTCCTACATACAATAAGAGTAACTTTTTATGAACTAGGGTTAGCAAAAATTGATTTCTTAACAAAGTAGAGAACAACATACAACAAAAACATATCTTTAAAAATAGCTAGATGAGTCCTACAATCCTAGAATGGGAAAGTAAGTATTCTTACTACACTAATCTTTATATGCAGATATTTATAGTCCAAGTCATAGTTTTGAGTTCAACAAAACAACCACAATAACAACAATAACAAACAAGGTTAAAGATTCAACATTTATGTGTTTTATTTAAGTTCCACCATCTATCTTTTTTATGGGATCATTTTGATCTCTACAACCACTTTATGCTTAATAATTAGTCCAAGTCATTTAGAACACACACACACACAACAAAAGAGGACAAGAATCAACATAAATAAAAAAGAGAAATCCCCCTTGATTTTTCAACCATTCTTATGCATAAATCTTTGTCCAAGTAGTTCAAAATAATTATACGGACAACAATAATCATAGCAAAGTTCAAGATTCTATCTTAATGTGATTTTGTTGAGTCCTTTCATTCCATCCTTCTCATGGGATCTTTTTGATCCCTACAATCATGCTTATGCTTAGAAATTAGTCCAAGTTATTTAGGAACACACATATACAAAAACACATCATAAAGATGAGTTCTTTTTAACCTACAACCATTTATATGCTTAGAAAATAGTCTAAGTTGTTATAGAACATACCTACAACAACTACACATCATAAGGATGGGTTCTTTTTATCCTACAACAAACAAGCATTAAATATGGTTTCTTTTTCACATACAACTATTTCTAACCCTTAAAGATGGGTTCTTCACTCACATATAACCAATAATAACCCTAAAGATGGGTTCTTTTCTACATAAAAAAATAAATAAGAACAAACAAACTATAATTAGAAGTAGAGAATCCCCACTTTAGATTCTTGTATGAAGGACTAGCTAGCAAACCTTCTCCTTCCTCCATTGCTTCTACTAATACTTGCATGAAGAACACTTATGAAAAACCCCAAATGAAGAACACTTGTGGTTTCTTCTCTTTCTTTTCTTCTCTTTTTTTTTCTTTTTGTAAATGAGGCAAAGAGTGAAGGGAAGAGGTTTTTATAGGATAAAAGAGAGGTGGAGAGTGCAAAATACACAACCACAATTTCACAAACCCCATTGGGGTTCATTTTGGCCGGCCATAGGCTTGATGAGGTGGACGGTGAGGTGGAGGGGTGAGGTGGAGAAGCGGGTTCTAGTAGAAGACACATATTAAACCCCTATGTATCTCTAATTAATCTTAACCCTGGATTTATGCCTCCAAACAAATCCTAGCCATCAAATTTTGATTAATCATGACCAAAATAAGATATTTTTGTCCAAAACACATACTACATGATTTGTACAAACGTACAAAATTGGTACAATACGCTTACGTATGCATATATCTATATACCGATAATGTCCGTTTGTAAAACCGCATAATCCGTATAAAAATAATTTAATTCAAAAAATAATAATAAAATAAATTTTATTATCAGCCTAGAAGATTCCAGTACTAATTTGATACAATACAGATGTGTACAGACTGGTATATATATACAGATAATGTTTATTAACAAAACCGGGTGATATCCACAAAAAATATTTCAATTCTTGAAATAAAAATAAAATAATAATAAAATAATAATTTTAAATACCTAATCGGTATTTTCCAGCCATTTCTCAAAAAATGCGTTTTTTAAGATTTTGCACAAGTGCACAAAACTGATACAATACCTATATATACATACTAGTATATATGTCCTGGTAACTTTTTAAATGAGAAAACCAAGTAATTTCAATAAAAATATTTTTATTAAAAAATAATAATTTATACATTATAATATCCGTCCGGGATATTACATTTTACTTCAATAACATCTACGTACCCGCTTAAGGGGGAGTGTTAAAATAGTGCTTAGTTTAGTCCCGCATCGGTAAAAGAATTAGTTTATTATTTGTCATCTCCTATATTTAGGAGACATTGTATTCAGTTATATCAGTCTAATAAAATATTCTTTCTTTCTCTAAACTATACTGTAATAATAAGCATATGTATTTATAGCGTTCCTGTCACGCCCCACTTCCTAAAAATACGGAATGCAAGCACGCAGCATGGCCCAGCGAATGACTTACGTCATTCATAGGTTTTCATCGATTCAACTCAACAATATAAAACAGAAAGGAAAATAACCATGCATGCAATAAAAGAAGTAATCACATAAATAACAATACTTGAAATTTAAGCATAAAATAACCAACATAGAATAAATCCTACATCTGGAATTAACAACAACATCATTCGGGTCAAAAGCCCACAAATATAACAATGTTCAATTATTAAAGTTCAAAAAAGGAGAAACAATGATTATTTGAATGGCGCAGTAACACAAGTCTTTCACCATTGTTGTTCTCCTAGTCCATCAGGCAAATCTCCCTGAATACCTGTAAGCTGCTCATCTAAAGGAGAGGAAAAATGTCCTTAGAGCAAGTCGTGGACAGCAAGTAGAAAAACAGAGAACAATGACAATAACGGTATAACGATGAATACAATGGACGATGAAATCAATAGTATTAAACAGTGACAAGGTGATAATAGTACATTGTGCAATAACAATGATTTATAATGATAACAATAAACAATAACAATAATGGTAAACAATAACGATAACACGGTTCAATGAAGATGACAATATGCAATGACAATGCGATGAAGATCTTCAGTCTATTATTCCTTTTAATCCTAACTAATGCACGTATTACTGCATCCCATACTACAGGTTCCATGCATACAATCAATTTTGTTTAGACTAAAGTGGTAGATTGTATATGTCATGTACTCACACGATAACAATAGCAATTTCTTATACAATAATGATAACAATAGTCGGCACGATAGATCCTAAAATAATACATAATGAATTGGGATACTGCAGTCAGTAATCCAACAATAAATTGATAGCACCAGCCGACACAATATTTTGGGAACAAAGCCCAGAATACTGAGTACAGTCATTATATTATCAAATACCCTTGTCAACCCTTAACCCCGGCTTGATTAACATTCTTTATCTAATTAACATACGATAATGCAATTAATAAGGGACTCTAGAAAGATGACAACACAATCCTAAGATCATTCAATGTACTATATACAATTAAATACACCAAATTCAACATTATAGATTCAAGTGTATATTATTAAACATGGAAATCCAATTCTGGACAGCAGTAGTTTGTTGTACCAAAATAAGAATTCCCGTTGCTACAGGATAGCAAATATGGATCCGTCAGAAGGTATAGAAACTAGACTCCTTTCCGGTTCCAATGCATATAAATAAGATACATAAAATTTGTGGTATCAGATGTCAAAATAGCAAACTATACAGGATTTGTGTTTAGCCAGAACTTATAAGATTGTGTTTATTAGGACTGAAAATCCATTAATTAATTTCAGGAAAATTAGGAAATGTTCTCTAGTGTATCTAGTATATGCATGAAAAATTTTAAGTCATTGTCTTACACGTAACATGGTTAAATTAATTGTGAATCAAAGTGTGAAATCAGTTTTTAGAATCTGGAATTACACGATATAGTAGCAGTAAAACTACGATATCTCACAAACCGTAACTCGGAGTTCAATTCCGTCTAAAAATTAGTAAACTAGACATCTCTGGCTACATTTCATATTCAAGAATTTATTGATTTTGGAGACATTATCTAGGTCGAAACAGTAAGGTAATGTTCAGGTCGGCATTAATTCTTAGGATGTCAATATATTCTTTTTGAATAAAATGATCAAAATGTTAAGAATGATGAGTTGGGGATTAACAATCGTAAATCACAGGAAGTTACACCTATATGAACATGGTATTAAGATGTACAATGTCAATAATCTTACTAATCACAAACAACTAATACACTAACATCAATTATACAAGCCATTAATACTAGTATGCAATCAACAATTATTGTGAGATGTCATGACAATAATAATTCATATTACTATGTTCAATAATTAACTATTTGTATGCATGTAAGATCTCTATACATTGGAGGCAAAAGACGGCACGAAGTCGAGACTACTACGATAATATCCCAACGATAGATAACGATAAGCAATACACGATAATCAAATTGGATCTACTTGTGGGATTCAATAAAAAACTTAAATATAATACAATAACAATTCGAGAAGAAATAACTTGCCTTTAGATGACGATTAAATCCGATATATCGAGAATAACGGGATCGGAATCCCGGCGACGAGCAAACGATCACGATGATCACGATCAGGCACGGATCTTGATGAGGATCAAGATCGGATGATCAGACGGCTGAGATTGAAGATCAAGATCAAGATCAAGATCAAGATGATAATCACGATCGTGATGATCAAAAGAGTTCCGACGGTCGAGATCAAGATCTTGGTGATGATGGAGATGATGATCACGATCGCAATGACCAACGATCGGACGACCTAGATCCAATGGCTTGGTGATGATGAAATGGATGATCGAACGGCTGTGATCAAAAGCTACTGATGAGATCGGATGGCCCAGATCGAGAGATCAAGATGATCAGATCAACGGACGGCCCAGAATGCTCTGATGGTGAGATCTGATGATGAGATCTGATCGGACGGCTAGGATCAACCGATTACCAAAACAGGCAGCGTTAGGCTCGGAGGCCATTGACGGCGGGCGGCGGCGCGACCGGGGTGCAGTGCCGCTGTGACGGAAGGTCGCGACGGGGGTGCTGACTGCTGCGGCTATTGGGTGGCATTGCTGCTGTTGTCGACGTTGATTGGGGTTGGCGACATGAGCGATGCGGCCAGGGGGCTGCGAGGTGTTGACTAAAGACGTCGGGGGTCGCTGCTGCATCACTGTAGCTTCGTGACAAGGGGGTGGCAGGGCGGAGCGGCTGTGTCGGGATGCTGTTATTATCGTGGTCGCGAGTAGGGAGCACATTACACAGGGAAGACGGGGCTCGACTGCAGAAATGGTTAGTCGATGCTAGCGTGGCTCTGGCGAGGAGATGATTGCGAGGTGGGGGTGTGTCGGGGCGGAGCATAGGGCGACAAGGATGTGGGCACTACCGCAGTCGCTGAGGGAAGCGGAGGAGCACAGTGACGAGGAGATGCGGGAGCACAGGCGGCCATGGCGGGATGTTGGAAGGATGAGAGATGAAGACCGTGGGGTTGCACAGGGATCAGGAGAGGAGATAGGTTTAGGCAGCTGAGTGAAGAAGATCAATAGGTAATAGTATATATGGGTATATATGTAGCAGGTATGTTTAGGGTTTAGAGTTAGCTGACGGGTTTGGGTTGGGTTGAGATAACGGGTATGGGTGTAAAATAGGGTATGGGTTAGAATAGGATAAATGGGTTTAGGGGATTAAGTAAGTTGGTATTAGTGGGTATAGGGTAATGGAAAAATATCCAATAGGTTAATGAATAGGTTTTGGGTATTAGGAAAATATAATAACCAATAAAACTATAAAAGTAGGATTTTATAGAAATAATAATAATAATAACAATAATAATAATAATAATAATAATAATAATAATAACAATAACAATAATAATAATAGTAATAATGAGATTATGTAACAAATTGGAATTGGATTTAAACAACTTATTAAAATGATCCGAATAGTAATAATGTAAGTAGTTGATCAATTTGGACTAGAAAAATAAAATTAAAATATACTGCCATTCGAAATAAATATAATTTCTTATTAGAAAATTCTTTGGTAGAAGATTAAAAACGAAATTAACACAAGGTAAGTTTATAAATAATCAAAATACAGAAAATATTTAGGAAATACGTATTTACAGGGACGGAGGTTACAAATCCTACCCACCTTACAACAAAATTTCGTCATCGAAATTTGCTTAGGTGGTACATAGGAAAGGGCAAAAACAAACATATGGGGGTAATAAAACAAGGGATCCAAGGGAAAAGTCAAAACGGTGGCAACATCAGAATAAGAAGGGAAATGGATAACAATGATGTCAGATGGAATGCATGAAAGAAAATAAACGGTTTCAAAAGGAAAGAAATTACACAAAATAACAAAGCAAGATAGGGAGTAGGCAGAACTGGAATCAAAGAGTGAATGGACAGGGGAGAATCGAACCAATCAAGGAATCAACAGATGAAGATGAATACAAGGAACAGAGGGAAGCAACAATGCAGGGAAGAAGAAACAGGAGAATCCTGGGACCTGTGGGTTATGGGCCCACCACGCTTCCGCTGCGTAACTCTGATCAGAAGGACTCAATCATCACCATCCAATAACTCTAGCAATCTGCCTTGTGGCTCACCATTTCCTTGACATGTTCAAATGACATTTTTCTAGCATGAAGTTCGAACTTCGGCCAACTTCATATTCTTAGCACTTCTTGAGATCCTGGGACTGCTTGTACATCTTTGAGAAGAAAAGGAAACTTCCTCTCCTAGTGATGATCCAAAAATATGTATATATATATTTTGATTTTGAACTTCCCCAAGAAATTATTTACACGTGTTTTGCACGTGTAAAAAGGTACATTTCAGAAAAATATTTATTAAATCACCAAAAATTATTTTAATTCTTTTATTAATCTTAAAAACATTATTTAAAAAACTGGGGTATTACATCACTCCCCCCATAGAATAGTTCTGTCCTCAGAACTACTCTAAGCAAAAGAAATAAAATACAAAACTTATAAGTTAGTTTCATAAATTTACTCTATCATTATTTTTATAGTTGGATTTAATTACTAAGCAAAAAAAAAACATATAATTATAGTTTGAAGAGTAAAAGGTGAAAACTGACATGGCGTAAGTATAAGAAATCCAATTGAATACACCATTAATCCCCAATTGTAAGAAAATAGGAAGACTATTCACATAGAATAAGGAGTCAAAAGTGAAGAGATAAAACCTATATATAAATGGGTTGATAACCATACAAACAACAAAGGAACACAAACTTTAAAGGTTATAAAAAAAATAGTTTTGGGAAGATAACCAGTCAAGATATATAGAAATACGAACAAATTTAGCTAAGTAAAGAAAATATTAATAACAATGAATGTAAAAGACATATAATAATTAGTGAATGTTGGCATTATAATCAATACTCGAAAAACACATTAAAGGGTAACGAGCAAAATAGACCAATATATGTATATATATATATATATATATATATATATATATATATATATATATAAGAAGACTTAAAGGAATTCATTGAATATTCCAAAATTAAGCGTTAAACCATTAATTAGGACGTGGAAACAAAAGTAAGTGAGAAGTCTAAAATGTTAAAGAATTGAAAAACGGTGGCAATAAATAGTAATTCACAAAAGAACGAAAACTTAGACCATAGTTAATGTACTCAATCATAACATAAATGTAAATATAAAAAAAATTGTAAACACAAAATAGAGTAAAATCAACTATACTAGTTGAAATTGTATAGAAACATAAAGTGTAATTGTATAAACAAAATGTCATAAAAAAAATATTTCCTTTGCCATTAGTTTCATTATATAAATAAAAAATCTTGAAATATCAATTAGCAAATAGGTAGAAAATCTTGCCTCCTTAACATCAAGTTGCATGTTTGTCTTCACGACATCAGGTTGGAGGTTGCTGTCTGGATATTCGGTTGCACATTTTGCCTCCCGACATCCAGTTGTAATTTGTCTCTATTGACATCGAGTTGCATATTTGCCATCTCGACATTAGGTTGCACCGAAATGGTGAAATGGAAGATGTAACCTTCCATATGCACAGGGATATGAGATATTTAATTTAAGTATGATGTTATGTTTTGGAATTCGTGATATAATAATAGAAGAAAAGTAAGAAATGGAGTTGAAAGTCACACAATGGAATATCAAAATAGATGTATAGATTATAAATATCAAACACAATAGC
The DNA here is from genome assembly GCA_017893485.1 of Hemerocallis citrina. NCBI lineage: Eukaryota > Viridiplantae > Streptophyta > Magnoliopsida > Asparagales > Asphodelaceae > Hemerocallis > Hemerocallis citrina. The sequence goes on from CM030367.1 coordinate 78,797,753, forward strand.
ACAAAATAGTAGTCGTGAAAATGATTTATAAAAGTAGGGAGAAAAACGAAATGAAATACATGCATAAGCACAATGCAAATGTGAATGAGAAAATAATGCACAATGCAAATATGAATGAGAAAATAAATATGCAGTATAGCAAATTCACACAATAAATATATATCATAAAAATATACAGTAACGTAGGAATTAAACAAGTCTCTGACATGTCGTTGAAGATCTACCGATGCTGGTCAACGAACCAAGCGGGAAGAAAAGAATGGACAACTCCAGAATCAAAGGAATATGGGCACAAAAAAATAAAATTATACCCAATAAGAAATCAATGAATGTAATGAATCGAAGGGACGAAACAACTAAGAACCGAAGGAACTGAATATGAAGGGATCAAAAGGAATCAAATAGGAGTAGTATCCAGATATATGTTGGTTATCAATTATTCATGTGATTCACACGTGTTGTACATATTGTTGTGTCAAACCAGTTAAACCCAAACTAATCAGGGTCCAACCCCAAACTAGTAACAGTCAAACCTGGCTCTGATATCACTAAAAACCTTGCCATGCCCCGCTTCCCAAAAATACCGAATGCAAGCACATGACATGGCCCAGAGAATGACTTGCGTCATTCATAGGCTGTCAACGATTCAACTCAACAATATAAAACAGGAAGTAAAACAACCACGCATGAAATAAAAGAAGTAATCACATAAATAACAATACTTCAAATTTAAGCATAAAATAACCAACATAGAATAAATCCAACATCTGGAATCAACCACAACATCATTCGGGTCAAAAGCCCACAAATAAAACAATGTTCAATTATTAAAGTTCCAAAAAAGGAGAAACAATAATTATTTGAACGGCGCAGCAACACAAGTCTTTCACCATTGTTGTTCTCCTAGTCCATCAGGCAAATCTCCCTGAATACCTGTAAGCTGCTCATCTAAAGGAGAGGAAAAATGTCCCTAGAGTAAGTCGTGGACAACAAGTAGAGAAAAAGAGAACAATGACAATAACGGTATAACGATGAATACAATGGACGATGAAATCAAAAGTATTGAACAGTGACAAGGCGATAATAGTACAATGTATACTAACAATGATTTATAACGATAACAATAAACAATAACAATAATAGTAAATAATAACGATAATACAGTTCAATGAAGATGACAATATGCAATGACAATGCGATGAAGATTTTAAGTCTATTATTCATTTTAATCCTAACTAATGCACGTACTACTGCATCCCATACTATAGGTTCCATGCATACAATCAATTTCGTTTAGGCTAAGGTGGTAGATTTTATAGGTCATGTACTCGCACGATAACAATAGCAATTTCTTGTACAATAATGATAACAATAGTCGGCACGATAGATCCTAAAATAATACATAATGAATTGGGATACTGCAGTCAGTAATCCAACAATAAATCGATAGCACCAGCCGACACAATATTTTGGGAACAAAGCCCACAATACTGAGTACATTCACTATATTATTAACTACCCTTGTCAACCTTTAATCCCGGCTTGATTAACATTCTTTATTCAATTAACATATGATAATGCAATTAATAAGGGACTCTAGAAAGATAACAACACAACCTTAAGATCACGCAATGTACTCTATACAATTAAATACATAAAATTCAATATTATAGATTTAATTATATATTATTAAATATGGAAACTCAATTCTGGATAGCAGTAGGTTGCTGTACCAATATCAAAATTTCCGTTGCTACAGGATAGCATATGTGGATCCGTCAGAAGTTCTAAAAACTAGACTCCTGCCCAGTTCCAACACATATAAATAAGGTATATAAAAGTTGTGGCATCAGGTGTCAAAACAGCAAACTATACAGGATTTGTGTTCAGCCAGAACTTGTAAGATTGTGTTTATACATATGAAACAGGACTGAAAATTTATTAATTAATTCCAGAAAAATTAGAAAATGTTCTCTTGTGTGTCTAGTATCAACATACAAAATTTTAAGTCATTATCTTATAGGTAGCATGGTTAAATTAATTGTGAATCAAAGTGTGACAGCAGTTTTTAGAATCTGGAATGGGACGATACATCAACAGTAAAATTGCGATATCTCACAAAACTTAACTCGGAATTCAATTTCGTTAAAGAGGTAGTAAACTAGACATCTGGGGCTATATTTCTTATTCAGGAAGTTATTGATTTTGGTGACATTATCTAGGTTGAAACAGCAAGGTAATGTTCAGGTCGGCGTTAATTCTCAGAATGTCAACATATTCTTTTTGAATAATATGATTAAAAAGTTAAGAACGATGAGTTGGGGGTTAACAATCATAAATCATAGCAATCTACACCTATGTGAATATGGTATTAAGATGTATAATGTCCATAATCTTACTAATCACTAACAACTAACACAATAACATCAATTATACAAGCCATCAATACTAGTATGCAATCTACAATTATTGTGAGATGTCATGACAATAATAATCCATATTTCTATGTTCAATAATTAACTATTTGTATGCATGTAAGATACATTGGAGGCAAAAGACGGCACGAAGTCAAGACTACTACTTGGATTCACTCATGTAAATCCGTAGTATCCCAACGATAGATAATAATAAGCAATACACGATAATCAAATTGGATCTACTTGCGGGATTCAATAAAAATCTCGAATATGATACAATAACTATTCGAAAAGAAATGACTTGCCTTTAGATGACGATTAGATCCGATATATCGAGAATAACGGGATCGGAATCCCGGCGATACGGCGACGAGCAAACGATCATGATGATCACTATCGGGCATGGATCTTGATGAGGATCAAGATCGGATGATCAGACGACTGAGATTGAAGATCAAGATCAAGATCAAGATGATGATCACGATCGCGATGATCAAAAGAGATCCGACGGTCGAGATCAAAATCTTGATGATGATGGAGACGATGATCACGATCGCGATGACCAATGATCGGACGGCCTAGATCCGATGGCTTGGTGATGATCAAATGGATGATCGGATGGCTGTGATCAAAAGCTGCTGATGAGATCGGATGGCCCAGATCGAGAGATCAAGATTATCAGATCAATGGACGGCCTAGAATGCTCCGATGGTGAGATCTGATGATGAGATCTGATCGGACGGCTAGGATCAACTGATCACCAAAACATGCAGTGGTGGGCTCGGAGTCTGTCGACGGCGGGCGGCAACGCGACCGGGGTGCAGTGCCCTCTGACAGAAGGTTGCGACGGGGGTGCTGATTGCTGCGGCTATTGGCTGGCATTGCTGCTGTTGTCGATGCTGACTGGGGTTTTCGACGTGAGCAATGCGGCCAGGGGGCTGCGCGGCGTCGACTGAAGACGTCGGAGGTCACTACTGCATTGCTGTGGCTTCGCGACACGGGAGTGGCAGGGCAGAGCGGCTGCATCGGGATGCTGTTGTTGCTGTGGTCGCGAGTAGAAGCACACACACAGGAATAAGGGGCTCTACTGTAGCAATGGTCATTCGACGCTGGCGTGGCTCAGGCGAGGAGACGACTGCGAGGTGGGGGTGTGTCGGGGCTAAGCATAGGGCGGCAGGGAGGTGGGCGCTGTCGTGGTCGCTGAGGGGGGCGGAGGAGCACAGGGATGAGGAGACGCGGGAGCACAGGTGGCCATGGCAGGATGGTGGGAGGATGAGAGATGAAGACCGTGGTTTAGGCGGCTGGGTGAAGAAGATCAATAGGTAATAGTATAGATGGGCATATATATAGGCGGTATGTTTAGGGTTTAGAGTTAGCTGACGGTTTGGGTTGGGTTGAGATAACGGGTACAGGTGTAAAATATGGTATGGGTTAGAATAGGATAAATGGGTTTAGGGGATTAAGTAAGTGGGTATTAATGGGTAGAGGGTAATGGAAAAATATCTAATAGGTTAATGAATAGGTTTTGGGTATTAGGAAAATATAATAACCAATAAAAAAAATTAGAATTTTATAGAAATACTAATAATAATAATAATAATAATAACAATAAGAATAATAATAATAGTAATAATGAGATTATGTAACAAATTGGAATTGGATTTAAACAACTTATTAAAATGATCCGAATAGTAATAATGCAAGTAGTCGATCAATTTGGACTAGAAAAATAAAATTAAAATATACTGCCATTCGAAATAAATATAATTGCTTATTAGAAAATACTTCGGTAGAAGATTAAAAACGAAATTAACACAAGGTAAGTTTGTAAATAATCGAAATACAGAAAATATTTAGGAAATACGTATTTACGGCGACGGGGGTTACAGTTCCGATTGCTAGAATTGTTCCGACTTTCGTTTTATTCAATTCTTTTCAATATTTAATTGGGCTCTTTCCATATGGCTCACTCACAAATAGCTATTTTATAGCTATTTTATAACTCCGTCACAAATTTTTTAGTGCTCAACATTGTGAGTGAGTTATATGGGAAAAACCTCTTATTTATTTTGCACAAACAATGAATGTACTAGAATTTCTGAAATATTCGTTCTCTATTTCTTTTGTTAGATAGTTATATTCATGAGCCTGTTCTTTCTTTATTTCAATCAATTTCCAGGTCATTAATGATGCGTGGATTCCTGAAGAAATTAAAATTGATTTATAACTGAAGGCTACTAAGTGAACAACCTGTATGGAATGGAGGAGCAAAATGGCGAAGGATGCGGCAGAATATATATAATATTAATATATTTATTAGGTATATATTGTAAAATAATCAAGACGATGCTAGAAAGTAAAAGAGACAAGAGAATGGAGTATAATTTGTATTCCAATGATTTCCTTTTCTTTTTTAGCACTCACAAATGATTCATCTAAAGGCCTATTTATAGGCTTACAAAAGAAGTTGAAAGGACAAACATGGAGTAAATGGTGAGTGGAGAACATGGAGATCATGGGGTTAGTGGAGAAAATGGGATAATGGAGAGACATTCACATTAATTGATTTTTAACACTCCCCCTTGAATGTCTCGTAATTGTGGATAAGAATATGCCTCGATACTGCCTCATTAAAAACCTTACCAAGAAAATCCAATGGGACAAAACTTGGTGAAGGAAAAAAGAGTGCAGTGCATATCTTTTCTCCCCCTGAAAAGATCATCCTTTTAGATCTTTCAAACGACGCATCCCAATCATGTTTACCATCCTTTCAAATGTTGTCGCGGGTATAGTCTTAGTGAACAAATCTGCTGGATTCTCACTTGACTTTATCTGCTGAACACTTATTTCACCCTTTTGTTGAAGATCATGAGTGAAGAAGAACTTTGGTGAGATATGCTTCGTTTTATCACCTTTGATGTAGCCATCCTTTAGCTGAGCTATGCATGCTGTATTATCTTCAAATAAGGTTGTGGGGATATCTTTATCGACTGAAAGGCCACACGTTCCCCGGATATATTGAGATATCGACCTCAACCAAACACATTCACGACTTGCCTCGTGGATTACCAATATTTCTGCATGATTAGTTGAAGTTGCTACTAGTGTTTGTTTTGTAGAACGCCATGAAATTGCTGTTCCTTCGCAGGTGAACACATATCCTGATTGAGATCGGGCTTTATGTGGATCAGATAAATATCCTACATCTGCATACCCAATTAAATCTGATTTGGACAGGTTAGAATAATATAAGCCCATATCCATGGTCCCTCGAAGATATCTAAATATATGTTTCACACCATTCCATTGTCTTCGAGTTGGTGAGGAACTATATCTTGCCAATAAATTTACTGCAAAAGATATATCAGGACGTGTATTGTTAGCAAGATACATCAATGCTCCAATGGCACTAAGATATGGTACTTCAGGACCAATTAGTTCTTCATGTTCCTCACGAGGTCTAAACACATCTTTATTAACATCTAATGACCTCACTACCATGGGAGTACTTAAGGGATGAGCTTTATCCATGTAAAACCTTTTAAGTACTTTTTCCAGATAAGTGGATTGATGCAAGAAAATCCCATCTTTCAAATGTTCAATTTGAAGACCTAAACAATATCTTGTTTTTCCAAGGTCTTTCATTTCAAATTCTCTCTTTAAACATTGCACGGCTTGTAATAACTCTTCAGGAGTTCCGATGATATTTAAATCATCAACATAAACAACAATTATAACAAATTTTGATCCTAAACCTTTTATAAACACACATGGGCATATAGGATCATTATTATAACCCTCTTTTATTAAAAATTCACTTAGACGGTTATACCACATCCGTCCTGATTGTTTTAATCCATATAATGCTTTGTTTAACTTAACTGAGTAAATTTCCCGGGAATTATCATTATGTGCTTCTGGCACTTTAAATCCTTTAGGGATTTTCATATATATATCATGGTCTAACGAACCATACAAATAGGCCGTGACCACATCCATGAGACGCATTTCAAGTCTTTCATGCACTGCCAGACATATCAAATATCGAAATGTTATTGCATCCACCATAGGAGAATATGTCTATTCATAATCAACACCAGGCATCTAGGTAAAACCTTGTGCGACAAGCCGTGCTTTATATCTGGTAATCTCATTTCGTTCATTTCTTTTTCGTACAAATACCCATTTATAGCCTACTGGTTTGATCTCTTTTGGTGTTCGGACTACAGATCCAAAAACTCCTCGTTTTTCAAACGAGTCTAATTCAGACTTAATTGCCTCTTTCCATTTTGGCAAATCATTTCTATTTCTACACTCTTCCACAGAGGTAGGTTCATGATCATCGTTTTCATTTATGATATCGCGTGCTATATTATATACAAAAATATTGTCGACAATTATATTATTCCGGTCCCATCTTCTTCCCGTAATGACATAGTTAATCGAGATCTCTTCATTTTCATTAATTTCAGGTACCTGATTCTCTTCATTATTAACTATGTCAATGGTCTCTTCTGGAGAGACATCCTCGATTTGACAATCATGGTTATTTGCTCCTTTTCTTTTTCGAGGATATTTATCTTTGGAACCAAGTGGTCTACCACGCTTCAAGCGTGCCTTAGACTCACTAGCAATTATAGGTTGTCCTTCAGGGACATCAATTTTGATAGAAGCATTTACAGCTGGAATATGAGATTTTGTTAGTCTTTTGTGGTCAGTAAATGCGTCTGGCAGTTGATTTGCAATACCTTGCAAATGAATTATCCTTTGAACTTCTAATTCACTTTCTTTTGTTCGAGGGTCTAAACATTTCAATGATAATTCATTCCATGAAATCTCCTTTTCCAACTGTTTATTATCTCCCCCTAATGTTGGGAATAGTGATTCATCAAAGTGACAATCTGCAAACCTTGCAGTAAACAAATCTCCAGTTGTCGGTTCAATATACTTGATTATAGATGGAGATTCATACCCAACATATATTCCCGTCCTCCTTTGAGGTCTCATTATTGTGCGTTGTGGTGGATTAATTGGGACATATACCGCACATCCGAAAATTCGTAAATGGGAAATATTTGGTTCCTGACCATGAACCAATTGTAAGGGAGAATTATCATTATAACTGGTTGGCCGGATGCGTATAAGTTGTGCTGCATGTAAAACAACATGTCCCCAGGCCCAAACGGGGAGATTTGATTTCATAAGCATTGGTCTAGCAATCCATTGGATCCGTTTTATAAATGATTCTGCCAAACCATTTTGAGTGTGAACATAGGCTACTGGATGTTCCACTTTTATCCCAATTGACATACAATAATTCATAAAAGATTGGGATGTAAATTCACCAGCATTATCAAGACGAATTGTCTTTATCGGATAATCAGGAAAATGTGCCCGCAACCGAATTATTTGTGCAAGTAATCTTGCAAAAGCCAAATTACGAGATGATAATAAACACACATGTGACCATCGAGTTGATGCGTCAATTAGAACCATAAAATACCGAAACGGTCCACATGGGGGATGAATCGGACCACATATATCACCATGAATTCGTTCTAAAAATGACAGTGATTCGTTCTTTATTTTGGCTGGTGAGGGCCTTGTAATTAACTTTCCTTTGGAACAAGCAACACAAGGAAATTCATAGGATTGAAAAATCTTCTGGTTTTTCAATGAATGACCACATGATTTCTCGATAATTTTCCGCATCATCGTTGAACCGGGATGACCTAACCGATCATGCCAAACCTTAAATATATCTGTAAACTTCATATTTATTGTATTATATGATTCAACTATTCTTATAGTTGTATAATACAATCCAGATGAGAAAGCTGGTAATTTTTCTAACACACACTTTTTGCCCATCATATTTGAGGTAATACAAAGATATTCAATACCTCTTTCATTCATAGTCTCAATATGATATCCATTTAGACGAATATCTTTAAAACTTAATAAGTTTCTTTGAGACTTAGGCGAAAATAATGCATTTTCAATTATGAATTTTGTGCCTTCTAGCATCATAAAATTTGCTCTTCCGGAGCCTTCAATTATCTTTGCATAGCCTGATATGGTATTGACATGTGCTTGATCATTTCTCAGATTAGAAAAATATTTCTTATCTTTAAGAATGGTGTGGGTAGTAGCACTGTCTGCAAGACATATATCCCCAACTTGGATCTTGGATTGATACATATTCATAATCTAGATAAAGAAAGAAGAAAAAATGCGAATAAATAAACTTGAAAGCAATATAAAGCATATAATAATGAAGAATGACATTAATTTGAAAATAAAATTAAGCTAAAGAAAAACTTTAGCAAAACTGAAACAAACTGAAATAAAATATAGTTCATTGCAAACTTAAACATAGAAACGGAATAACAAGCTGAGAGAAACTTCAAATATCATAAGCATCTTGATCACTTCTGGTCACTTCCATCTTCAGGATGGATAAGGAAATCAGCTGCATCCAGGTGCATCAAATCATCGAGGCCTTCGGTGAAATCATTGGAGTCGTCAGCAATGAAATTTGCTTCAACATTCTTTCCTTTGTTCTTCAACGACTCTTGATAAAGATCAACAAAATGCTTGGAAATACGACAAGTACGCGACCAATGGCCTTGCATCTCGCATCGGTGGCAGATGCTTTCCTTCATCTTCTTATTCATGCCACCATCATTGTTTCCTCGTGATTCATCCCTAACATTGTGGTTACTTCGACCACCGGGGAAATAACCTCTTCCTCTTCCTCGTCCACGTCCACGTCCGCGGCCTCTGCCACGACCACGACCATGATTATTATTGAATGCTATCACATTCACTTCAGGGAATGGAGCAGAGCCAGTAGGACGAGACTCATGATTTTTCATCAATAACTCATTATTTTGCTCAGCAACAAGAAGACAAGATATCAAATCTCCGTAATTTGTAAAACCCTTTTCACGGTATTGTTGTTGCAAGAGCACATTAGATGCATGAAACGTGGATAATGTTTTTTCCATCATATCAGAATCAGTAACAGTTTCACCACATAATTTCATTTGTGAACTGATTCGAAAAATAGCCGAGTTATACTCACTAACAGATTTAATATCTTGAAAACGGAGATGCATCCAGTCGTAACGTGCTTTCGGAAGAATCACAGTTTTCTGATGATCATACCTCTCTTTCAGTGATTTCCAAAGATCTGCAGGATCTTTGACCGTGAGGTATTCAACTTTCAACCCCTCATGAAGGTGATGGCGAAGAAATATCATTGCCTTCGCCTTATCTTGGTTGGATGTTTCTTTTGATTCATCAATTGTCTCCTTGAGACCTTTAGCATCCAAATGGATCTCCGCATCCAACACCCACGACAAATAATTCTTGCCGGTAATATCAAGAGCTTCAAATTCAAGCTTGACAAGGTTCGACATGATGAAACTATATGTATATAAAAAAAAAATTGCAATTAGAAAAAAAAATTTAGATCAAACTATAACTTTTCTGATACACAAGATCCAAATGAATGGCGAGTGTAGAGCATACTTAGTTATAGTGACCTTAATATTATAACAGTATTAAAAAAAAATACCTCGAATAGTTGATGTAGAGCCTCGTGCTGATAACGTGTTGTAAAATAATCAAGACGATGCTAGAAAGTAAAAGAGACAAGAGAATGAAGTATAATTTGTATTCCAATGATTTCATTTTCTTTTTTAGCACTCACAAATGATTCATCTGAAGGCCTATTTATAGGCTTACAAAAGAAGTTGAAAGGACAAACATGGAGTAAATGGTGAGTGAAGAACATGGAAATCATAGGGTTAGTGGATAAAATGGAATAATAGAGAGACATTCACATTAATTGATTTTTAACAGTATACACATGCTTAAATAATAAAATAAAAGCATTCTTCAGACTTTTGGACAATAAATGATGTCTACCAATCCAAAACATTATTAAAAGCTATAGACACTTATTTTCCTACCTCCAAAACGAAAACAAATGAATGATTTGCAGTGCCAAACTAAAATTTAAAAAACTACCATCAATCAGAGTGTATCCCTTTCAAGTGATTATTGTGATTATTGATATCTACCAGTTGGGTTTGACGTGTCCATCTTTTGTCACCTTTAAAAAAGTCCACACTATCATATCACCCCTATCAATAAAAATACCAATTCACTAAAGAAACCCATGTTGTCACTCTGCTCAGAACAGAGGACCTATAAAATAAAATTGATAAATAATTCAACCCCAATTAAGATCCAACTTATAATTATTAACTCCCTCACCCAATGTTGTCAGAACCGGACCCAACTAGAGTATGTCAATAAAATTTCAAAAAAACCGTACAAATCAAAATAAACCGACCAGTTTAACTGCAAACATGAACTGGGTCCAGTGGCGGAGACGATGAGAGTAGGGAGACATTTGGGACCTCAAATGTAAAACTTTTTAATATAGATCAAAATTTTAATTCTGATGTTGTGGGGGTACTGCTCTAGAGTCAATTTTACATATAGGATTTTTTTAAAAATTATTTGCAAATATAGGACACTTTTCAAACTATTTACAAAAATAAGAGAGTTAGAAATAATTTTCTAAAAAGAACCCTACCTTTGAATATTTACACAACATTAAAACTAAAAAAATTACATATCTCACCACCATATTTAAAAACTGGATATTTCACAGAAAATAAAGAAATTAAGATTAAAAAGTCACTCAAAATTTATAATATGATTCGTTAATAGTAGACTAATAGAAATAAAATATATAACTATAAGAAAATATTAGAATATTTAGTACTAACAAGTAAAGTAACCCAAAAGCTACCTAAAGAAATACAAATTGAAATAGCATACAAGGTATTAGATTATTGGAACAAAGAAGTAAGTTGGTATTACCAACAACTATTATCATACAAGATATTAAACTGTAGGAATTAAGTTATGATGAAAAATATTACAAAGAAAGAACCAACAATACTCTTATAAATATATATGATAAACATTCAAGAGTTGGAAGAAGATTAAAATGATCCAAAATTTATAGGAACTATAAGAAAAGATTTAAAAATCATAAATAAGAATATACAAGAATTAAGCAGATATATAACAGAAAAAACATAAGAAGAATTAGGCATAACAGAAGAAGGAATGAAGGAGTTAGAAGCCATAGCAAAACTTAATATAAATATTCTAGAAATAGAAGATTTAATGGCAAACCCTAATTCAGAAGAAGTAGAAGAAGTCTTATAATATACGAAGAAATAAAAATGGATCAAGAAAAAGACAAGATAATAACAAAACCTATAGTAACTCCAACTAATATGTACGAATACTTAAGACCCACACTAATAAAAGACCCTATGACCTACCATGGAAATGACGAGGTAAAGAAAGAATTAAGTTAGGGAAAGAAAAAGAAACACCATATATGTACCCACAGAACACTATGAAAAAGGAACAACATAAAATGGAGAATGGCTAGATTTAGACTGTGTAAAAGATGTAGATAGAACAATAGAAGAATGGGTAAAAGCATACTTAGTAGTAGGATTTAGGCAAAACCTCTTAGGAAATACATTTGAGAAATTTATAGAAGCAACCTTTATAGGAGTAGTAGCGAAATGGTGGAATGGGTTAACAGAAGAAGAAAGAAGTAATATAAGGAATGCAAAACCAATTGATGATAAAGGAACAAAAGAATTTCAGCACAAAGAACCCTAGGATTAAAAGAAATAATCACAAATTACAAGAAAACAATAAGAACAAAATTTAGTGTGTACGAAAAAACAGAAGGACATAATATATATAAAAAGAACCAAGCAAGATGGAGACTAAGTAATTTAGAAATTTGTGTGTTATTTTGATAACTAGGCATGTGAATTCAGAGAATATTTTCTGTAGCGCCTTGAATTTTTAATACCCGGAACACGAGAAACAAGCCAGAATCTTTCCTTCAAATGAGTCCAAACACAGTAAAATCACAGAAAATGTAAAACTTTATACTGTTGCCACTGTTAAACAAGTAGAAATTTGTTCATCACACAAAAAGAAACATTCAACATGCATAAAGTTGAGAAAAGTCACTCACTTTGAAGTTCGTCGATGATGTCTTCTTCAAACTTTTCATGTTTGGCTCCTCCTCCTCCTAGCTCCTTGCTCCTTTCTTGTATGCTTCCTCTCCAACTTCCAAGCCAAGCTTGAAGAATAAATTGAAGCTGTAGGAAATGCTAGAAAATGAGAAAAATAAAGTTTTTGAAAAAAGTTTTTAGGGTTCGAAAAACTAAAGAAGACGATGAAAGATGGCATTTGGGGGTTTAAATAAGAGAAAAGGGGGTAGGGGGGTGAGTGGCCAGCTAGGGTGAGGGAGGAGGGGGGGGGGGGGGGGGGGGGGTAAGGCAGAGGGGGGTGACCATAACCCCAAAACAAGCCCATAGTTTTAATAGTTGTTTAGGGTTTTATTGGTATGGATAATTATACATATACATATACATACACACATACAACACAGACACACACACACAAACACACACACACACACACACACACACACACACACACACATATATAACACAATGCATGCCCAATATTTTGACAAATGCTTGCATAAAACAAAGATATTATTATTAAAAAAAAAAGTAGTATCTATACATTTCATCTCTGTTTTTAATTGAGATAAGTATTCGATTTGGTTAAGAAAATATCCCAACTCCAGTTCACAAATGTATCATTGTCACGTTCAAAACATATTAAATAACTAGGTATGCCCGTGGGCACGTGCCTACGGCACGTATTCGAAACGATACAACATATGAAAAATCATGTAAACAGTAAGAGATAATTTATATAGATATTTATCTGCTAGTAGACGTTGATGTATTGATGTACTTTGAATTAGGATTATGAAGTGACCTTGATGTTTATTGGTTTGTATATTGCAAGATTATTTGTCAACAACTCGGGATTCAAAAATAGTATTGTGAATCTACAACAGTAGTGAATCGAAAATTCCTTGTTATGTGTGACTTGAGCCTAAGAGATTTCTTTTTGATTTGGAGTCTAACATAAGTATCAATTCATTTTCTAATTGCATGAGTTAAGGTTAATGCCTTAAACTGCATGAGTTAGTTCCCCTTTATTTGTTTTCTATGTAGTTAATCATGTATGAGTTTAAAAGAGAAAATTTATTGTGATATATACGTGAAGTGAAATTGCAGCAAAGCAGATCAAGATATAATTTTGCAGCTACAAAAACCCAAAATACAGGGATTAAGCATGGATTTGACCATAAAAGCACGATCAAGCAAGTCAATTAAAGAATTTGCAACGTTCTTTCAAAGCAGCAAATGCCCAAATATTCAAAAAAAATATAATCCGAAATTGCATAATAAAAAAAGCATTATAATCAAAATTAACTCACTGAAGCATTCAAATATAAAACAATTACTCAGTGAAATATAATACAATCAGATCAAATATGGTAATTCAAAAGCAATTAAATGGAAATGAATGTTATTGAGTTATGAAAGCATAATCCGACGAAAAAAAATAATTAAAAATTTGAAATTAAAAAAAAATATAATCCGAAATTGCATAACCAAAAAAAAAACATTCACTAATTTTATTTTTTTTTGACATACCTAGGTAAAAAAAAAGAGAAAAAAAAAGAGAGAAAGAATTATGAAAAAGGAGAAAAGAAGGGGAAGAGAGAGAGAGAGTAATAAATGAAGGAGTTGTTTTGTTTTGGGGAAAAAATTTGAATTTTGGGGGGGAAAACATTTGGGAGGGAAAATGTCTTTTGGGAGCGAAAATCTAGACCGTTGATTTTCTTCCAAATGAATGAGAGCCATTTGATAGATTTCTTTGTATTTTATTATATAGATATATTTCAATATTTTCTCAGATAAATTTGAGAAAAAAATCATTAATACGTGCATCTCTTATTCGTGCACAGATTAATATACAAAATAGTTATATACTATTTTGCGGGATCTTACATTATTCCATCCTTAGAATCGTTCTATCCTCAGAACGACGTTTAGTGGAGAGGAAAACGATAAACAATTTATTACTTGTTCAGGAAGTGTTCCTCAACAGTGTTTAGATTCCCAAATGATTTCACGGTGAGCTGGTCCCTCTAAGATACTCATTGCCAGTTTGCATGCCCCTAGCGCTCAGTGTGACTCCCTCTGTCGCCTCATCCGCCTTCGTGTGGAAAGCTATGCTGCATTCGGTTCCTGTTCCCAGAACTTCTTGTTGATTTCCCATAGACACGAAGCATACCTTGCCTCCCCGTTGAAGACTATCGATGCTGAGTCTCCTATAGATCCAGAATTCCTTGTTGCATACTTACGCCAGCTCCTCAAGATCCATGGTTATATTCTTTCATTTCCATTCTGACAATAGTCGTAACTGTCCTTCGGGCTTCTGGTCTTAATTTTTTAGTGTCTACAATATCAATATCTTACCATAAAGTCAATAATGTTATGCTTCTTTCATGCCCACCAGTGATGCTCCATGCCTCGGTACTTTTTCTTTGGGTTGGTGGCCATTCCCTCCTTAGAAAAAGGAAGAAGCCAAGAAATGTCGCTCCAGTCTTCTTGCAGCTTTTTCGATGCTCATGCTAAATGCTTGCCGTGATCCTCCTCCGTCTTCGGTACTTCTTCCTCCTTGATGCGGACCTGGTGTTTGCCAAGTTGACCTTAGAGAAAACTACTGCTCTTGAAGCCGATCGAACAAGTCATCGATGGATACATGCCTCGAGCTATAACCTGGATCACTCATATTGCATGATGTGCAACCCCACTGATCCATTCTATTAGGTTTTGAATGCAATCACAGATTAAATACACAGTGAAAATAATTACAAAAAATATCAAAACCTAGTTGGGGATCCATGCGAAAACCATAAATCGTGTTTAGGAATTATACCTTAAAGATAGATCTGCTGTTTCCACAGTATGCCGATCACAGTACTGCAATATTGTGGTGCCTGTACAGTATCCACACGAACAACACGAAAAATGGCTCTCCCTTAGATCGCGGTGCTAGCTGCGGGAAGGAGAAGTTCCGCTTCACGATCTCTCTCTCTCTCTCTCACACTTTCTGTAACGGCTAGGGTTTTTTCATGTATGTCTTTTTCACAGATACATATCATATATATATAGGTATATATAGGTGCAGAAAATTAACCCTAAGAGAGTAACGATGAGACTGGACTCAAAATTTGACCTAGGTCAGATTCGGGTGTGGGTAGTAGAAGTTTAGTCGGCCCATTTAATCAATTAAATGTCTAACAAATGTCAGGAGTCTAAGTCTTACTTGGATCCCCAATTAAATTCATCTTATGAATTTAAATCCCAATTTCGATCCATTCTAAGTGTGTGAACCTGTAGGTTCCCATTACGTTGATAGTAATACTAAAATCATGTTCTAGTATTACAAACAATGAGCGGTATCTAGCAATACATCATTGCTACTCAAGTAACAGGAAAGTCAGTGATTTGACATAACCTATCTGTGACTGATGTTACTATGTAGTCTAGTCCCTTTGTCTAGATATCTTAATTGATCACAAGGCATATAGCGTGTCATCCATATAGAGTTAAATCTTTGGTTTCTTGATGTCTAAGTAGACTTACAAAAACAAATGAAATCAATATATTATATTGACTCATTTGAGCAAACGATGCATTTTGCAGTCTCACTCAATCAAGGGGCTCGTAGATATCGCTCCTATTATGTAAGAGGGACAAATCCTATCTAAGTCACTCACATCCCTCCACATGATTTGTAGTATATCTAATAGTCGACTTTATAATCACCTTATTACAGACAACGTTTGACGGCATTAAAACATTCGGTTCCCACAGACGGTGCCAACCTGTTACTGTTTTTTTTTTCTTCTGTATGGGAGTAACCAGGTGATGTGGATTCTTTGGTGGAACAATCAAGAATCTGACTTTTTGACTTTCGACGGTGTTGACTACAATGATCGCTTCTGCTTGACTTGCAAAAATGCCTGAAAATTCGGGGTTTATCTCGGCGGCAGACCCTCCAATGCTGAAATCAGTAATCAAGAAGAATATGAGAGAGATTTTTGTGGAAAAATACTGGTTACCTTTTGTATGGTGGGGGTAGAGGGGTATTTATAGTCGCCTTGGGGGTCAGTTTAAAGATAATAATTTATCTCTACTTTCCGGTGTTTTCCGATAAGAAACAGAGTTTAACTTCTCATGTACGGACTTTGCCATAGTGACTTCAAGTCAAAGGACTATGTACACCATGGTCACTGTGGGAATCGCTTATGACACTCATATAATGATCCATGCAGCGTTATTATGATGGGTTAGTCCCGTACATTATTACTCTAATATGTACACATGTGAAGACTTGATATCTCATATCCATGATCCATGAGAATGGTTATCAGTCTACGCACATACTAGTCTCTATGTATTATTATTGTCCTAATTCACAATAATACTTGACTGACATTTATGAACAGTGTTCTGATTTTAGCAAATAGGCTCTCACAATCAAGTCATGCACTTGATATCCCATGACATTGAACTTACTATTCTAATGACTTCATTATATTCATTTAATTCACAAAAAATAACACAATAAATGAAATTCCTATATAAAATAAATGTCATTATACAATGTAAATTAGTCATGTCAATACATAACTGGCCTCTAGGGCATACACTAACAATCTCCCACTTGCATTAGATCCAATCAGACATACATCTAATGCCTATAGATCTAGTGTGACCCTCATGCTTTCGCTGTGCAAGAGGCTTTACCAGTGGGTCAGCGATGTTATCATTTGTCGGTACTCTGGATATCTTCACATCTCCTCTATCGATGATCTCTAGAATGAGATGGAAGCGCCTAAGTATATGTTTGAATCGCTGATGAGATCTAGAATCCTTAGCTTGTGCAAGGACCCCATTATTATCACAATAGAGATCCACCAGATCTACAATGCTAGGAACTATGCTAAGTTCAGTGATGAACTTTCTTATCCAAACGACCTCTTTCGCTGCATTGGAGGCAGCACTATACTCAGCCTCTGTGGTAGAATCAGCTACTGTCTCTTGCTTCGAACTCTTCCATCTCACAACTCTACCATTTAGACAAAACAAAAAATACGATTGTGATTTGGAGATGTCCTTATCGGACTGAAAGCTAGCGTCAATGTAACCCTTTACAACAAGCTCTTCCTCGGCTCCATATACCAAGAATGAATCCTTAGTCCTTCTTAAGTACTTAAGGTTATTCTTGACAGTAGTCCAGTGACTCTCACCGTGATCTGACTGGTACCTGCTCGTCATTCTCAAGGTATATGAGACATTTGGACGAGTACATAACATGACATACATGATTGATCCAATTGCAGATGCATATGGAATCTTAGTCATGCGATCCCTCTCATCTTGAGTTGTAGGATATTGAGTCTTAGACAAACTTACACCATGTGACATTGGCAGAAATTCCTTTCTGGACTCTTGCATATTAAAACGTTTCAATACTTTGTCTATGTATGTACTC
Source organism: Hemerocallis citrina (assembly GCA_017893485.1). Classification (NCBI taxonomy): domain Eukaryota; kingdom Viridiplantae; phylum Streptophyta; class Magnoliopsida; order Asparagales; family Asphodelaceae; genus Hemerocallis; species Hemerocallis citrina. The sequence goes on from CM030367.1 coordinate 78,815,728, forward strand.
TGACTCAGGCCAAGCAATCTTCTTGATCTATCTCTATAGATCTTGATTCCTAATAAATAGATAGCTTCACCCAAGTCCTTCATGAAAAAATATTTTTCTAGCCAAGTCATTACAGACTGTAAGGTAAGGATGCCATTCTCGATGAGTAGTATGTCATCTACATACAACACCTGAAAGACATTGTGCTTCCACTAACCTTCGTGTAGACACAAGGTTTATCTTCATTCTTGATGAAACAAAACTCTTTGATTGCATCATTGAAGCGAAGATTACAGCTTCTAGAAGCTTTCTTTAACCTATAAATGGAACGTTGCAGCTTACACATATTTCCAGCATCCTTTGGAGTGACAAAACCCTCAGGCTATGTCATGTACACATCCTCGAGAAGATTTTCATTTAGAAAAGCAATTTTGACATCCATATGTTAGATTTCATAATCGTGATATGTTGCAATAGCAAGCAAGATCTGAATGGATTTAAACATGACAACTGAGAAAAAAGTCTTATCATAGTCTACACCTTGAACTTGCTTGAAATCTTTAGTCACCAACTGCCCCTTAAAGATTTGCACGTTACCATCCATGTTAGTTTTCTTTTTGAAAACTCATTTGCACCAAATAGGTTTTACCCCTTCTGGTGAGTTTACCAAGGTCCATACTTGGTTGGCATACATGGATTTCATCTCAGATCTCATGAGTTCAAGCCATTTCTTAGTGCCTGGGCCTTTTACAGCTTCCTCATAAGTTGTAGACTCATCTTGATACATTACCATGTTGAGTCACGAGAAATCCATATCTCTCGGGTTGATGATGTATCCTACTAGACTTACGTAGGTCTTGTACTACTTGAGCAGGTTGTTCCACAATGATTTGTGGAACCAGCTCCATCTCCACCATTGGTTCGCTGCTACTTTGCGAAGTTTGAATTTCTTCAAGTTCTATCGTTCTCCTACTGGTTCTCTTGGAGACGAATTATATCTCTAGGAACACAGCAATCCATGCGACAAACACTTTGCCTTCAGTGAGATTATAGAAATAGTATCCTTGGTTTCCTTGGGATATCCTATGAAGAAGCACTTATCAGATTTGTGACCAAGTTTATCAAATACTTGGCGCCTTACATATGCTTTACAACTCCAAATCTTCATAAAAGACACACTAGGATGCCTCCCAGCCCATATCTCATATGGTGTCTCTTGAACCATTTTAGATGGAATATGGTTAAGTGTAAAAGTAGCTGTTAATAGACCATGTCCCCAAAACGAGCTTGGAAGATCTGCATGACTCATCATGGATCGAACCATGTCTAATAAGGTCCGGTTTCTCCTCTCAAAGACACCGTTCCATTGCGGTGTTCCAGTGTGAGTGAGTTGAGATATTATCTTGCACTCTTTTAGATGATCATCAGAATCTTGACTTAAGTACTCACCGCCTCGATCTGATCGGAGGGCTTCAATAATTTTGCCGAATTTGTTTTGTACCTCATTCTTGAAATCTTTGAACTTTTAAAATGACTCTGATTTATGTTTCATCAGATACACAAACTCATATTTACTGAAATCATCAGTAAATGTAATAAACTACTGAAAACCTCATCTAGCTAATGTGTTGAAAGGTCTGAAGATATCACTATGTATGAGACCTAAAACATCACTAGATCTTTAAAGTTTTTCTCATCTTCCCCAACAAGCAAGGTTCACATACCTCATATGATTCAAAATCAAATGAGTCCACGAATCCATAGTTGTGGAGTTTGGATATGTGGTTCTCATTTATATGGCTCAAACGACAATGCCAGTGGTAAGTTGAGTTCGTATCATTTGATTTCAACATTTTAGTATTTATATTATAGAGGTAGAGGATATAAAGTTCATTACACATTTGTGCACTAGCATAACATATATCAATCAAATAAATAAAATAACTTTTTCCCTTTATTATAAATGAAAAACCCTTCTTGTCAAAACAAGAAATAGAAATAATATTCCCACTATTAGCAGACACAAAATAATAGCTCTCTAACTCAATGATAAGCACAGTGGGCAATGATAAATGACAAGTTCCTACAGCTAAAGCAGCAACTTTTGCTCCATTTCCTACTTGTAGGTCAACTTCGCCCTTAGCCAATGGTCTGCTCGTTTTGAGATCCTGCACATTTACACAAACATGATATTCACATCCAGTATCTAATACCTAAGAAGCAAAAGTAGATAAATTGACTTTTATAACAAAAATACCTGTAGTGGAAGTCTCACTTCCTTTATTCTTCTTAAGCTCCTCCAGGTACTTATGATAGTTCCTCTTCCAATGTCCAGTCTCACCACACTAGAAGCATGTACCCTCCTTGGCCACCCCACCCTTAGGTTTCAAGGCAGAAGTGTTGGACTTGAAATTTCCCTTGCCCTTGCCCTTGCCCTTGCCCTTGGGTTTCTTAATCCGCTTATTGCCCTTGCCCTTACATTTGGCCTGTTGGTCCATCATAATGGTATTTCCCTTACTAATATCTGCTTAGCAGTTCTCAACATGTTTAGCAATTCTGACAGAGGTTTGTCAATTTCATTCATGTTGTAGTTCATGACGAATTGACTATAACTTTTCGGTAACAATTGCAGGGCCAAATCAGTGGCCAACTCTTGACCTAAAGGGAAATCAATTCTTTCAAGGTTCTCTATGTACCCAATCATCTTGAGCACATGAGTTTCAATAGGGCTTCCTTCTGCCAGTATGCACTGAAATAATATGCCTTTTGAGATTTCAAACCTCTCATACCTATCCTGCTCTTGATAGATCCTTTTGAGGTGTACGATCATATCGTAGATATCTATGTTCTCATGTTGCTTATGAAGCTTAGAGTTCATGGTGGCTAGCATGAGACAACCAATGTCCAAAGCATCATCTTGATACTTCTTTTGTGCATCCTTTTCGGTGCGAGGGGAACTTGCAGCAGGTGGCTCAGAAATAGACTGCTCTAGAATATACATCTTTTTCTTATGCCTGAGGACTATCCTCAGATTCCTGTACAAGTCTAGAAAATTTGTCTTAGATAGTTTGTCCTTCTTAAGGACAGATCACAATGATAGGTTATTTGATGTGTTGGATGCCATGGTAATCTATCAACAGAAATATGCAAAATAAATATTATTTCATTAAAATATTTAACATAAATATGCAAGGAAAGAAATATTTAGCCATCAACGTACAGAGTATGTATCATGACATTGAAATATTTAGTAAGTTATTTTATTAAATGTACATCCTACTATTTTATTAAAACAAAGATCATCATTACTGACTCGGAAAATTCCATCGTAAGATTTTCTCGTAGGCCACGACCATATTTCGCCTAGTTTTAAGTCAGCTTTGGTTGATCACCCAAAATCCAATTATTTAGGTAACATTTCCCAATTACATCATATGCAACTCTTGAATAGTTGGGTGAATAATACTTACTCTAATCTATCTCATAGACTAAAGCCCAACCCTATGCGTCTGAACCTTCAATCCTATTGAAATAGTCTAGTTAAGTCATACCCAATGGTTGACAATTGAATATTACTTTTTATCCCACCGTGTCTCACTAGAATAGATAAAGGAACCAAGCTTTGGTAGACCAACACTTAATCGAGCCTAGCCTAAATGAGTGCCACACTGGAAGATATCTTATTTGCAACTTAATATTTACTTTGAGGGATTTTGTTATTTTATTAATTGATCTCACTATTTATCATCCATCAACATACAACTAAAACAATGCATCTCATACAAAATTAAAAGCATAAAATATATGCGACATGGTTGGGGCCCTAACATACTGATTCTCCCAAGCCAATGAAAGTATAAAAAACTGAACGAAGGGATTATATCGTCTTCTCCAAGCAGCTTCCCAATCTTGTCCTTGTATGGTTGCCAATTCCTTGCCTCCTCAGTGAGATTACATTTACATATAAAGAAACAATGTACAATCGGAGTGTAGAAAGAAATAGTTACATTGAGAATGTATAGAGAAAGGCATGACAGACATGCCATATTCAAGATACCAAAGTATAAACAATACATCACAGAACATAAACCAAGCATCACAGAATTAAGGCCACAACCACATACCATGCATCACATAACATAATAAACAAAGAATATGTTGTTATGATTTTATTCAATTTATTTAAAAAGGATTGATTTTCGGGGAATGAATATTGCCCTACACAGAGTTGGCATGGGGGGCCCGCTGCTCGGTCAGCGGCAGAGGTCAAGGGGAGGCCTAACGCCAGAGCATGAACAATTCATGTTTTCAGAAACCCTAACGCCACTACAAACGACACATGTGCATGAACTCTTCGTGCTTTAAGTAACCCTAACGTCACTGCAAATCACATCTTACTGCTATAGGATTTTTAATGGTTTCAAACCAAGGGCTACTCTGGTATGACATCTATGTTAACAACCAACACATAAACGAATTTTTATATTGCAACTATTGTAAAAATTATATCACATATGAATCTTATTTTCAAAAGTGCGAACATATCATGAATAATCACATATCATACATGACCGAATTATGGTTTCGTAAGTGGCTGTGGTACCACTGTTATGTTTCGAATGCAATCACAGATTAAATATACGACAGAAATATGACCCCCGTTCCTGCCAATACGTATTTTTTGTTAATTTTCAGGTATTTTGATTTTTGTAAATTATTTTTCGGCTTTTAAATTCTTTTTATTAAAATTTATTGTTGGATTCCCTGATGAAGTCAATTTTATTCATTAATGGTATTTTTCGCTATCTTCAGTTGACTATATAATTTAATACAAGTCTATTTCTATTCTGTCATTTAATCCAAATCTTATTATTATTATTATTGTTGTTGTTGTTGTTGTTGTTGTATTATTATTGTTATTATTTCTACGATTTTTATTATTATTTTTATTATTATTGGAGTTCGAAGTTTATGTACATTATTTGACTTAATTAATTGTTACGTACTACTATATTACTGTTTATCATGTTTTATCCCAAATCAAACCCGATTTTATTTATTTTGTGAATCCGTATATTCTATTGTATTATTAGTATTTGTGTATTAGCTTAATGTATACTATTTGATTCATTGTACTATGTATTACTATTTATTTATTCATTTAATTATTTATTTTTAATCTAAACCCTTTAGCCCAATTTCTTATTGGATCCTACCCGTACCCGCTAACCCATAACCCATTAACCATTATATAAATCCTGTTAACCCCCCCCCCCCCCCTCACCCTAATCTATTCTAACCTAATTACCCAGCCGCCAACCCCCTACACTGTTCATCTTCTCCCCAACCTCTTCAACCTCCCGCCTCTTCTCCTTCCGTCTTCTTCGTGGTGTGGCATCGAAACCCAACTCCTACCCCCGCAGTCAAGTCGCCTGCATCCCCTCTTCGCCACTCCACCGTCCTGCCTTCACAAGCCCCTGACCCCGATCATCTTGTTCCTTTGGCTTCTCGTCGAACCCATCGATAGCCGAAGCCCCTCGCAGTCGCCTTCGCCACCTGAGCGCCCCTCCGCAGTGCAACCACCCTCGAATGTGCATCCCGCAACCGCCTGCTCCTCCTTATCCAGCGCCTCGTCCTCCTTCATTCCGCCGATCAACCCCGCCCTTCCTACTGCCTTTGTGTCCTTCATCGACCCTCTCATCCTGTCCTCATCCACCCTCGACTGCCACCCCCGTAGCCCGTCGACCACCGCACTGTCATCACCATCCTGCCGTCGATGCCCTGCCAGTCGCCATCAGAGTTGAACCACAGCTATCGCAGTTGCTGTTGAAGAGATGTTGTACGCTGTATGGTGATCTTTGCTGTCTGTTGTTGTAGGGGAATTCGGCTGTTTGCTCTTGTTTTTGCTGTTTGCTGTTCGGGGATTCCGTTGTTGCTATGTTGGAGATCCTGCTATGTGCTGTCCGGTGTTGCTGTGTGGGGATCTGGTCTTGCTGCTGTTTGCCGTGTTGGAGCACTTGCTGTTGATTGGGTTGAGCACGTGTATTGCACGTGCTTCCGTGGTTGTACGCGTGTTGCCCGGGATCCGAGTCCCGTTATTCTAATCTCATCGGAATCTTTATCGTATAAGGCAAGTATTCTCTTGTACATCTTCTTTGTTCTCGTACAAGCTCTGTTTTGAAATACCGCAAGTAGACCTTCGTTATGACTCGTTCTTCATGTTTTGCCCATTGATGATCTTGACTATACCATCACAAACTTTCGTGTTCACACCCATCAGATATTGATATATTCCTATATGAATGCGTGACTTATAGATGTATGTTGTATGTTATACCTGTTAATAATGTTTTCCTCTTAATGCAATTGAAAATAACCATGCCATGCTATTTTGAATGCCCATTTAATTCTGATTTGCATTATACACCAACTTGGACCCATCGTAGTTACTAATAATGCTATATTACATGCAAAGAAATCTAAAAAAGCTGCTGTCCAGATTTGACTTGATGATTTAGACTCTGTTAATGTCAACATATTGAGTAAGTTTCTGAATATGAACTATACCTCCATGTGTCTACTTTCCAGAACCGTTGACGGAATCGAATTTCGAGTTATAATATGTGAGATATTTTTGTTTTAGTGCTGCTGGGTCTAGATTTCCAGATTCACAATTACACATGTATCTCCATGCTTTATTAATTAAGTTGAACATGTTATTAGAAAAATAAAAATGTGAAATTTAGCTTGCTGAGACTAGACATGCTAGGGAATCACCCTAAATTTTCATGTATTTAATTGATGAGTTTTCATACCCGATACATGTATGCAAACATACCTTTAAGATTCTGCATGAACATGAAAATCTGTAAAGAATGAAAATTTGAACCCAGTTGATGTAACTTTTATATATCGTGTGTATATGAGCTGGAACCGGCGAAGAGTCTAGTTTCTAGAACTTCTGACGGATCTAGATTTGCTTTCCTGTAGCAGTGAGAATTCTAGTTTTGGTGAGCAACGTCCTGCTGTCCAGTTGGAGTTCTTATTGTTTCAACATTATATAAGTTATTTTATGACAACATATATCTTGCCTAGTCTGAACCTGTTTCCTGTCCCTTATCATGTTTACCTGACCCTAATTGAGCGCTTTTATGTTTGTTTTGGTTAAAAAAGTAACCAATCAAGTCGGGGTTTATGGGAAGGATCTAGTAGTGGACAATATAGAAAAGTTTACTCAAAAGGGGACCCATGTTTCCCACCTGTTTATGTGATTACCTGATTCATGAACCTGTTTATATGGTTACCTGATTCATGAAATTGTTTATGTGATTACCTGATTCATGAACCTTTTATGCGATTACCTGATTCATGAACCTATTTATGTGATTACATGATTCATGAACCTGTTTATATGAGTACCTGATTCATGACCCTGTTTACATGTTTACCTGATTCATGAACCTGTTTACCTGTTTACATGATGCCTGAGTACACGGCCCTATAGAATCCACTACGAAATCTAAACGTTCACTTGATTGTATGCATCAAACATGTGGTATATATATGGGATGCATGAGTGGTGCATTAGATATGATTAAATAATAGAATTAAGAACAACATGGTTTACCTGTAAACAACTGTCACCTGTCCCACACGTTACTTGATATCTGCTACAAATTACATGTTCACTTGTTACATGTTCCTGTTACCTGACCCAGTTGACTTGCCTACTAGTTGCGTTGGACTCTATTATCTGCTGCATTCCTCCTATGATATGTTTTATGTTCCCCGCTTTATATTCTCATCTATCTGTCCCTGTACCCTTTTGCTTGTACTACTTGCGGCTGTAGCTTGTACTAACAGGCGTATTGTTTCTTGCTTCTCTATTTCTCCCAAATGATAAATACACAGGTTTTCGAGACCAGCTACCTGCAGGAGTAAGCGACCACGCATTCTAACATTTGACTGGAATATTTCATGCTTTAGTTTACCTTTGTATTGAGCTTATTAGTTCCTTGTTACTACTTGAACTTTGTATTGAGCATGTTGTCCCGAAATTTTATTATTGTTTCCAGATATTGTTTTTATTTGAGAATTATGTATTTGTTTTCAAATAATTCTTTGATTATGAAATTTTATTTCATGCATGCATGGTTGTTCTCTTCTTTTTCTGTTATACTGTTGAGTTGATCCTTACAGCTTATGAATGGTGAAAATCATTCGCTGGGCTTTGTCACGTACTCGTATTCCTTATTCGTTTGGGAAGCAGGGCATGACAGGAAAATATTACAAAAAATATCTAAACCTAGCCATGGATCCATGCGAAAATCCTAAATCGTGTTTAGGAACTATTCCTTAAAAATGGATCTTCTGTCTCCACAGTATGCTGATCACAACACTACAATATTATGGTGCCTCTACGGTATCCACACAAACTTTAGTCAGCCCATTTAATCTAATTAAATGTCCAACCAATGTTAGGAATCCAAGTCTTACTTGGATCCCCAATTAAATTCATCTTATGAATTTAAATTCTAATTTTGATCCATTCTAAGTGTGTGACCCTGTTCCCATTATCTTGAGAGTAATTCTAAATCATATTCTAGTATTACAAATAGAGAGCGATATCTAACAATACATCACTACTACTCAAGTAACAGTAATGTTAGTAATCTGACATAACCTATCTGTGACCAATGTTACTATGTAGTCTAGACCCTTTATCCAGATATATTAATTAACCACAAGGCATAGAGCGTGTCACCCTTATATAGTTCAATCTTTGGTTTTTTGATGTCTGAGTAGACTTACTAAAACAAATGAGATTAATATCTCATTTTGACTCATTTGAGTACGATCATGCATTTTGCAGTCTCACTCAATCAAGGGGTATCTAATAATCGACTTTATAATCACTTTATTACAGGCAACGTTTGACGACATTAAAATATATAACTTCTCATGTAGAGAACCGTAGTGACTTCATGGAACACCCCGTAATTTCTATATATATATATATATATATATATATATATATATATATATATATGTACTAGATTTGCCCTTGGGCACGTGCCTACGACACGTCTTCAGAACGATACAACACACGAAAAGCCCTGTAAACAGTAAAACAACAATTATGTAGTTCAAGTTTGAATAGCATGATAATAATTAGTTGTAAATCAAAGTCCATGATTCTATTAGTATATGTTGAAAATTAATTATAAATGAGGGTGTAAAATCCAACTTTTTAGAACTTTAAGTGTGGAAAATGATGAAATTTAACTGTTGAAGAGATATTTGTTATTTTCAATATAACATGTGCAATAAAATAAGCATAAAAATTTTGAAAATTTTACAAACCTGAAATCTTAAAATCTAAATTTCTAAGTAAATAAAGAAAGAATAGGAGGGAGAGAAAGAGAGAAATATGAAAAAGTGAAGATAGAAGAGAGAAATAGTAATAAAGTAATGAGTTTTTTAGTTTTGGGAGGAAAATTTTAATTTTGGGGTTTGAAATTTTGAGCAGGAAAAATATGTTTTGTGAGAATCAATCTAGGCCATTAATTTTAGCGGAGATTGAAGGAGAGCCACTTGATAGCTTTCTTTGTAATTTATTATATATATATATATATATATATATATATATATATATATATATATATAATAAGAGCAGAGTGGCATATTGGTAACTAAATTGAAGAGATGGGGGCCCACTGAAAAAGCAACAACATGTTGTGTTGTTGTGCATTGCTTGTGTATGACGTCACCATGGGTGACGTGCCTTATAAAAAGTGGGGGCCACTCGAGGAGTTGAAGCTTCTCTCTGCTGTGTTCTTTCAGGAGGAGAGAGAGAGAGTATTATATAGTCCCATATCGGGAATTGAATAGATTAAAATAACTATAAATAATATAGCCTATGATCCAGAGTCACCAATCCGATTAACCACCTTTTGAGAGGCCGCCTGTGGTGGGCAGTTTTACTATACTATAAATAATTTGTCTTCTAAAAAATTATATAAAATTGTCTGAGCTAGGGGCAGGGGCGTTACACTTCAAATCAAAGGACTACGTACACCATGGTCACTGTGAGAACCGCTTATGACACTCACGTAACGATCTATGCAGCATTCTCATAATGGGTCAGTCCAGTACATTATTACTCTACTATATACCCATGTGAAGACTTGATATTCCTATCCATGACCCGTGAGAATAGTCATAAGTCTACACACATAATAGTCTCTATGTATTATCATTATCCGAATTCACGATAATACTTATCTAGAGATATTTAAGAACAGTGTTCTGATTTCAGCCAATATGATCTCACAATCAAGTCATGTACTTAATATTCCAAAACATTGAACTTACTATTCTAAGTAATTTGTTATTTTCATTTATTTCATAATGAATAACACAATAAATAAAATACCTAAATATAAAATAAATGTCATGATACAATGTAAACTAATAATGTCAATATACAACTGGCCTCTAGAGCATACACCAACACATTTTTCATTTTCTACAAGTAAAAACGGTGTTGCTCAAGGCGAAGCATTAAGCCTAACGAATCTCTCTTGTTGTAGCTCCTCAGTCTGCTCGGCGCTTGAAAGATTCGACCACTAGGACAAGATATGGAGCATTGCTTCCTGAATTTCTGCTCGTGGCTTCAGCTTGTGGTATCTGATCCTTGCTGGCTTCCCTCAAGCTCCCTTCATTCGATACATTCTGGCGAATTTCTGTCTTAATATTGAGGTCACCGTCGTCGACTCTACTGCCTTCTTCCTCGACTCTTGTGTTGTGTGCTCACCACCATCGGCATCAGGATGCAGGCTTGTCTCCATGATGCCAGGTTGCAGATTTTCCTTCTCGACATCCGGTTTCAGGTTTGTCTTCTAGACATTCGGTTGCAGATTCTACCTCCCTAACATCCAGTAGCAGGTTTGCCTCCATTGACGTCTAGTTGCAGATTTTCTTCCTCGACATCCGGTTACACCATAATTGTTAGTAAACGAAAGAAAAAAAATACTTTGGGGTTAGTTCAGATGTAGGAAAAATCATAAACATAGGTTGCAAAATGTATTAGTATGATTTACGATCATCCTGCTATCCTACTAAACCCGACTCTAACTGGGGCATCCAAGTCTAATTTCCTACTGTGTTGACTGCAATTCGAAGTCAGCTCTGATATCACTTTTATAGCGCCCTGAATTTCCAATGCCCGAAACTCGAGACACAAGACATAATCTTTTCTTCAAATGAGTCCAAACACATTAAAATTACAGAAAATTTAAAACTTTATATTTCCACCACAGTTAAACAAGTACAAATTTGTTCATCACACAAAAAGAAATACCCAACATGCATAAAGTTGAGAAAAGTCACTCACTTTAAAGTTTGTTCATGATCTCTTCTTCAAATTCTCCTTGTTTGGCTCCTCCTCCTAGCTCATTGCTCCTTTCTTGTATGTTTTCTCTCCAACTTCCAAGCCAAGCTTGAAGAAGAAATTGAAGTTGTAGGAAATACTAGGAAATAAGAAAATAAAGTTTCTGAAAGAAGAAATTTGGGGGGTGGGGGGGTGGGGGGGTGAGTGGTCGGCTAGGGTGAGAGCGAGGGTGAGGGAGAGGAGGGTGACCATACCCAAACAAGCCCATAATTTTAATAGTGGCTTAGGGTTTAAGTAGTGGTTTAGGGTTTTATTGGTATGGATAATTATACATATACATACGCAAATACAATACATACTTATATATATATATATATATATATATATATATATATATATATATATATATATATATGTTATCGCTGATTTCGGTGTGGGGGTAAACAGATAGAATTTGTGAGTTCGAGAAAACCTGAACAGTTGACCCAAGCCTTCTTGCTCCTGCCGCAGCCTGCAAGGAAGTGCGAGACACCGGGGTTGATTCCGGCGACGCACCCTCCGACGCTCTTGTCAGTAAACAGTGGTGATTAAAGAAAGAGCTTAAGGTGGTGAAAAAGTGATTAACCTGGTCACAGTGGCAGAGGGGAGGTATTTATAGTCGCCCGGGGAGTGATTAGAGGTCTGGTTCCTAGTGTAACTGCTAGGAGAAAAATCCTCACAGTTTGTTTAGGAAACTAACCCCTTGATTCCCGGTGAGAGCAAATCAGGCCCGTTGACTTGGTCAAATCAGTGGCCCTGATTTGTCTCTTGCTGGTCTGGGGCTCGCCTCGGGTCGGGACCCATGCCCAATTGGTGCGGACCCGTTCGTGGGTTATTGGGTCTCGTGCGAAGGAGATCCAGTACCCGCTTTGGATCCATCTTGTATGTGAAATTACTATTTTACCCCCGAGCTTCGAGATTCGCGCCCAATCAGGACGGTTCCGATTTAACCCCATTTTTAGCCATATCACGAGCCCTCCACTCCTAAAGGCTGAGCGTGATCAGCCTTTGAGGAGTAGTTTAACTATTTTAGTGGCTGGTGGAGTTGTATCGGAGTCCAAGTGGAGGATTTTGAATCTTGAAGGGGGTAGTGAAGTAATTTTTGATGCTATGTGCTATCCTCTAGCCATATCGAGTATTTGACGGCTTTTATTTATTTTTTTGGACTATTTATTTAATTTTGCGACGTGTTTAGTCGTTCGGGGGCCTTAACGGTACTTTCTAGGCAATAATTGTTCGTTCGGGGGCTAAAAAATGTACCCCCGAATTTTTAATTATTTTCCAGAATTTTTGGTTAATTTCCCCAAATTTTTAGCAATTTTTCGCAATTTTTAAATAAATAAATCGATTAAAATAGATAAAAAATGCCTTTAAATACTGATTTATGACGTGGATCAATCCGGGCCGTTGATCATAGACGGGCGCGAATTTTTGAGAGATCCAGCGGTTGTAGTAGCTCGGTGTCTCTTTTCTCCGTTTGCGAGCTCGGAAAGGCACTTGCTCGGCCGCCGACCGAAGACAGGGGGTCTCGGCAGGTCGAGCGACGTGGCGCACTTTGAGCCATTGGATGACGACGCGCATCTCAAGACGGGTACATTTCTCAAGAAAACACTATCTTGTCGTTTAGTGTCCTCGGCGAGATCTGGGCCGTCTGATCGAGATCATGCGCGAAAGTTGAGGAGAAAGTGAGTTTTCTCCGTTTGAGAGCTCGGAAAGGCACTTGCTCGGCAGCCGACCGGAGACAGGGGGTCTCGGCAAGTCGAGCGACGTGGCACAATCTGAGCCATTGGATGATGACGCGCATCTCAAGACGGGCACATTTCTCAAGAAAACACTATCTTGTCGTTTAGTGTCCTTGGCAAGATCTGGGCCGTCTGATCGAGATCATGTGCGAAAATTGAGGAGAGAGTGAGTTTTCTCCGTTTGCAGGGTCGGAAAGGCACTTGCTCGGTAGCCGACCGGAGACAGGGGATCTCGGCACGTCGAGCGACGTGGCGCAATCTGAGCCATTGGATGATGACGCGCATCTCAAGACGGGCACATTTCTCAAGAAAACACTATCTTGTCATTTAGTGTTCTTGGCAAGATCTGGGCCGTCTGATCGAGATCATGCGCGAAAATTGAGGAGAAAGTGAGTTTTCTCCATTTGTAGGGTCAGAAAGGCACTTGCTCGGTAGCCGACCAGAGACAGGGGATCTCGGCACGTCGAGCGACGTGGTGCAATCTGAGCCATTGGATGATGATGCGCATCTCAAGATGGGCACATTTCTCAAGAAAACACTATCTTGTCGTTTAGTGTCCTTGGCAAGATCTGGGCCGTCTGATCGAGATCATGCACGAAAATTGAGGAGAAAGTGAGTTTTCTCCGTTTGCAGGGTCGGAAAGGCACTTGCTCGGTAGCCGATCGAAGACAGGAGATCTCGGCACGTCGAGCGACGTGGTGCAATCTGTCTCGAGACGATCCTGTTCCCAAGGGCATTAATGGTGTTTCGGGATTTGCGCGGCGTTCCACTTTCCCAAGGTCATTAAGGATAACTCCTTCAATTAATGCGTGGCGTTTCAACTTCCGAGGGTCATAATGGCTAGACCTTGGAGGGGAGCTTATAAGTACTTCACTCCCTTTGTCATTTCAATCGCAACAATGTAGAGTTTCAAACCTCGGAGGTATTGGCCCTGGGTAACTTGTCTTTCGAGGTCCGAGGGGGTGGTTGCTCTTTTGCCTTTTTCTTCTCCCGTTCCTGACGGCCCCAAAGTGGATGTCAGGAGCGGGGGGGGAACGAGGCGGTAGTGGTGACGACCATAGTCCGGACCCGAGGGATGAGTTACTTCGGAAGGACGGGTGGTCGCCCTGTTGCCTGGTTCTTCTCCCGTTCTTCACGGCTCGAATGGGGACGTCAGGAGCGAGAGAGAATAAGGCAGAAGTGGTGACGACTGTAGTCCGAACCCGAGGGGCGAGTCACTTCGGAAGAACGGGTGGTCGTTCTTCCACCATGGTCTTCTCCTGACTCTGACTGCTCCACCATGGTCTTCTAGCGCCAGGTGATGCTCCATGTCCGAGGCCGAGGGGTGAGCTACATCGGAAGGACGGGTGGTCACCTTTCCACCATGATCATCACCCGATTTTGACCGGCCCGATTTGGGTGTCAAGATCGGGGGTGATCCTGGTAGAAGGGGTGATGATCGGAGTCCGGATTTGTGGGACGAGCCTCGATTGGACGGGTGGTCGTTCTTCTACCGTGATCTTCTCCTAATTCTGACGGCCCCGGCGTGGGTGTTAGAATCGGAGGATCACGGTAGGAGAGGTGATGACTCAAGTCCGGTCCGAGGGGAGGGTTTGCTTCGGGACGGCTAGTGGTTGTTCTTCTGCCTAAATCTTCTCCTGATTCTGACGGCCCGGATGGAGGTGTCAGGGTCAGGGGAGATTTGGGCCGAAGGGTTGACCGCCGAAGTCCAGATCCGAAGGGAGCCATCTGTTTCGGTAGGACGGGTGGTCGTTCTTCCACCATGATCTTCACCTGATTCTGAGTGCTCCAACGTGGGTGTCAGGGTCGGGGAAGATCATGGTAGAAGAGGTGATGACCCTAGTCCGGAACCGAGGGACTGCTGCAGCTTCGGAATGATGGGCCCCTTCCCATCTATGTCTTCCTTCCGGGCCAACGGCACCCGACGGTTGTCAGCCCGAAGGAGTTAGAGATGAGGGGGTGCGCCGATCTTATTTCTGACCGGGCCCCGTGGGTTGGCAGAATGCCGACCGAGACATGGGGCCTAGGGGGCACGCCGAAGGCGGTGCCTTAAAACTTTGAATTAAAATTTTTTCTGGCCTCTTCAGTCAAAGGTGAGGTATGGAGGAAGCGTAGGCAATCCAAGCGAGTTGACGCAATTTGTACCGTTGGATGGCGTCGCGCATCTCGAGACGGGCACATTTCTCGAGAAAACACTATCTTGTCGTCTAGTGTTCTCTGCGAGATTTGGGCCGTCTGATTGAGATTTTACGCGAAGTTTGAGGAGAAGGGGAGTTTTCTCCGTTTGCCAGCTCGGATTGGTACTTGCTCGGTAGCCGACCGGTCCCTTTGCTGGCGTGGTCGAATGGCGTATGGTTCGGCTCCTGGTCCCGATATACCGAGCTAATTGTCATGGCGAAGAAGGTAGTTGTGTTGGGCCTTCGCGACGTTTCGAGAGCGGCCGAAGAGTCGCACTTTTTTGTTTGGAAGTCTAAGGGACATTCCCTTTTACTATAAATCTTCACCCCCCCTCAGACCATGTCTCATTTTTTACTTTTACTCTCTCTCTTCAGTTCTTACTTTTCGCCTTCGAAGTTTTTAGCTCCTTGGTGGTGGTGCTAGCTGACGCGGCAAGGCGTTTCTTGTCTCTGGCGAACTTTCCTACCGTACCTATCACTTCAAGGTCAGTCTCTTTCCCTTCTCTCTTAGAAAATGGTTAAGATCACGTCCTCAGATGAGACCCCCGCCTCGGAGCTAGCAGTAGGCTGAGGGGATAAAGGGAAGGAGGTAGTGGAGCCGAACGATCAGAACGTCGTTCGTCCGGATGGAGAGGGCGAAGTGGCCGAGCTGCCTAAAGAGGTCGCGGCGGTGTCCCGGAAGGGTAAGGCCGTGGTCACGATCGTGGAAACGCCGAAGACGGCGGGAGCGTTCGGTCGGCAGCCCATTGCTCTGTCGAGCATGGGAGGTGTACGGGACTATGCCGAGGACACCTTGGAGAGAGTGACACAAGGTACGACTAAGTTGGTGGAGGAGAATGAGCCGAGAGAGCTGTCCGAGGTGGACCATACCATCTCGTCTCTTTCCGAGGCTGACCTTCACCTGATCTGAGAGGGTTTTCGGATCCCTGCTGACTACGGACTGCTCCTCCCTGGGCCGGGTTTCCGAGCCAATACAAAGTCTTCGTCAGACGTGTGCGTCTTCCCGGTCGACTCCCTTATTGCCGGACTCCGTTTTCCCCTCCACCCGTTCGTTGTCGATGTCTTGACATGGTACGGTTTGAGCCCCGCTCAGCTGATGCCGAACACATGGAGGCACGTCATGGCGTTCATCCTCCGATGCCAAGAGGTTGGTGCCAAGCTGAGTATGTTCCTCTTTCGGAGCCTCTACCGACCTTGTCAGCCAAGATGAGATGAACAAAGGTTCTATCTTTCGCCCCGGACGGGCGTGAAGCTGATCGAGAATCCGGACTCGATCAAACACTGGAAGGAGAAGTATTTTCTCATTCGAGCTCCTGCACCGTGGGTGATACCGACGGTTTGGGCGAAGGATGGTCTACCCAAGCGAACCAAGAAGGAGAAGGTGTTGAGCGATGAGGAGGCGGAGGTCCAGAAGAAGCTCCTCGCCCTGCCAGCGCTGAGCTGGAAAGAAATTACCGAGGAGGATCTGTTCCGAGGGGGTCTCAGTCCGATCGACCCTAGTATGCTTCTGGTATTTATACTCTTTGCTTAAAGTTCATGAAAATTTTTCTAAGTTTTATCATTCGGTTTGTGCAGAGACGATGAAGCTGGACTACAAGGCTCTGATGGCGAAGGGCAGATCGGAGCAGGAGGCGAAGAAGAAGAGGCCTTCGGCGGGGCCTCAGGACAGCCGAGCCTCGAAGAAGCCTTCGGTGGCGAAGGTCGCCGACCAGCCAAAGGTCATGATCCTCGAGTAGGGGGAAGTCATGGTCCTCGACCCTCCTACCTCGGGTGCACCCACACCGACCCCAAAGGGGGACGCTCCCGGTTCGTCGAGCGGTGCGTTCGGCGTGAAGGAGGTGTTGTCCCTCCAAGTTCCGTCCCTCACTGCCGAGGCAGAGAAGATCCTGACCGAGCGTCATAAGCAGATCTTCATCCCCGACTGGCAGGTGATGAACGTCGACGGCTTCTTGGGCGACGACAACATCTTCATGGAGGCGGTGAGGCACCTGCCAACCCCAAAGGACCGAGCGACCCTGAAGGCCGGGCTAGCAGGGGACGCCGTGATGCAGATTGCTCGGAATACTATGTCGGTAAGTAGGCCGAGCTCTCCCTCATCAAAATTTCTTTCTTAGAATTTGTCTAAGTCCTTGAGTTCGGGTTTTAATGTGCTGTTCTTTTTCAGACCCTCTGCCACTTCAATTTCCTGCTCGAGGAGTTTGCGAGCAAGGAGCAGGAGAACGAACGGGAGAGGGCGGAGCGTGTCAAGGCCACGCAGCTACTTGATGCCGAGCAGCTCCTCTCGGCGAAGAGGGCTGCCGAAGTGGCGGGGTTGGAGAAGCAGCTGGCCGACGCCATTCAGCTGTCGAAGGACGCGGCGGCCAAGCTTGAGGCATCGGAGAAGGAGGCGGCCGAGCTGAGGGAGGAGCTGGCCAATGCTCGGTCGGAAGTGGAGAGGGCTCGGAAGAGGGCCGAGAAGATCATGGCCAAACACCAGAAGAAGGTGAAGAAGGTGAAGAGGGCCGTGCAGGAGGAGGCCGCGCAACACATGCTCCAGAACATGGAGGATGCCTACGGTCGAGCCTTGCTCCACGTGGCTGCGAAGAACCCGGGCTTCGACACGTCCTCCTACCGTTTTTACGACCCTGTGGAAGGGGAGGAGGAGGTTCCTGAGGGGCTGCTCGACCCTGAGGGAGAGATGGAAGGTGTCGAAGGCCCAGGGGAGATCGAGGCCGAGGGTGAGGAGGAGGACGACTCCGAGGAGGAGAGCGGGAGCGAAGGCGGAGGCGAGGGCGATGGCGAGGACAAGACCGGGGGGTCGACGAACCCGAACGACAAAAAGGTCGACCCCTGACTCGGTTGTCTTTTTTAGTCTTTTGTTTTTTGTCTCTTTTTGTAAGCCTAACTGCGGACTGGCCACCGCTTTTGTAAAACTTTCTCCTCGGTTTTGAATGAAAATATTTTGTTTGGCCATAATTTATCCAAGTGTTGAGTCTCGGATTTTGTGTTTGTTTTGGCATTGAATTCTCGAATTTATCCAAGTGTCGGGTCTCGGATCTATCTCTGACTTTCAGGTAAGGTTCGGTCTGATTACGGAGGTCGCATACCTTCGCAAGGAGCTGGCGAAAACGAAGGGTGAGCTCTCGAACAGCCGACAGAATCGGTTTCTCATGCTCTTGAAGCTGGAGGAGACGAAGGCGGCTGTGCGGAGGTATTGTCGCGAGCTGTGGCAACTGCGGAAGTACCCCCAAGCCCCTTGTCCCGAAGGCGAAGTCGGTCGGCTCCGTAGAGAGCTCACTGCCGCCGAGCAGAAGAATGGCGAGCTTTTGGCTGAGGTCCAACACATGGAATTAGCGGAGAAAGAACGCTCGGCGGTGGAAGAGAAGCTAACTTCCGAGCTAGAGAAGGCGTCGGCCGAGCGCAAGAGGCTGTTGGCCGAAGTCGACAGGCTCAGAAGGATCACGATAGATAGGGGGATCGAGGTCACCCATTTCTAACGGCTTGCGACCGATGGCGCCAACGTCTCTGGCTCGTCAAGGCCTTCTCGTCTGAAGAAGTTGGCGAAGGACGACGCTCTGAGAGACAGAATCATTGAACTGGAGGAAGAGATCGCGTCGCTCAAGCCTGTGCTGGAGAGGGCTAATGTCCGCAGTACGTCGTGCACTCGCGAAGAGAGCGAGAGAGGGATTTCTTTTTATGAACTCGCGACACGTTTACCTGCGACTAGGCGGAGCCCTGCCGACGCCCAGAGTAGCGCAGCCGTCTCGTCGAGCGGTGCCTCGGCCGGCGCCACAATTAGGGTCGGCAGCGAAGGGGGTTCACGCTTCGTTGGTTTAGGATCGAGTTCGGAGGGCAGGCTTCGTCGTCCTCGCGTTTCCTTAAACCGAAGCGTTCCCCTTCCAAAGAGGTCCTGATCATGTCGTTTTATGTTCCTTCTGATTTGTTGTAAAACTTTGTGGTAGAGTCGGTCTTGATGTATGTAGAATTAATATGTCTGAATATGAATCCGGATTTGTGATTTGGAAAATTTTAAGTGTTGGGCCTCAGCGATGTTTTGAAGTCTTGCTATTTGTTTTTCCCTCTTTTCAGCTCGAGGCGGCCGACCCATATACTGATCTCCACGGTTCGGATGATGACTCTGAATCCGAGGCCACTTCTGGGACGACGGCTCTGAGTCCTAGGAGCGTCGAGCTGGGGTTACGCCGAGCTGAGAGTGAGCGGGCCCACCTTTTGTCCGTCCTCGACCTACGGGAAGCCGAGATTCAACACCTGGAGAATAGGATCGCCGAGTTGAGCCCTGCAGAAGGGGATGAAGATTCGCAAACCGCTTTCAGCAACGCTCTTCGGGTCAAGTGTATTAGGCACAACCAGTCGAAGATTATAGCCGAGCGGGACGATTTGCTCTCGGAGATTCGACACTTGCATACTGCGGTAGCGAAGCTCCGGAAGGATGCAGGGGAGCTATCAGCCGAGGAGGACGGACAGGCGACCGAACAGTCTAGTGAAGATATTTCCATATGAGGGTCGGCGGTGTGTATTTTGTTTGCCAACACTTTGTAACAATGGAAAAGATGTGCTTTGTATTATGGCCTGGTTGTTTAATAAAATATCTTTCGTTGCTCTGCATATTTATCTTGCTTATAACTGTGTTGGTTGCGCCGAGATCCTCGAACCGAGCGTGTTAGTTCCGTCGGCGAGAGTGTTGAACCGAACGGGTACCTATGAGTACAGTATTTCGTCGTTTAGCGACTCTGACAAGGTACGGCACGAATCCCTAGGCGGCTCAGTCCCCAAGAAAATGCTATCTTGTCGTTTAGCGTAGGTGGCAAGATCTGAGCCGTTGAACGTAGGCGCGAATCTCGAGGTGGCTCAGTTCCCAAGAAAATGCTATCTTGTCGTTTAGTGTCGGTGGCAAGATCTGGGCCGTCTGATCGAGATCATGCGCAAAAGTTGAGGAGAAAGTGTGTTTTCCCCGTTTGTGAGCTCGGGAAGGCACTTGTTCGGTAGCCGACCGAAGGCGTAGGGCTTCGGGCTTCGGCTGCTATGCAAGATTGCTCGGATTATGCGGCCGAACGTAGCTTCGGTATCCCTCCAAGGCGAAGCAGAGGGGGGGACCACTCCCAGTCTGCCGCGAAGCAAGCTTGGGGGGACTGGGAGCCAAGTGTTGGACTCCGGGACCATCGTTGTAGTTCGACGGTTGTGGGAGCAATTTCGAACGGCGATCTACCCCTGGCTGCCCGGAGGCGAGCCGAGGAGGTAAAGTCGAGCCGAGTGTTGGACTCCGAACCATCGGTGTAGTTCGACGGTTGTGGGAGCAATTCCGAACGGCGATCTACCCCTGGCTGCCCGGAGGCGAGCCGAGGTGGTAAAGTCGAGCCGAGTGTTGGACTCCGAACCATCGGTGTAGTTCAACGGTTGTGGGAGCAATTCCGAACGGCGATCTACCCCTGGCTCGTCCGGAGGCGAGCCGAGGAGGTAAAGTTGAGCCGAGTGTTGGACTCCGAACCATCGGTGTAGTTCAACGGTTGTGGGAGCAATTCCGAACGGCGATCTACCCCTGGCTCGTCCGGAGGCGAGCCGAGGAGGTAAAGTCGAGCCGAGTGTTGGACTCCGAACCATTGGTATAGTTCAACGGTTGTGGGAGCAGTTCCGAACGACGGTCTACTCCTGGCTCGTCCGGAGGTGAGCCGAGGAGGTAAAGTCGAGCCGAGTGTTGGACTCTGAACCATCGGTATAGTTCAACGGTTGTGGGAGCAGTTCCGAACGGCGATCTACCCCTGGCTCGTCCGGAGGCGAGCCGAGGAGGTAAAGTCGAGCCGAGTGTTGGACTCCGAACCATCGGTGTAGTTCAACGGTTGTGGGAGCAATTCCGAACGGCGATCTACCCCTGGCTCGTCCGGAGGCGAGCCGAGGAGGTAAAGTCGAGCCGAGTGTTGGACTCCGAACCATCGGTATAGTTCAACGGTTGTGGGAGCAGTTCCGAACGACGGTCTACCCCTGGCTCGTCCGGAGGCGAGCCGAGGAGGTAAAGTCGAGCTGAGTGTTGGACTCCGAACCATCGGTATAGTTCAACGGTTGTGGGAGCAGTTCCGAACGACGGTCTACCCTGGTTCGTCTGGGGGCGAGCCGAGGAGGTGAAGTCGAGCCGGACGTGGACTCCAAACCATCGGTTGAAATCACAATTTAAAAAGCAGATGATAAGAGGGGAGAGAAACATGCGAATTCACAAATACGAAAGAGCTTTCTTTATTGATTATCGACGGCGAACCGTTTTACATAGTACAATTTATGAAAATAGGTTACAAGCCAGAGGACTGGAATGGCTCGATATCCTATGATACTTAGAGTGGCGCCGAAGCGCTTTCTTGGTATTTTAGGTGGTGGTCGGCATTCCAGGTCCTCGGAAGCTCTCTGTCCTCTAGATCTTCAAGACGATATGATCCGGGCCGAACTACCCTCGTGATCCTGTACGACCCTTCCCAGTTCAGAGCCTGCTTGCTCTTCTGATTGGGGAAGGATATGGCCAATTTTCTCAAGACTAAGTCTCCTTGCTTAAGGTTGGCGGGTCGGACCTTTTTGTTGTACGCCAGTTCAACCCTTCTTCGGTAATTCTGCTGCCGAATCGCCGCTCTTTCCCTCAGTTCATCTATTAGGTCTAATTCTGCTCTGAGGTCCCTGGCATTCTGTTCTTCGTCATAGGCTGTGAGCCGAGGGGAAGGTATTCCGACATCGAGAGGTATCACGGCCTCAGACCCATAGGTGAGGTTGAAAAGGGGACTCGCTTGTGGGGGTCCGCTTGCTCGTGCGGTAGTTTCATAGGACGTTGGGGAGTTGGTCGACCCATAAGCCTTTGGAACTTCTGTCCAGCCTTTTCTTGATGCCTGCGAGGATCTACCGATTAGCATTTTCTGCTTGTCCGTTCGACTGAGGGTGGGAGACGGACGAGAAGCGCTGCTGGATGGCAAGGTCGTCGCACAGAGCTCGGAATGCTGCGCCAGTGAACTGAGTCCCGTTGTCCGTCACGAGGACACGGGGGATGCCGAACCTGCAGATGATGCTCTTCCAGAAGAACTGTACCACCTTGTTCTCGGTTATAGTGGCGAGGGGCTCGGCCTCGACCCACTTCGAGAAGTAGTCGATGGCTACGACCAAGAACTTGAACTGACCCGGAGCCGGAGGGAAAGGCCCTAGTAAATCCATCCCCCACATTGGAAAGGGGATAGGACTTGATAGGGAGGCGAGGTTGGCCTGAGGGAGGCGACAGATGCGGGAGTGTCTCTGACAAGAGCTGCATTGCCGAACGTGTCGCTCGGCATCTTGAAGGAGGGTCGGCCAGAAGTATCCATAATTCAAAGCTTTTCGGGCCAAGGACCTGGACTCTGAATGTGCCCCGCCGATGCCTTCGTAGAGCTCTTGTAGGGCATATTCGGTCTGCTCCGGAGAGAGGCACCTCAGATATGGTCGGCCGTTTATTTGAGAGAAAGAGCATTTGTATAAGATACCCTCGATCAAGACATACCGCTCGGCCCGGGTTCTGACTCGGCGCGCCTCTTTGGGATCTACGGGCAGGACCCCGTCCCTTAAGAATTCCACCAATGGCTTCATCCAATTGTCCTGCAGCATGACCGGAAGTGACTCCACCGAGCCGGGTGTCTCGTCCTCTATGCTCGGCCTAGAGAGGACTTCGATCAGTACGGTCTGTTCGAGACCTTGTAGGGAGGACGAGGCCAATTTGGAGAGGGATCGGCCTGTGAGTTCTCTTCACGAGGGACCCGTTGGATGAGCGCCTCCTCGAACCGGCTCATGAGGGCCCGAACCTTAGCGAGGTACTTCGCCATCCGCTCGTCTCTGGCCTCGTACTCGCCTAAGACTTGGTTCACGATAAGCTGGGAATCGCTGTGGATTCGGAGGCACTGCGCCCCAGCACTTCGTGCAAGTCCGAGACCGGCGATGAGTGCCTCGTACTCTGCCTCATTATTCGAGGCTTTGAAGTTCATACGGATCGCGTATTGGAGGACGAAGTCGTCAGGGCCGTTCAAGATGATGCCGGCGCCGCTTCCTTTGTTACAGGAGGATCCGTCCACAAAGACTGTCCAAATGGGGGGTCCATTCGGGACGTGGCCGACCTCAGGGATAGTGGACTCTACGATGAAGTCGGCGAGGGCCTGTGCCTTAATTACCGTCCGAGGCTGGTAAGAGATGTCATGCTGACTCAGCTCTATGGACCACTTCATCAGCCGGCCCGAGGTCTCAGGCTTGTGGAGGATCTGCTTTAGGGGTTGGTCGGTGAGGACAACGACCGAATAGGATTGAAAGTACGGCCGAAGCTTCCTCGCTGCCATGACCAGGGCGCAGGCCATCTTCTCTATCCTCGGATAGCGGAGCTCGGCGTCCCGAAGCACCTTGCTCACGTAGTAGATAGGCCTTTGGGCCCGGTCCTCCTCTCTCACCAAGACAGCACTTAGGGTCTGCTCGGAAGCAACCAAATAGACAAAGAGAGTCTCGCCCGGGACCGGTTTACTGAGCAGAGGGGGGTTCACTAAGTAGGCCTTCAGTTGGTCGAACGATTCCTGTTGTGGTTGGCCCCATTCAAAACCTTTAGCCCCCCTGAGTGCTTTGAAGAAGGGGAGGCACTTTTCTCCCGACTTGGAGAGGAACCGACCGATAGCGGCGAGCCGTCCAGTAAGCTTCTGCACCTCCTTGATGTTCCGAGGCGGGGCCATGTCTAATATGGCCTTAATCTTCTCGGGATTGGCTTCGATTCCACGTTGGCTTACCATGAAGCCGAGGAATTTTCCCGAGGAGACCCCGAACGCACACTTGTTCGGGTTCAGCCGCATGCTGTGCCTTCTCAACACGCCGAAGGCCTCCTGGAGGTCGGCTACGTGATCACCGCCTCGGACGCTTTTGACGAGCATGTCGTCAACGTACACCTCCATGTTTCGGCCTATCTGGCTCTGGAAGACCTTGTTGACGAGGTGCTGGTAGGTGGCGCCCGCGTTCTTCAACCCGAACGGCATGACCCGGTAGCAGTAGAGGCCTTGATCGGTGATGAAGGAGGTCTTCAGAATGTCCGGGGGAAACATTCGAATTTGATTATAGTCGGAGAAGGCGTCCATGAAGCTGAGGAGCTCATGGCCCGAGGTGGCATCAATAAGAGTGTCGATGTTCGGGAGAGGGAATGGGTCGTTCGGACACGCCTTATTCAGGTCGGTGAAATCAATGCATATTTTCCAGGAGCCGTTTGACTTCTTGACCATTACAACATTGGAGAGCCACTCGGGGTAGTTTACCTCCTGTATGAATTTGGCCTTCAGCAGTTTATCCACCTCCTCCTTGATGACCTGTTGTCGCTCGGGAGCGAACTTTCGTCTCTTCTGCTGAACCGGTTTGCACCCCGGTTCGACACTTAGGCGGTGGACGAGCAATTCCTCGGAAATGCCGGGCATGTCCGCGGCCGACCATGCAAACAGGTCACGGTTATCCCGGATGCATTTAATCAGGTCCGAGCACAGCGCGGTCGGCAGGGACTTGCTGATGAGGAACTTTCGGCTCGGGTCCTCGTCCGAGAAGAGCACTTCTTCTAACTCGTCCGCCGGCTCGGACGTTGGCCGAACTTTCGGCTCGGGGATTTCTAGTGTCTCGAGCGAGAGCACTGGTCCCCCAGTGGAAGTCATGTAGCACTTCCGGGCTGTTTCTTAGCTTCCCCTGACTTCCCCTACCCTCGACCGAGTAGGGAACTTCATTTTCAGATGGTACGCCGAGGGAACAGCTTCCAAGGCGGCTAGGCCGGGTCGGCCCAGAATGACATTATACGCTGCCGGGACGTCGACGACCATGAAGTCCATCGGCTCGGTCTGGGTAGTAGGGGTGCTTCCCGCGGTTACGTCCAGGGTTATCACCCCCTCGACAGTTACCGGGACCCCCGTGAACCCGTGTAGTGTGTAACCGGCCGGCTTGAGACGGTCCCGGGACAGCTGCAGGCCTCGGAAGGCCAAGAGGAAGAGGATATTGACCAAACTCCCATTGTCTACTAAGATCCTTTGCACCTTGAAGTTGGCCATGCGGAGGTCGATGACGAGGGTGTCACAGTGTGGGGTTCGGACCCCTTCGAGGTCTTCATCGGAGAAAGACACAGGGATGCCGAGACCTTTGGGAGGAGGGGCACTGTGAACCGAGTTGACCTCTCGGACGAAGGCCTTCCGAGAGGAGTTTGAGGAGCCTCCCATGGGGCCTCCGTGGATCAGGTGCAGAACCCGTTCTTCCTCGAACTCGGGAGTCTCCTCGCGTCGCTCGGAGCGCTTGTTAGCCCCCCGAGGCGGAGGAGTGCTGCGATCCGCCCGATCGTTAGCCTTTACGAATTTGGCCAACTGCCCCCTCCGGATGAGGGCTTCTATTTCATCTCTCAATGCCCGGCAGTCGTTCGTGTCGTGGCCGTGGTCCCGATGGTAACGACACCATTTATCTTTGTTTCTCCTCTTTGCCGGGGTGTTCATCCTCGAAGCTGGAGGGATGACTCCCTCCTTCTCCACTTCCATTAGGATGGTGGAGACGTTGGTGGTGAGGGGAGTGAACTTCTCGAACCTGGGGGGAGGACGGCGCTGACCGCCGTTGTCCTTCTGTGCTTTCTTGGACCCCCCTTCCTCCGTCGCCTTCCTCTTCGACCCGGAGGAGGACCCCCCGAAGTTCGGGAGGGATTCAGCCTCTTCTGCTCGGATATACTTCTCGCACCTCAGAAGGAGGTCGGCGAAGTTATGCGGGGACTTCTTGGCGAGGGACGATCGGAGATTGGCGTTGAGGACGTTCAACTGGAACGCCACGGTCGCCACTGACTGGTCTAAGGAGGCGATAGACCTGACCTCTGCGGTGAATCTCTTCACATAGTCCCGCAGCTTCTCTTCCCTTTCCTGCCGCAGGTTCAGTAGGGAGAGGCTTGTCTTCTCAGCTCGCCTGCTACTCACGAAGTGAGTTATGAACAGTGTTTCAAACTGCTCGAATGAGAAGATGGAGGAGGGAGCGAGTCTGGAATACCATTCCCGAGCCGACCCCCTGAGGGTGGCGGGGAAGGTCCTGCAGAGTACGGCGTCGGAAGCTTGATGGATCAGCATCAGGGTCTTGAAGCTTTCGACGTGATCAACTGGGTCGGATTCCCCTGAGTACGTTTCAAACTGCAGAGGTTTGAAACCCCTCGGTATGTGGGCCTCCATGATCGATCGCGAGAAAGGGGGTCTGCTGGGACGGACGGTTCCTGCTCGGGACTCCTCCTCTCTGTCCATGCGACCAATGCGCCTCTCCACCTCATGGAGACGGCGGTTGAGGGCATCGTCCCTCCGCTGGTAATCATACGATCCCCCGGACTTCTCTTCATAGGAAGGGGAGCGAGGACTGCGGCGCCGGTAGTCCTGGGGTCGGCGAGGACTGTAGCGCTGCTGCTGGCAGCTGGGAGCCGGGGAAGGACTTCGGGTTCGGCGACGAGGACTGGGAACCCCCGGGGGCGTTGGAACCCTCCGGGCATTTTGGTTGTTCTGCCGAAGGTTGAGGGCCTGGAGTACGGTGTCTTGAAATTGCAGGAACTCGGCACGAGTGATAGGTGCGTCATTGTTCCTTCGGTGATGCCGGTCCGCGGGGGAATGCGGCCTCCTCCTTCGGCGCTCGGGAGATGTCGCTCGACCCCTGTGTTCCGGAGACCTTCTGCCGTCCCGGTGCTGAGGGGACCGCTCACCATGATGCTGGCGGGAGGCTCCCTCTCGGGCCCGCCTCTCATCAAGGTGGGTGCGGAGGTCTTCATCTTTTTGGCGGTTCAGGAGTGTGTTGCGGAGGTCGGGATGATGAGAAGCCATTGAATCCGAGGATTCATTGCGAACTGAAACATGGTCCAGATTGAGGGGCTGCTTCTGCTTCCGACCGTTATGGCCGGAAGGGCCATTGTTGGGTTGCTGCTTGGGAAGAGGAGGTTGGCCCTGCTGGGCCGGCGGAGGAAGATCGGGCTGTGGAATAGGATTGACAGGGGCTTCCTCTGTAGGGTCGGCGAGATTGGTCCCGCGATTGGACCCTCTAGATCTGACCTTCTTTGGAGGCATGGTTGGAGAGGACGACAAGGAAGGGGCTGAGGCTGTTCGTGTGGTTTTTTCCACAGACGGCGCCAATCTGTTATCGCTGATTTCGGTGTGGGGGTAAACAGATAGAATTTGTGAGTTCGAGAAAACCTGAACAGTTGACCCAAGCCTTCTTGCTCCTGCCGCAGCCTGCAAGGAAGTGCGAGACACCGGGGTTGATTCCGGCGACGCACCCTCCGACGCTCTTGTGAGTAAACAGTGGTGATTAAAGAAAGAGCTTAAGGTGGTGAAAAAGTGATTAACCTGGTCACAGTGGCAGAGGGGAGGTATTTATAGTCGCCCGGGGAGTGATTAGAGGCCTGGTCCCTAGTGTAACTGCTAGGAGAAAAATCCTCACAGTTTGTTTAGGAAACTAACCCCTTGATTCCCGGTGAGAGCAAATCAGGCCCGTTGACTTGGTCAAATCAGTGGCCCTGATTTGTCTCTTGCTGGTCTGGGGCTCGCCTCGGGTCGGGGCCCGTGCCCAATTGGTGCGGACCCGTTCGTGGGTTATTGGGTCTCGTGCGAAGGAGATCCAGTACCCGCTTTGGATCCATCTTGTATGTGAAATTACCATTTTACCCCCGAGCTTCGAGATTTGCGCCCAATCTGGACGGTTCCGATTTAACCCCATTTTAGCCATATCAATATATATATATATATATATATATATATATATATATATATATATATATATATATATATATATATATATATATAACACAATGCATGCCCAATATTTTGAGAAAAGCTTGCATAAAAACAAAGATATTTTTATTCAAAAAAATAGTAGTATTTATACATTTCATCTCCATTTTTAATCGAGATAAGTATTCAATTTGGTTAAGAAATATCCCAACTCCGGTTCACAAATGTAACATTATTAGGTTCAAAACATATTAAATAATATATTTCAATATTTTCTCAATCAAAATTGAGAAAAATCCATTAATATGTGCGACTCTTAATCGTGCACGGAATAATGTACAAATTAGTTATATACTATTTTGCGGGATCTTACATTTTCAAAATAGTTATTACAAAAAAAAGGAGAATGGTCCAATTTTTGACTCTTTTTTTCTCGTCAGATCCATGGAGTATAAACATATATAGTGCATATGTAAATGAGACACAATTTGTAAAAGAACACAATTTGTATAGTCCAGAAATAGATACTTTAGGGTATAGAACACAATTTGTAAAAGATTATCGAGATAAAGTATGCCAAGAAGATAAATCAGCTATTAAACATTATAAAACATATATATAACGAATTTGTTCTGATGAAGCAAGACCAAATCATTGGGGATGTAATAATGACTATAATTAGACAAAGGGACATAAACACAAATTTCAAAAATATAAACCAAAATATTGAAAACATTTAAGAGATATAAAAAACCTTATAAGCCATTTCAGAAGAATAAATAAAAACAAACAATCAGAAAAACCTAAAGAAATGTAATTGTTATATATGTGGAGAAGTATGACATATATCACCAAATTGCCCTAAGAGAATGAAAAATGAAAACGTAAAATACGCAGAAGAAATCAAAGAGATGGATAACATAAACTACGAACCCAAGTATATGAGAAAGACTGATTAGAAATTAGTGAAGATGAGAAAATAATGGTAATGGAAGAAGACAGTGGAAGTAGTGATGATAAAACAGAAGAACGTGTAATAAATATGATAAAAGAAAATTATAGAAATATGCGAACAATTAGAAAGAGAAGAAAATAATGAAGAAGTAAGGGAACGAATGAGCTTTGATATACAGAAATACGATAAAATAAGAGCAACCCAATCAGACATAAACCCAAAAGAAATATTTAAATTTCAAATGTTTGAAAGAAAAAAGAATGCCATTATAATAGCCAGAAATAATGAATAACTTATAGACATTGAATAAGCCCAAGGAAAAACCACAATTACATTAATAACAGAAAGAATAATAAGACAAGAAATGAAAAATAAGTGAGAAAAGCAGAAAAATCTTAAGACACATACATTTAGGAACAGTACAAATAATAATAAAAGCTTATTTTAAGGAAGTAATAAATATGCCTCTAGAAATATACCTAATGGATGATAGAATAATATCAATTATGCCAGATGCCCTAATAGTACAAGGAAACCTAATATGTCAAAAGATAAAATTTATAATAAAACATAATTTCTCTACAAGTATGACAGAAGAAAATAAGGACAAAAGTTTAGTCATGTACCACAGAATATCAGGAATAGAGATGATAAAGAAGAGTAAAGTTATGAGTATACAAATAAGAAATATTTATACCTTCACTAGTAAGCATGAAGTAAAAAAAAAAAAACAGAAATACAGATAATTTTAAGATAGAACCATAATTCAGAGAAATTATAAGATACAAATCTGTTAGAGAAAACCCTTGAATAACTATATCAAATTATATAGAATTTGACTTTAATAAAGAAAAAGATATTGCAAAAGAAAAAGCGCCACAAATAATGTTCGAAAAGATATCACTATCAATAAGAAAGAAACAACAAGCATTGAAATTAATAACAATAATAAATACATTAGACAATTAAAATAATAATCAATTTAAAATAGAAATTGAGTATTATGACAGTTGAAAATGGAATAAACAAGTAGCCCTTTTAGATACAGGAGATACTAATTTACATATTAAACAAACAAATATAAAAAACATCAGAATTAATACCATTAGGGAATCCATATTACCACTTAGATTATTATAATAATAGATATCTAATTTTCCATAAAATAATATTGCCACTGAGAATAAATGGTAGAAATGAAATGTTATTACATTTACATGTAGATCCAGAGTGCAATGTTAATGAAATGTTATTAGGAACTGACTTCTTTACATCAGTACAACCTTACTCAACACAAGAAAAAATAATCACAATAATTGTAAACAATGAAAGTATAGTAATAAATAGAATATTGTGTAATTGAATCCATTATGAGAAACAAAAAATATATTATACATACTAACAGAATTTGTCTATGAATGATACAAATAAAAAAACTATTATAGTCTAATAGACACTGGAGCAGGCACGAGCTTATGCCGTGAAAATATACTACCAAGATGGAAACAAGATGAATATAATAAAAAGGCGATAAACTGGATTAACAGGGCAAACCGTCATACTTGATAGATATCAGCAAAATATTACTATGCAAATAGAAAATTACTTACTAAAAATACCAATAATATACCAGTTTGATGATATGAATAATAATGTACTATTAGGAAATAACTTTTTCCAATAATACTATCCAATAACTATATCACATAAATTGGTTATATTTACAACACCTTATAAGTACCAAGCAATAGCAATTAGAATAACACAGCCTTATTCTAGAATAGACCTATCATAAATCAGAGTTTATTCAGTCCAGCGTGGTGAATACCAATATTTACCAAATAACTGGAATACAACAAGTACAAATAACAATTACACAAGAAATTTTACAAAAAAACTAGAAGATCTCTCTGGGGCTCATATTGAACTAATAGATAAGAACAAAATAATAGAAGTTAAACTCAATAGAGACACTCCAACAGATTTAGAAGAATTTAAAATACATAAAAAGGAACTCATGGAGAATAATTACATAAAAAAATTACAAAGTCCACATTCATCACTAGCAATCATAGTAAGAAAACATTTAGATGAAAAAAGAGAAAAATCTCGAATGGTAGTAAATTATAAAGAAATTAAATAAGAATACTAAAAGATTTGGATATCCACTACCAGATATACAGATACTACTAAACACAGTAAGAATAAGAAAAATATATTCTAAATTTGATTGCAAATCAGGATTTTAGCACGTAAAACTAACATAAGAGTCAAAACAGTTAACAACATTTAGTACACCACAAGAATTTTATGAATAGAACGTATTACCATTTGGATATAAAAGCAGTCCAGGAGTATTTCAGGAATATATGGATAAGATATTTGAGAAATACAATAATTCTATACTAGTATATGTAGATGATATTCTAATAGGTTCCGAAAATGAAGAACAACATAAAGACCATTTACTAAAATTCATAGAAATAGTAAAAAATGCAAGCATTATACTATATAAAAAAATAGAATTGTTCAAAATCGAGATAGAATTCTGAGGAACAAAATTATCACATGAAGGAATAGAACTACAGCCACACATAACAAAAAAGAAAAGTACAAGTCATAATTGGACTACTAAATCAAACAAGAAGATACATACCAAATTTATCAGTAAAAACAAATTGGTTACCACAAAAACTAAAAAAGTTTAAGAAATATGAATGGACCCCAGAGGATGAAAAAAACTTAAAATATTAAAACAAAAAACTTCAGAATTAAATAAGTTAAGATTATCTGTTAAAGAATGTTTATGTATAATAAAAACAGATGCATGTGAAGATAATTGAGGAGCAGTATTAAAATTTATTGAAATATGTGAAAAAGAGGAAATGCTAGACAGATATCCTAGTGGATTCTTCACTTAGACCCAATAAAATTACCACATAAATGAAAAAGAACTATTAACAATCTTAAAAGCTATAAATTTTTTTGAATTATTCGTAATACATACAAAATTCACAGTGAGGACAGTTTGAATTATTCATAATACATACAAAATTCACAGTAAGGACAGATAATACAAAAGCAAAGAGTTTGATTAACAAAATAATCGACCGAACTATAGCAAATAGAAGATTGATAAGATGACAAATGGAGTTGGCACATTATGACTTCTCAATAGAAAATATAAAAAGGAAATATAACATTCTAGCAGATTTCTTATCAAGAAACTAATAATTTTGCTTTTGCTGGATGGAAAATAGAGTCCAGTAAATAGAACAGGATAGTCGTTCTAAAGGAGACTGTGGAGCAATTAAAATGAGCATTTAACCAATTACAGTTACAAATATATGGTCTTCAGAGCATATTTTACCACCATATAAATGCAGAACATATCGAGAAAATGAGTGAAGGGAGTGAACCTATTAACCCACAAAATACAAGTGAAATAAAAAAATGGCCACACAAGAGGAATGTTTCGCATCCACACAAACAACTACTTACAAAGAGAGTTTACTCTCAAATCCTCCAAAATAATCCAAGAATGATTTATTTTTACAATATATTGGAAAATTATGCCAGACCACCCAGGATAATCAATTTATCAAAACTATTTCACAACAACATATGAACAAAGCGATTACACTACCAAGTGCAAATCCAAAGGCAATAAGAGTAATATTCGAAAGATGGCTTATCCACTGCATATATCCATCCAGAGAATGCAAAGAACTTAGCTAGCTACCAAGAGAAGTATATAAATCTGCCAAGATTTATTTTGGCCTTACAAATGCCTCCAAAATATATGTCTGGATATTTTCAGCTATTCCAGAATTTCTTGAAGATGACGAAGAACTACACGCTGAGCATATTATAATTATAGGGATGACTACATAAGTTATCATGCCCCGCTTCCAATAATACGAAAATACGAGCACATAACTGAGACCCAGCGAATGATATAAGTATACCAACTCATAACATCCTTAAGTTGTACAATAGTTTACTCAACAATATGAAATATAACAGTAACCACGCATACAATAAAATATCACATAAATATGAATAATCCATGAAGTGACTCATACATAACTAACATCTGGAAAGCAAATAACTGCGGGTCAACAAAGCCCGGAATACAAGTACGAAAGTAACACAATGCTGGAAATAAAATAACATGAATGAAATAACTATGGCTATCAATTCCACTCCAATCTTTAGAAAATCATTTCTCCAAGTCCTTCAGTTGCTTCCTCCGTGATGCCTGTAATCTCAGCATCTATAGATGGAAAAAATGCCCGTTAAAGCAAGCTACGGGCGACAAGTAGTAGCAAGCAGTAAAATAAGAAATGAAAGATTATATAACAAGAGCAAGAAATTGGGACGATATTAGAGTCAACAAGTGATAAACGATAACAAAATCTAAAGTCGATAATCAATAATTTAGTAATCAGGAATCAATGTTCAATAACCAGTATTCTGTATTAGTTTCAATATTTAGTGTCCATCTCATGCCTATCAGTCTTTTATTAGCATATTTAATGCACGCAATTCTGCGTCCTATACTATAAGTTCGGGTGCATAGAACCAAGTGAACATTTAGACTATAGTGGTGAATTCTACAGAATCATGTACTCGGGTCTTGCAATATCAATAACCAATAATTGATGACTAATGACCGGTAACCTATGACCAATACACGATAAATCGGGATACTGTAGTCAATAATCCAGAATTAATCGATGACGAATATGACCGATGATAATGACCAATATGGGTGTGACCAATATTCCCTTCCGAGTACTCTCTCCTATATTTTCCACTACTAAGTCGACCCTTATTTTCCAAGCTTGTTATTATTTTATTAAAAATCAGTTATGAACATGCAATCAATACGTTTAATGAGAACGGTATTATCAAGAATTTTGCAACGGGTACAATCGATGAGGACGATAGCATTAATAAAATATCAAGGAGATATCAAGGCTATGCAATACATGAAATATACATAGTTCAATTCATTAAATTTAAATAACGGATTTATATACAAAAATATAATAATACAAGTTCTGGATAGCAGCACTTATTAGTACTCAAATTCACTTTTCCGCTGCCACGGGATTGCAACTCTAATTCCGTCAGAGATTCTAGAAGGTAGACTCTCTGCCGGTTCCAATGCATATTCACAAGATACATTATAGTCACAGTAACTAGACCAATCAATCAATTCTTTACGGGTTTCGTGCACAGTCTCGGTTCTGGAAATTATAACATGACAGTACTAAAACAGTGATAACTTACAATCTATATTTTGGATTGAGAATACGTAAGATATTTTAGAAACTAGACACAATGTGTTACAACTTCTATGTACAAAGTTCTAAGTTTTGATGTCAGGAACTGGGTCAAAAGCTCAGTACAAACTCGGGCAACGACGGGGCAGTATATTTGAATGTTCAATAATACGATAAATTTACTGTTTAAGTTTTAGATCGATAACAATGACACGATAAGAATACACTGAATCAAAAACATGATACAATAAAGAAAATAAAGAATCATTAATGAATCAACAACGAAATTCAATTATCTACGATATTCAATTCAATTACTACTTGCTGGAATTCAATGAATATTTCCTTGAACTAGAATAATAAAAATGAGTTCAAGGGACACTTGCCTTTTTGACGATTTCGATGATAAGAGAATAATGGGACGAGCGTTCCGAAGGCGACGTATGGTGGTAACACGTGCAATCTATGTACACCGCAACACGTGTACACGATGGAAACAAAGGCAACAACAACAGCTGCACGGGCGACAACAGTAATAACAACAAGATCATTAGCAACATAGTAAGAGATAGCGGCAATCAAGCATGACGGCCACAACACACAGTGACGTTGGTGTGCTGCAATGGAGGTGATAATAGCGTGCTGCGATTGGTGGAGTCGCAGTGGGTGGTCAAGCAATAGGCTGGAGAGGGGCACTTGCTTGTACGACGGTGATTATGAATGTGAGCAAAACCACAGCGAGATGAGAATATCAGCGGCAATCGTCCATGTCAGCGAGCATAGCAAGAGACATTAGCAACACCAAGGGCAGCGACACAACAGCAAGGTCGGCAGCTTCGGGTGCAGCAAGAGACAACAACAACCAGAACAACAAAGGCAATGGTAGCAAGGGTGACCAGCTGCGGCGACTGTTCGGTGCTCGGGGGTGAGTGCGATGTGGAGGTGAAGGCGGTGCAGGCTGCGGTGGAGGAACGACAACGGTGGTCAAAGGCAGCAAGGGTAGAAGGTGGTCGGTCGAGTGGTGATGGGTTCAGGTGGAGTGCGGTGAAGCTATAGAGGGAAGGAGGGCGATGGCGGGTTTTTGATGCAGCTGCAGGGGGCACGACAATGGCAGTGGAGATGGAGGAGGGAGAAGCTTCAAGATGCAGTGGGAGGGGGAGACAGGGTGAGCGGAGGTTGTGGCGACGATGGGGAAGGAGCAGTGGCAGAGCATAGGAGGCACAGTGGTGAGGCGGGGGGAGTCGGGGTGTAGGTGTTTGGAGAGCTTCGCGATGGCAGTCGGGGCAGCGGGGTCGGTTGGTGGGTTGTGGAAGAAGGCAGGAGGGACGTCGGAGGCTTGTGGTGGCAAAGACAAGGAGTGCTGTCATGGTGGCTCGAGCGGCGATGCTGGCGTCGGCAATGGTGGGTTGCAGGAGGAGAGAAGGAGACGATGGATAGGGGAGTGACATCAATGGTGGAAGCTCGATGGAGAGGAGGGTGAGCGCGGTGGCGGGGCTGATGAAGGTGGAGGGTTTCGGGAGCAGAGCGAGAGGAAGAAGAAAAGGAAAGAAGAAGGGGATCGGGTGCAGTTGGAGGAAGAAGAAGTCGGGAAGTGAGGGACTAATATAATAGCTATATTATAATAATAGGGAAGTAATGGGGGCAGTAAGTAGAATTTTTTCCCAAAACGCCCCATTTTTGCAAAGTTTTTCCCAAACCGCCCTACTTTTTTTTTTAATTCCCAAAGCGCCCCACTCGGTCTCTCAAAGACCGAGTCTAGTGCAAATAGACTCGGTCTTTGAAAGACCGAGTCTTGCGCTTTGAAAATTCAAAGCGCAAGACTCGGTCTTTCAAAGACCGAGTCTATTTGCACTAGACTCGGTCTTTGAGAGACCGAGTCTTTACTCTGCGCTTTTTAAAGCGCAGATCCCCTTTCTTTCTTCTTCTTCTTCACTTTCGATTGTTTTTTCTTTTCGCTCTTTCCCTCAACGAATCCGTCGCACTCTCTACTTTTCCGTTCGATTACTCTCTTAATCGAATGTTGAACTTCCCAAAACCAATTACTTTCTAATTCATTTTCGATTTTACCAAATCCTATTCCCCAAAATCGATTCTTTCTTTAAACCCTAAACCCCCGAATACCCATAATTGGAAGATTTCGGTTGTACTGGTCAAGCTCTTCTTGCCAATTTCGTCTTCGTCTTCGGATTCTCCCACTTGTTAGGTATATTTCTTAAGCATTTCCTAAGCAAAATTTGTGTTAGTGTTGATGCTATTGTGAAGTTCATTAGTTGAATTTGACTTATTGTTGACAAAGTAGATTAGTAGGAGTTGAGTTTATTGATGTTCCAAATGAATTTTGCTGTTTGTTTCGCGGGTGAGTTCCATCTGTACAAGTGAGTTCATTAGATGGAACTCACTTGAAGAAATTCACTTGTCCAAATGGAACTCACTTGTACAATTATGGGGACATCAATAAACTCACTTCCAATTAGTGTAGATGGAACTCACTTGTACAGATATGTTCCAAATGAATTTATGTTCCAAACAAACACATTTAATTATCTTCCAAATTCTAGTTCATTAGTTTATTGATGTTATTTTCACTGTTAATTTTGCTTAGCATTGATGTTCCAAATGAAAGAGTTGAGTTATTGATGTTAAAAAACAAATAGTGAGCACTTCCTGATATTTGAAGTATCAGTATGTGCATTGGGTGATGGATGCATTGGGTGTGTTAATTCTGTCGGAAAAAACTGAAATATTATGGTGTTTATAATGATATAAGCATAATATTACATGGAAAGACTTTGACGATGATGGTATATGTTGAAGAAATAGTTGAGTTAATTTTAGTATTAATACCCAAATTTTGTTGAGTTATTGATTTTCAAAAAAGAAAGAGTTGAAAGAGTTGAAGTTGGAATGAATAGAATTCTGTTGAAAGAGTTGAAAGAAATATTGAGTTGAAAGAGTTCAATTTTGTATAGAATTTTGTTGAAAGAGTTGATAGAGTTATTGAAACCTTGTTGAATAGAATTTTGTTGTTGAATCAATTTTGTATATAATTCCATATGGTATGTGTTGAATCTAGTTTTTTAGAATTTTATAGAGTCTAGGTTATGTATAGAATTTGTTGAATTTGTTATACTCTAGTGTTTTGCTAAAATTAGAGAATGAACGGCTTTGTTATATATAATTTGTTTTTATATCTAGCTTTTGTGTAGTTAATAACATTTTTGTTGAACTTGTAGGATTTGTAGTCTACTGTAAATGGCACGCACAAGGGGTAACATGGAGATAGGAGAAAGTAGTAGACCTCCACGTAATCGCGGTGGACGTGATCGTGGTCGTGGTCGTCGTGGTGGTCGTGCTTCTACCGATGCTACTAATGTAAGTAATTAAATGTTGATTCTAATAGAATTGTATTATATTTTTCGGTCTACTGATATAAATGTTATTGTTATATAGGTTGAATTCAATCCAAATGAGGCGGGCCCTTCGTCTTCATACATCCCTCCTGCAGGCCCCGGACCACTCGACCCTTCACTTCTCACTCTCCAGCCGATGCATCGATCGCAGTATGTTTGGAACGGCGAGGCTACGGAGTGCCGTTTTAGGACTGGGCATCCGCTACCTGTGCACCCAC
Source organism: Hemerocallis citrina (assembly GCA_017893485.1). Taxonomy (NCBI): domain Eukaryota; kingdom Viridiplantae; phylum Streptophyta; class Magnoliopsida; order Asparagales; family Asphodelaceae; genus Hemerocallis; species Hemerocallis citrina. The sequence continues at coordinate 78,853,653 of CM030367.1, forward strand.
GCATACACGAGTTGCTTAGAGATTGTGGGTTCTACGGTATTTCCATGATGACATCCATCAAGTGCGATCGTCCACTTCTCGAAGCACTGCTTGAACGATGGAGGCCCGAGACACACTCATTTCACCTGCCAGTCGGGGAGATGACGGTGACTTTACAAGACGTTGCTATACTAACCGGGCTTCCAATCGATGGAGAGGCAGTGACAGGATCGATGGACTTCGATCCCGTGTATCTCGTGGAGGAGTTCCTAGGGGTTGCAGTGGAAGCTGGCGCGATAAATGGGAAATTTATCCGCCTAAAGTGGTTGAAGGATACGTTCAAAAATAGATTGAATGACGCTTCAACTGCAGCGGAGGTGGAGTGCTACTTTAGGGCATATGTTCTAACGCTATTCGGCACGGTCCTGTTTCCAAACTCAACCGGGAATACCGTAGCACTGATGTTCTTGCCCCTAATCGCCGATATAGGTAGGATCCGCCGTTTCAGTTGGGGCAGTGCAATTCTATCGGCACTGTATCGGAGTCTGTGTCTGTGCAGTATAGGTTCGAACCAGATGAATGGACCTCTAATTCTACTGCAGATATGGAGTTGGGAACGGATTCACGTAGGTAGGCCCGTAGTACGGATCCAGTCCCAACATTGGAGAGTTCTTTCTGAAGATATAGACATGCTACCTCCGATTGGTGTGTATTGGACAGGAAAACTGACATGGACGGCCAACCCCAACAGGTGCTTGACATACTACCGCGACGAGTTGGACAGGTTGGCCGCCGACTGTGTGGTGTGGACCCCGTACACAGAGGAGCGATTGATTCGGCTGCCACCTATCTGTACGTTCAGGCGTAATTTGTGGCTCACGAAAGCACCTCTAATCAACTTCGGGGTTGTTGAGTTCTACTACCCCGATAGGGTCTTACGGCAGTTTGGTCTGCACCAGGGGATTCCAGTTACCGTGCCATTCAATGCCGTGATGCATAACATCACTGGAATGGGCCGTACACCGGGACACAACTGGGCCACTTGCTTCTTCGAATACGTTCAGAGATGGAACATTAACCGTTTCGAAGAAATCATCGTTGACACCCCACCTTTTGACCTCTCCTTGCATGGTGTGTACTTGTCTTGGTACGAGAGAGTCACTAGACGGTTCATTTCCCCACCGTTGCAGGCTCCTGCCGGAGTCGTTGTACCGATACGTCGACCAGGGACCGAACCAGTAGATGAGCATTCGGTGAGGTTGCCGATGTACCAACCAAAGGGATCCGCTATTCGTGGCTTTGTAAGTTTTAATGTTTCGTTTTAAATTTTCAAAATTTATATATCAATATGTTTTTATATATTTATGTGCATGTAATTCAACCTTTCATGTTTCTCAGTTGACCCAGACTTGGTCCCTTGCCAAGAAATGTGTGCATATGCTAAATAGCAACATCGCCGATCAGACGAAGGTTACTGTACGGGAGATGTTATCGTGTTGCCGTGCACAAGCTGATCTTGTGGGGGAGGGCGCAACATTAGATGCGATACTTACGACCCCCACACATCGAACCGGCGGTCGTACCGGTCAGCGACGAAAGAGAACTGTTCATAGGCCGCCACCCCAACCTCGGAGTGATTCGGAACACGAACAAGAAGCAGACCCTGATATTGAAGCACAAGGTGATGAAGAACAGCTTGTTGGGGATGAGATTGAAGAAGAGCCGGAGATCCCGTTGTCTGCACTGACACAGGCAACTCCCCATCGTCTTAGACGACACAGAAGACCCCCACTTTACTTCACACCAGACCCTTGATGTAATATTATTAATTATTTTGATTTTGTAGTTTTATTAGTGTAGTATTTTCAATGTAGTTTTCTTAATGTAGTATTTTTTAATGTAGTTTTTTTTAATGTAGTTTTTTTATTTTTTTAACTTGGTTGCCGATCTTGTAGCTGTGTTGATGTAGTATGTTTGAAATGTTCCTCGGTTTGAGATGAAGTTATTAAAATTGTTGATGTGGTTGAAATTGTTGGAGTGGTGATATTGGTGTGTCAAGAAGTGGTTGTTGAGTTGTGGTGAAGTGAGTTTTGTTGAGTTGTGGTGAAGTGAGTGTGAAATTTTAGTACCTCAGTTGTTTTGTATTTTAGTACCTCGGTTGTGGTTTGTTGTGATTTTGTAGAATTTGGTATTTCAAGAAGAGGAATATTGAGTTATGGTTTGTTGTGGTTTATTAATCTTCGGTTTATTAATCTTCTGTTCAATGGTTTGTTGTGGTTTGTTGTGGCATTTGAAGAAGAGGTGGTTGGATGGGAATATTGAGTTGTTTGTCCACGTATTTGAAGAAGATGTGGTTGTTTTGCAAAGTGTTTATAACACTCAGCATTTGGCTGATACCAAAAAAAATTCACAGCAAGAAGACTCGGTCTTCCAAAGACCGAGCCTAGTACAACTAGACTCGGTCTTTCAAAGACCGAGTCTTGTTGCTGTGTCTTTTTTTTGGTATCAGACTCAAGACTCGGTCTTCCGAAGACCGAGTCTAGTTGTTCTAAGCTCGGTCTTTGGAAGACCGAGTCTTGATTCTGATAAACTCCAGAGCCCAACAAGCTCTCTGGAAGTTTGAAAACAACACAGTCGGTCTTTGAAACACCGCTCTAAAAACACCTAGACTCGGTCTTCCAAAGACCGAGTCTTCAATCAAAACTTCTCACATTGAAGACTCGGTCTTTGAAAGACCGAGTCTAAGTGTTTTTAGAGCGGTGTTTCAAAGACCGACTGTGTTGTTTTCAATCTTCCAGAGAGCTTGTTGGGCTCTGGAGTTTATCAGAATCAAGACTCGGTCTTCCAAAGACCGAGCTTAGAACAACTAGACTCGGTCTTTGGAAGACCGAGTCTTGAGTCTGATACCAAAAAAAAGACACAGCAACAAGACTCGGTCTTTGAAAGACCGAGTCTAGTTGTACTAGGCTCGGCCTTTGGAAGACCGAGTCTTCTTGCTGTGAATTTTTTTTAGCTACAGCCAGAATTTGAGTGTTTTTCAATCTTTCAAAACAACAACCTCTTCTTCAAATGCCTGAACAAACATCTCAAAATTCCCATCCAACAACTCAAAATCACAACAAACCACAACAACAAAATATAAAACTGATCAATATGCTTCTTCCACTTGACCAACTTAGTACCAAAATACAAAACAACTAATAAACCACTTCAAAATACCAAACAACAAACCAACTTAGTACCAAAATTCACCACAACTCAGCAACAAGACTCACCACACCTCAGCAACAAGACTCACTTCACCACAACTAAACAACCACTTCACCACAACTATCCAAACAAAGTGTTCATTTCGAAATAAATATTACAAACACAATAGGAAACACAAAATGAAATTTCAACTGTTTTGAGATGCTATGTTAGTACATCGACGCTTGTTGTGTCCTTCCAACCCGCACCTTGAACATTTCATTCTTGTTCCCCTGCTAGAACTATCTCTCACATCCATATCGTTGCGTATTCTCGTGGATTTAGGCCGGCCTTTCCGTGACCGTCGCAAACTAGAATCTGGTACAAGTCGTGGACCGTCGATAGTAGGCCAATATGCTTCATCTAGAATAGGACTGAACACAGGAGCCCAAGTTTGTGCTAATGACGTGATAAGGTAAAATTTATCAACATAGGGCTTGTGATCGATTGCACGATAAGCACAGGCTGCTAATACATGAGAACAGGGAATATGATATAGATGAAACTTCATACATGTGCATGTTTTCGTACCCAAATTCACGGTGTGCAAGTTCCCACCCTTCCGTTCTCCATTTACCATGCGTATACCAGTTTTGACGGAAAAAATTCCAGGCTGATGATGAAACATTGTAACCACATGTTGATTTGCTCTTTCACGGCGAATATCAATTACATCTTGTACTCGTTTAGCAAAAATTTTCCCTTCACATAATAGCTTATTAGCTTCCTGTCGACGAGTAGTAAAGTAAGAGTTGAGACGTAAAAAAATCGTCTCAACAATTGCAGTTACTGGTAAACTACGGACTCCTTTCAGTACTGAATTGAAGCATTCTGACAGGTTCGTAGTCATCATTCCATATCGTCGACCTTCATCTGCATAAAGTGCCCATTTCTGAACCGGTTTCTCTTTCAACCAGTTAGCCGCCTCGACATTGACGGTTTCAAGTTCGGCGAGTTTGGCCATGAACTTTTTAGGTTGGTGTTGACAAGCTATACTTTTGGCCTTCTTGCGCAATGCCTTGCTACCAAATTTACTAAAAAAATTTGTGGCAAAATGACGCATGCAATATCGATGAAATCCATTCGGTTCGTTCCAAGTACCGTTTTGCAAATCCATAGCAGACAATATACCAGCATGACGATCCGAGATAACACACAACTCAGTGCGATCGGTGACATAATGCCGGACGCAAGTCATAAACCATGTCCACGTGTTTATACTCTCTCCATTAACCAATGCAAATGCAAAAGGAAATAAGCAACCATTCGCATCCGGGGAAACAGCAATTAGCAAACAACCCTTGTACTTACCGTACAAGTGAGTTCCATCTACACTAATAACCGGTCTGCAAGACTTGAAACCTTCAATCGAAGGACCAAATGCCCAAAATACTCCCTTGAATGTTTCCTCGCTGGGGCTAGACTCAAATTTGTCCCAGTGGACAACGGTACCTGGATTTGCTGATTGAATTGCTGTTAGTAGAAAAGGCAACTTCGTGTATGCTTCTTCGAAGGTACCGTACAACCTCTCAATTGCCTTTTGTTTTGCTTTCCAAGCTTTCTTATATGAAATCTGATAATTATATTCTACTTTCACAATCTCAATAATTACCCCCGGTGATACAGCAATATCCTTCTTCACCACACCCAAAATCAAATTACTGACAAGGTTAGCATCAATTTTGCAGTGGTCTTGATTCAACGTGGGATTCGTACAAGTATGCGGGCCGACTATCTTCTTCACCACAAAATTTCTCCCTCCTTTTGGAACAATAGCTCGTAATCTCCAAGGGCATCCACCATCACTTACTCCTGGGGGACCTTGTACGATCTCCTCTATTGTACGTTTTCTAGGTGCCTTTTTACATTTAACAGTGTATAGTGACGGTGATGTTTTCAATGTGACAAATTCACGATGTTTCTTGATAGAATATACCTTCACAGCATGCAGAAGGGAGTCTTTACTAACAAACTCCTGTCCAACGTAAAATTCGTCTACATTGGATGAACCAGAAGACTCTTGTGGATATGGGGGAACTCTAGCAGCTTCAGCCATCTCCTCCGTAACATGAGCGTTAACATTAGCATACCTATCAGTAACTCTCACTGCATTAGAACTATTGTTCGAAGGATTTACATTAGCTACATCATCGTCTTCTTCTCCATCATCACTTTCTAGACTTTCATCATCGTCTGTTTCTTCCTCTTCTTCATCATCATCTAATAAGCTGTTGTTAATCACTGCATTTTGAAAGAGTTCAAACATACTGTCATTTGGAACAGAGTCAGGAACCGGGCTTGGTTGGCGTGGCAGCTCAACATTTACAGAATCCGGAATTGTTGTATTTGTGAAGGTGTTCTCTTGTGAGGATACCGGATTTGGTTGTGAAGATTGATCGGGGTTAGGCCTCGACTGCTGTGTAGGTGCTACCCGTATGAAGCTTGCACTGGGGATATCATGTGGCTGAGGAGTTACAACTCGAATTTGCTGAATATATAACTCTAATACAGACCAAGCACAATTCGGATCAAATGTCCTAGCAATCAATGACTTCAGCGCATTATCAGTAGGTACGGGCACTGTCATAAAATACTGAACACCTCCTCTTCCTGCTGCGTATCGAGCTAAAATTTTCGCATTCCATTCATTCCTATCCCAATTAGTAACTTCATAGATTTTCTCAACTAGTTCTTCAAATGTAATGGTACGGGGTACCCAAACTATTTCCGGTTCCAAATGACTATAACTACTACCAATCTTTGGATCAAGAATAATTTCACCACCAAAGTATAACCAAATAGGAATCTCAAGATCCATACCTAGGTATATTTATTAAAATATGCGAGTTATTATCTAAACGCAAACAAAATCTATACCAAATTTCAGAAAATTAAAGGCCAATATTCATCATACCTTCACAAGCGTCAAGAACAGAGCCGTATAGATTTCGTTAAAAGAGTTGAAGTTGCGATCCGCTCCAAATTTAGCAAAAATCAGAAAAATGGATCTTTCAAAATAAGGGTTTTGGGTTGTTATAGTGGGTTATAGTGGAGATGGTTAGAGGGTTAGGAAGATATTGGTGTATATATTTAGATTAAGATTAGATTTTGTGGGTAGGAGGTCGCCCTAGATTTAGGAAGATGGGTTAGAGAAATAGAGTAGGTTAAAGTCGAGAAGAAGAAGAAGAAAGAAAGGGGATCTGCGCTTTAAAAAGCGCAGAGTAAAGACTCGGTCTCTCAAAGACCGAGTCTAGTGCAAATAGACTCGGTCTTTGAAAGACCGAGTCTTGCTCTTTGAATTTTCAAAGCGCAAGACTCGGTCTTTCAAAGACCGAGTCTATTTGCACTAGACTCGGTCTTTGAGAGACCGAGTGGGGCGCTTTGGGAATTAAAAAAAAAAGTAGGGCGGTTTGGGAAAAACTTTGCAAAAATGGGGCGTTTTGGGAAAAAATTCCAGTAAGTAAGGAGGAAGTGGGGGTAATTTAGTGGGGTGTATGCAGTTAGTGTAGGGAGTGGGTTAGTAAAGGGTTTCGTGTTTGCTGAGTCGGTTTTGGGTTTTGGTTTCAACAGGATTTTGGCTTGGATCTAAAATGTGGGCTCATCTTTGGGTTTCAGAATATATATTACGTTTGGGCTTACTCAAAATTTAATAATTAAAATAGTAATATAATAGGGCATAGGCTTGAGTTGTGGGCTTATACGAATTAAGTAATTAAATAATTTATATAATAGATTAGGATTTAAAATGTGGGCTTGAAAGATAAATAGATAAATAAAATACAGGCTGGTTTGGCCTTAAGTTCAAAAAATTGTAAATCCAATATGAAAAGAAACAGACTTCCAGAATAAAATAAGATTCCTGTTAAAATATAAATCGTTTAAAAATAACTACAAATACAGCTGATTGTTAGAAAGAAATCTACTAGGAAATCCAAAATGAATAGAAATGAATTTAAGAGTGAAAAATAATTTATAAAGAATTGAAATATAGAATAAATAGAAAATACGTGTAGACAGAAACAGGGGTTGCACAAGTTCTGTTTGGAGCAACTAATATCATACCGTATAAAAATAAAGAATTCGAAAAACTAATCACAGAAAGAAGAACTATGAGATTTAGAACAATGTATTGTGAACTAAAAGATATATAAAATAGAGAAAGTAACATATGGATCTAAGATAGCCCTGACCCACAAAAAATAATGATTTACAATATAGCAAAAATTAAACAACCACAGTCAAAGAAATGTCTTTGACAGCTGGTATCAAATTCTAGATAAATGAGCCATGATAATGACAGAAGAGACAGTTGTCCACTACTGTAGATTGATTAGGATGGAACCACAGCACAAATGCAGACATTGCAGAAAAGAGCAAGATAAGGCTTACAACGAGTTATTTTCCATGTGAAGCACGTGGAGATGCTGGCTAGAAAGAATCTCTAAAATCGTAAGCAGTGACATAATGGACTCAATTATTTATTTGTGATGTAAGCAGTGATGTAATTAGAATAATAATTGTAACTGATGTAAAATCATCTATTCCTCTATAAAAGGAGAGGCTGAGTAAAGGAGAATGCAGAATATCTAAGAAGGAGAAATTCCATATAAGCTTGTAAGAGCATCCACAATCGTTTGCTATATTTGCCAATTTGTCATTTTTTAGCAAACAAAGTGCTGCAGTCGTTTGCTATTTTGCCATTTTTTGGCAAAATAGCTACAGTCGCTTCTCATTTTTTGAGAAACGAATTTGCGATTCTCATATTGTAAGAGACGAGACAACATATTTCGTCACAAATTTTTTCAATTTGTTAATGGGATCAGACGAGACAACATGTTTCGTCTGACAAATTTTTTTTTTAATTGATCAGACGGCACAACATGTACCGTCTGAAAAAAAAAATCAAAAAAATGCTGAAACGAGACATGTTTTATCGTCTCAAGCAACTTTTCTTAGGACAGGACAACATGTCCCATCCAGCATAGGTGGCAGCTAATTAGTTTGGTTTAATTAGGTTTAGTTAGGTTAGTGTGTCACTAATTAGGTTTTAGGTATTATTATATTATTTAATTTATTTAATTAACCTATATTAATATAGTTAATCACTAATTAATTAATTCTAAAAAAACAAAAAACAACCGGACGAAACAACATGTCTCGTCTTCTTTAGCAAAATTTTAGCAAACAACCACTGCAGACAAATACCCTATTTTTTATTACTGTAACTGCCATTTTTTAAAAACTGAGAAACACCATTGTGGATGCTCTAAGGAGAGTTTGTAAGAAACCTGGAATCAATAAAAATTATCTTTCTTGTTATGCTGTTGTACAATATAAGGTATGAATAATTATTCTTTTACCCTCAGGTAGAGTTTTGTAATGCTCTACCTGAATGATCTTGCAAAAGACTCATTTGTAACCTTCTATAGTTAAGATGTGCATATAGTAGCAGGAAACAAGCTAGATTGTGGTTGTCTGTACTAAATGCTACTAGTTGTTCCAGACGTATCCATTGGATGAAGCTCTCTTGAAGAGCATAGTAGTTCTAAGATGAGAGGAACGTAAAAGGAGCACTGATATTGGGGTGCATACTAGAGATATTTTATCTACTGGTAGTAACTGGTACAAAGCAGCTCAAAAAAGTTTAACTATGTCGGAAACCTGATGGGCCATTTTGTTTTTGTTCTTATGATATCCTTAGAAATCTCTCTTTACTCCTGATTTCATTCTTGTTTTAAATCACAAAATCACTATAAAAAAAAGGATAATAATAGTTTTAGTCTTGCCTCAGAAATTTATGAATTAATGACTAACTATCAAGGAAGTGATAGAATGTTAGTTTTTTATGTTTATTATTCTCATAGAGTAATAAGCATGAATGATTTTTATGAGTTCAAATTATTTTTTTTAGTATACAACGAGTAATAATTATAACAATAAATCAAATAAATCCTGGAGAAACTTGCAATATAAATGTCCAAATAATTGATGATCTAACTTTTTATAAAATATCTTTATTATTTTATGAAAATGGAGAATTTGCTAGTTATATCTGTAGTCCTACAACAACATATAGACAATTCCTAGAAGAAACTGAATATATAGAGGAAGAAAATGAACATATTGAAGAAGGAAATGAACATATGGAAGAACGCGAAGAACCCCCACATTATAGTGGTACTGAAGTATCAGAGATAGAATCAGAAGTTATGAGAGATCTTGCAATTATGCTTGATTAATTTAATATTTTTGAGATGGATAAAGCACATTAATTTTAAAAATATTATTTTATAGAAAACTATCATCTTTAAGGTTTTTGATACTCTGTTTATTTTTCTTTACAAGTATGATTTAACGCTTCACCTTAGTTGGTATCAGAGCCTTGTTTCTAAGTAAGTAACTCGCATATGGTTTCCTTAAAATATTTAGTATGATTTAAATAGTTAAAAAATTGAATAGACAAGAGAAATCGAAAATATTACAAAAACAAAAGGAAGGTTCCTGGAAGTCCCCAAGCTCCAGTCTTTTGCTTTTCACTTCAAATGTGTGTCACCCCCCTAATACAAATTTTAAATTTATAGAAAGATTACACATCCTATAAAAAATATTATAAAAAATATTATAGAATAGGAAGCACAGATTATTATTTAAAAACTATCGCATGGTTGCAAATAGTTTGGGTATTCTCCTTTTTTGCAAATAGTTTCAAAAGTTGTCCAAAGAAAATAATTAACTTTACTGCTGTAACAATAGTGTACTTTGTTTTAGAGTGAAGGAGCAAGATAATAAGTGTACTAACCTTTGCTTATGATGTTGTTGTAATATCAAGTGTGATGGGGGTTCACTGGGAGTATATTATTGCATTTAAAATGTATGTTATATAAATGGATATTTTTTAGCAATTTATTGTTATCAAAATTTAGAGGTTTATGATTTATTACGAGACAATACTATTGTAATGTGAGAGTTGGGCTTTTGTGGCTAGTGGAACGATGAGAAGAACATTTGGTCAGTGGCAGCATATTATCCCTAATTCCTATATTTTGTCTTTGCTTTAATTCAAAGATACGAGTACTTTACCTCTTGGTGCATAATTTGGTTGGATTTAAGCATTCTCTTAACTTATTTCAAATGCTTAATTTGGTTGGGTTAACATTTTTAATCTGTAGAGTTATTTATTCCAGGTGCTTAATTGGGTGAGTTAAGTTTACTTATTCCTTCGCCCGTGCTCTATGTTATTTTTCACATTTTTGGTCCGCAAAGGATCTCAATCTGTGGTAGAATGTGGACAACTTTTATTTTTTATTTTTGAAGGAAGAAACAGCATATCAGACCATGTTCGATAGGAGGTTATGGAGAGACTACTGTTGTCAAAAAATGCAGAACCCTATTTATATCTATTAAGCAGTGGGATGTCTATAAGAGCATCCACAGTCGTCATTGTGTAAATTATGCATATATGTATAAATGCATATAGCATTTGGCTATTGTGCTGCAGTCGTCGAATGCTATTTTTTACCAATTTAATTTAAAATAATAAAAATATCATATCGGATCATATCATATCAGATTAGATGGACGGAAAAAAAAAAAACCCAAAATAGACGGACGCTCGGAAGAGAAAAAAATTTCAAAAAAATGGTTAGACGCAACTTCATGTTGCGTTCTGACCCTTTTTTGAGAGTTTTTTTTTATTTAAAAAAAAATTCAACAAAATGGTCACACGCAACATGAAGTTGCGTCTGACTTTTTGCTGAATTTTTTTTTTTTAACTAGTTTTTTTTTGTTACGGTTAATTATTTTTTTATTGAGGGACGCAATGTGAAGTTGCGTCGGAGAAATAAAAAATAATTTTTTTTCGTCGGACGCAATGTGAAGTTGCGTCCTGTATAATATGCATAATTCTCATATCCGCTCTCATTTATAGCAATTTACTGTAGCAGAATATGCATAATATGCATATTTAGCAGACGAATGCAGCGATTTTTTTAACAAAATATGCATAATATGTATATATATATATATATATATATATACTAGATTTGCCCGTGGACACGTGCCTACGACACGTCTTCGGAACGATACAACACACGAAAAGCCCATAAATAGTAAAACAACAATAATGTAGTTCAAGTTTGAATAGTATGACAATAATTAGTTGTAAATAAAAGTTCATATTTCTATTAGTATATGTTGAAAAATAATTATAAATGAGGCTGTAAAATTTAACTTCTTAGAATTTTAAGGGTGGAAAATGATGAAATTTAACTGTTGAAGAAATATTTGCTATTTTCAATATAACACGTGCAATAAAAAAAACATAAAAATTCTGAAAATTTTACAAACCTGAAATTTTAAAATCTAAAATTTCTAAGTTAAGAAAGAATGGAAGATAGAGAGAGAGAGGGAGAAATAGAGAAATATGAAAAAGTGAAGAGAGAAGAGATAGATAGGAATAAAATAATGAGTTTTTTAGTTTTGGGGAGAAAATTTTAATTTTGGCATTTGAAATTTTAAGCGGAAAAATATATTTTGTGAGAATCAATCTACACCATTGATTTTAGGAGAGATTGAATGAGAGCTAATTGATAACTTTCTTTGTAAATTATTTTATAAATAGCATACGAGTACAGATGCTCTAAGGTGACAGATGCAGAGGCCTGTGTTTATTACGTGGATAAGAGTTGGGAATATTCTTTGTTCAACAAAATGTAGACATATTTTAGGAAGGATATGGAATTCTCCAGGGAAATAAAATCACTCAATTTTTCTTCAATCAAAACTGGTGGGATTTCTTTGTTCTCGTGAAAACAGAATTTCAAAATGCTATTTTATCCCCACCATTTATGCCTTTTCTAACGCTACAACTAATCTCAACAACCAACAGTCACCACTAGTTATTAGCTTTAGTATCGAGCGGGTTAAACTCGTCGAGTTTCTCTCTCTAGAAGTTCTAGAGAGAGAAACTCTCCCCAAACAAAAACCCTAGATCTGAGTTTGTGAGGACAGCGGCTAGGGTTCGTCGCCGCCAACCCGTTCCTCCACTCCCGCCGTCCCTCCAGACCTTCGCTCCACCTCCAGTCCCTCTTCTTTCAGCCGCTAGCCACCGCGAGGAGATGGGGGGTCGTCGCTCTCGAGAAGATGGTGGGTCGATCCAGGTCCTATGCTCTTCCAACCATCTCTTCGGCGTCCACTTCCACCTCGCCCTCCAAACCTTCCACCCCATGCCACACCTTCGACCAGATCTGATCTCTCAGATCTGGGCGACGCCAACCGCCACACGCGACGTCCCTCGTCCACTCCATGCCATGCCACACGCAATCCCTCGTCCACCTTCGACCACGGGGGGAGTAGACCCAGATCTGATCTCTCAAATCTGGGCGGATCCTACTCCTTGCCATCGCGGAATATGCTCCAACGCCGACACTTCAGTACAGCTCCGGCGTAGTTCCGTCCAGTCGATGGGGCTCCAGCATTGTCCAGTCGATGGTAAGCTTCGTCCAGTTGATGGACCTGGACATTGAGCAATTTCAGTGGTCATTGTAGGAGTTGATGTGTTGGGGTTGTTTGTGTGTGTGTGTGTGTGTTGATTGTGAGGGGAAGTGTTTGTGATTAGATGGAGATCGATGGCTGACTTCAGGTGTCCAAATACAAATACGTTGTGTTTGTATTTGTGTGGGCGGTATGGATGGTGGAGTATGTTGTATTACACGATTGTGGAGCTTGGGTCCGAAGATGGGGTCCCTCCATGACGTGCGCTAACTTGTCTCAACTTTCAGGGGGTCCAACGATGTCGCCGGTGTAGTCTTCACAGCGTCTATTAGTATGCTATTGAGCTTCCTCCAGCTTAGACCACTGCCTTTTACAGCATGTGTGTCTGTGTGGTGAGAAATTGCCTGAGAGAGCAAGAGCGTGAGAGAGGTGAATGTATCCTCTCCACGGTTCTCTTATTGAGCGGGGTTTTCTTGGGTGGGGGGAGCAAGATAGTTTGGTGAGAAATCGTCTGAGAAAACACAAACATGAGAGAGGTGAAGGTATCCTCCGCACGGCTCTCTCTTTGGTAGTGGTTGTGGGACCTTTTGGCGCATTTATCGGATGGGTGGAGGAGATTGTGGGAGGCTGCATCCGGGCTGCTTCACCTGATGACCACAGTCGACGGGGCACCAACACCACTATGTCCTCATAATGGAAGCTGACGCCCAACGCCATCGCCCGTTGTGGCGAGAGGAGAAGGTGATACTTCAATCAGCTTGGTCTTGTATTGGTTTTCTGATTGAAAGAGATAGTGAAAGAGTGGGTGAGTGAAAGATGTTGCTACTCACTACTCTATGTTGGTGTTGGCTTGTATTTGTTAGACATCACTGGAGATAGCAAGGGCGTGAGAGTGGTGAAGATATCCTCTTCACGGCTCTCTCCTTGACTACGGTTTTTGGTGAGGGAGTGCTTATTGCAAGATTGTGGGAGGATAGGAGGTGTAGACAGAGCTTGGCGGTTGTCAAAACTCTGCATGCGGGGCTTGGGCCCAAAGATGGGGTCCCCCAGCGAGGAGAAGGCAGGGCTCGGCGGGTGATAAAATCCTGCCAGACTTGTTTCAGGTGGGTGTACATGTGCAGTGAAGGCAGTGTACGAAGCGAAACTGACGTACATACAATTTTGGTGGACCGAGCTTGTTTGTCGTCCCACCCTCCAGAGTTGTTGGAGGAATTTGTTGCTTGTACGGATCATGTTGCTTCATGTATGTTTTATTTTTTGTCTGTAGTTTATAATCTGGCTCAGTTTTCTGGGTTTGTTTCGTTAAGTTCTTATTAATAAAATAGGGTGGTCATATTCCACCTTTTCCTGAACAAAAAAAAAAAAGTCTCCACTAGTCACCATTGTTGCTGTCAACATCATTGTCGTGACTGCTGTCACCACGGCACCACCGCCACCTCCTTAACTTTCCACCTCTAGCATTTTTTTCATTTACTCCCACCACTTTGCTTGCTTACCATTTGTAGAGTATATCTATATCTATAACTATTATAATGGGAGAGATGGGGTTGGTAATTAATCAACAATTTTTTGTATGTGTGCAAACACGTGCAGCGCACGTGTTTGTGGTTTTTTTTTTGGTCTTTTTCCTTCCTCCTTCACGTGCATCGCACGTGCACGTGTTGGTAGTTTTTTTTTGTCTTTTTCCTTCTTCCTCCACGTGCATCGCACGTGCATGATACTAGTTTGTAAATAAATATGTGAAATTGGATGACTCCCCAGAATATAGTATACTATATACCAAATACAGTAATGTAGTAATAATTCTAGGACTTGCCAACATAGTTCCACTGAATACTTCGTTCTAGGAATACTTGATTCCACGTACCATCCACACCAAACATAAAAAAATTATTAAGCCAATATCCTTAATAACGCTAAAATTAATATGTGAGATTGGATGACTCTAGAATATACTGTACTATATAATATGTGAGATTGGATGACTCTAGAATATACTGTACTATATACCAGATACAATAATGTGTAGTACTTATAGGATACTCATTTTGCCCAGCATATTTCCATTGAATACACATGAACATCGGCCTTCCCGCCTTCGTATCGACGATCCGAACCGTTCACATTGATCTACACATCTGAATTAGTCTAAATATGTAAAATCAAATCATTTGAAATTCATTTGCCCATCCATTTAAGTATTACAAAATTGTATGGCTGAAAATTATTGTTTTTTATAGTCACATGATGGATGGGCAAATGAATTTCAAATGATATGATTTTACATATTTAGTCTAATTTAGATATGTAGATCAATGTGAACGATTCGGATCGTCGATATGAAGCGGAATGGCCAAGTGCATACGAGTGCACACGGAAGAGTGGTGCACAATGAAAGATTTTCCTATATATATATATAAAGAAAAAGTTAGTAACTATTACCAACTTCTATGTGCATATAAAGAAAAAGTTAGTAACTAGTACAAACTTCTAAGTGCAAGGGGATCGATAAAAATCCTACATCATATTAGCGTGTGTGTGTGAAGAAAAAGTTAGTAACTATTACAAACTTCAAAGTGCGGGGGATCTGCTAGGGTCTGAAGCTTGTTTTAGACTAGGATTTGAAGCTACATGGTCTTAAGTCGAAGAGAGGGTAGGGGACGTCTGTTGTGCACCCTAACTTGCCTCAAGGCTATGAGTTCTTGTCCTAGCAACCCCAAAGAGTCTAACCATGTTAAAAAATTGTTTACTCCCCTGCAAAAACCAACAAGCAGTATCTAAATATAGTTACAGACAACTAGCTAAACAGAAAATAACAGTGTACAGTCTGATAAAAAAACAACCAAAATGTGTCTAAGTTGATATGTAGTCAGAGTTCTTCCTCTTTTCTGCCTCATTCAGAGGTGCTTGCTGCCTCACTTGATTGCTGAATTGCTGTTGGTGCCCTCCCTCCTATCAACATTGCACTTGCTTGTGCAGCCTCTAACCTATGCATGATCTTCTGCCTTTGCTTAGAGCTCACATCCATCTAGCAAATGAGAGAATCAGAATTTAACATTAATAATAAGATTTTTCTTTGATTGCAACACATATGAAACTACTACAATTTCTAGAGATCCATAGACTACAACAAACATCAATAGTAACCAAGTGCCAAGTGCATGTATATCTGTGTTTGTGTTGAGCAAAACACCAATCTGTGAAGCATTCATATATGGAGTCAGGAAGATGTGTGATGCTGAACATTAAGGTGAAGTAGTTCTAAATGCTAAGTGCTATTGGGCATTCAAAGAATATGTGGAAAGTGGTTTCAATCTGACATGCACAAGCTGCGCATGTTAGATTACCATCCCATCCTTTAGCATGAAGTCTGGCCTTGGAGTTGAGTTTCTCCCAGCTCAACAACCAGGTGAAGATTTTTCACTTAAGGGGGGCAATGTTGTTTTTGGTAGCTTTGTTGAATGGAGAGAGGAGCCCTAATATGCTGAAGAAATGATAAGCTGACTTGAGTGAGAAGCATCCAGTTGATGAGTGCCTCCAAGTTTGAATATCAGCTGTATTTGATGGATGAATGTGGGCTATGAGTTGCAGCCACTGATTCTTCTCTGCATTGATAGCTGTATAGGAGCTGATGTGTAATTAAGGTCTCCAAGTCCATGTATCATCTGTCCAACTCCCTTGAGATATGAATGAGCTTCATTATTCCATGCTGCCAAGAATAGAGGGAGGAATAATGATGAGATATTATTGCCGTCTATCTAATTAGAGGACCAGAATTTGATAAATCTCCTATCACTGCACTGCCAATTGACATTCTGCATAAATTGGACTTTGAGGTGGTGAATTCCTTCCAGAATTGTGAAGCCTGAATTGGACACATAAAGCTATTAGTGGATTCATTGTAGTATATTGATAATAGTGTTTTGCTTACTAGAGAATCAGTTGTAACAATCTTCCACCACCACTTCATAAACAATGCTTTATTGAAGGTTTTAAGGTCAAGAACCCCAAGTCCTCCTTGATATTTTGGCTAGCAAATCCTCTTCCAATTCATGCAAGCACTACCTCTAGCATTATTATCAGAGCCCACCTAGAAGAAAATGTTCCTGATATGATCTATCCACTTATCACCCAAGTAGGTAGCTTGAAGAAGGAAGCATAGTATAAATGCAATGTACTGAGAACAAAGTTAATGAGAACAAGCCTACCTCTTCTACATAATAATTTTCTTTTCCATGTTGAGAGTATTCTTTCAAATTTTAGGATGAGTGGCTGTCAATCTTTCTTTCCTAACTTTCCCTTAGTCAGAGGCACCCCTAGATAGCTGATAGGTAGTGATTCTTTATTGCATCCCATAATATTGGAGAAAGCTTGGAGCTTTTCTCTTGACCTACCGAAGTATACAATGTCAGATTTGGTGAAGTTGATGTCAAGCCCTAAGACATTTGCCAAAATGTGACCGTAGTTTCAGATTGATCACTTCTTGTTCATCTCCCTTCGCAGAATAGCATAGTAACATCTACAAATTGAAGGACAGAAAGAGAGGAAAGAGATCCTCTAATATGGAAGGGGAGAAGGAACCATTTCTTCTTCCACTAAGTAGCATCTAAGCCAATACATCTACAACAAGAATGAACAACACTGGTGATAGAGGGTCACCTTGTTTCAGGCCCCTTTTGGAGTTGATGATCTTCCCATTTACTCTATTAACCAGCGTAGAGGACTATGCAATCCTAAGTATCATGTGAATCCACCTGCACCACCATGGTCCAAATCCTTTAACTTCTAGCATTGGGTCAATGAAATCTCAGCTAACTGTATCAAAAGCTTTCCTGAAACCAGTCTTCATCATGTGAGTGTTTGCGTGTCACTGTCTAAGTGTCTGTTGTTGTACATGTTGATGGCTTCATGAGCTACAAGAAAGCCGTCCACATTTGATTGGCTCTAAGAAATGCACTTTGAGAAAAGGAGACAAGGGGATCAAGTAGAGGATTGAGTTTGTTATCCAAGATCTTTGGAAAATCTTGAAGGAACAGTTAATCAGACCGATGGCCTGTATTCATTGACTAAGTTAGCATCCTCACACTTTTGAGATAAGATCAATGTTTGAATAATTTAGCCTACTGATGTGAATATTTGCAAGTGTACAAAATTGCAACAAGTAATATAGTAAGTGAATAGAGTGTCGAACCCACATGGACTAGATATTTTATTAAGTACCGATATCACTAGATTAATCACTATTTGGAGGATCGAAATTTATGAAGGATAAAATAACTAAATTAAATTAATCTAATTAAAGCTAACTAAATTTGTGAAGAGGGAGAGGGCTGTGAAACTATGAAGCTTTTGTACTTTGGGCTCTTGGTTCACCTCGTTTATCACACACACAAATTATAATTCCTTATGAATAAAGATATTATCTTTCCAAGTTGTAGACCAAAATCTTAAAAATATTAACCACTCTATCCACGTAGTCTAAAAATTATTCTCAACTAATTATTTGCCTATCCATCAAATTATTAATTGAAAATTTGGATTTCTTAACGGTCACGTCCTCCAATAACGGTATTTAATTTTTATTAATCACAAATCACCAGTTCGGTCTCATCATGATTTAAAAGATCATACAAATGTCTATCCACCATTTTGTACGCATAAATAATAAAAATTAAAACACAACCAGGAAAAATAAAATAAGAATAAGGAATTAAAATTTGTGTTCTACAAAACTAGGCTACATCTTAGCCTCTAGAAAAATAAATTTAGTTCATATTCAAGTTGCAACTAACAAAAATTGTTTGGGATTGCATCATAAAAATATGGAGAAGAAGAGATACAAAAAGATATAAAAATAATGCAAACCGAACTCCTAGAACCGAGCCAAGTCTATATCTCTCTTCTGTCTCAAAAACCAAACCCAAAAAGCTGTCGTCACCTCGTTTTCCGCTCCACCACAGTAGACGCTAGCACCAATCAGACCCTGTCACTGTCTGCAGGAGCCGTCTGCATCGATGCCACGTCAGTGACCGAATCTGCTGCAGCTGCTGTCACGTCAACGCGTCAGATCTCGTAGCCACGTCAGTGCGTCACGTCGAAGAAGACAGCAGTCGTTGTCGGTTGCTTGTGCCGCCTTGAACCTCGTGCAAAGTAACCAGGAGACTGTCTTTTTCCGTTGAGCGCGTGAGACCCCAAATCTGAGTCAGCCTCAGGTCAACATCTCTCTTGGCGTGTGGATCGAAGCAGGAGAGAGAGAGAGCCGAAGCAGCTGTGTGCACACGTTCTTTTCTTTCTTTCTTTCTTTTTTTTTGTTTGTTGCTGATTAGTAGCCGTCACCTCTTGAGTTCTTCTCTCTCCCTGTGCTTGTATTTATAGAGAATGGAAAGAGAGAATTAGGGTTTGTACTTTTTGCATAAAAGTCATTTCTCTTCATTTATTTCCTTCCTTTTTAATCCAGAATTTTATTTCTTTCTCTTTCTTTCTTTTCATCCTTTTCTGCCAACCACGTGCTGCTGCATACACAAAATAATACCAGAAATTAGGATTTTTAAATAAAATAAAATTAATTACTTTAAAATTAATTAAACTAACTACAAATCATATTAGCTAATAAAAATCCTTTTAAAATTATTTGTCGCACTTTTAACTCAACAAAAAAATAAAAATTGATAAATCAATTATTTTACTTTGTTTGTTGATTTTTTTCCAAAAATCATTACTTTTTGCATCAAAAATATTATTTCTTCAAAAATAATTAATTAGTTGAAATCGTATAGAAATAAGATGAATTATAGAAAATATCAACGAAAACAAGCAATTTTAATAGGTAAATGAGTACAAATATTTGTATATAAATTAGACACATCAAATACCCCCAAACTTAAGATTTTACTTCCCCTCGAGCAAAAAGTAGATACATGAACAAGGGAATAATAATCAAGAGTAGGCTCAACCCATCACACTAAGAATTCTCATCATGCAAGCATCAAAATTTCAATTAAAAATATAAACGATAGCAAATAAAGTAAAACTAAGCATACCCACTTTCTCCAGTGCAATTATTTATTCATAATTCCAAACCCAATCATATTTGTCATGCAATTAATATAATTGTAGTATGTAACAACTTAACTGTGATTATCCCTTCTCACTATTACAAACCGAGTAGCAAACTAGAGTTTATTATTATTATTATTATTATTATTATTATTATTATTATTATTATTATTTAATTTTGTTTTTTTTAAATAGTCTATTCTCTAAGTTGTCACTTGCCTTTTGACGCGAATGCAAATCATTTGTGATGAATTCACCCGGTTACTCAACAAGTCACAAACTTAAAGTGCTTTGCATACTCATATTTCAAGTTGCCGTTTTACGTAAAAGTAAACATTTGTGATGAATACCCCTAGTTACTAAGCAACTCAAAACATTGGAGTAGATTGACTTTATTCATAATTTTTTTTTTCATTATTACTCTATTTACTTAAACTCTGTTTAGGACTAGATCAAAGGGGATAATCACAAGAAAAAGCATCACATTTGTCTTTTATATATAATAGCATGACTCACACAATTTTGTAAGGAATTTTGAAACTCAATAATCCTAAAGTAAATAAGTATGCTTACTCTTACTTTATTAGCAATTGTTTATCCCAAAAAAATATTTTCAATGCTTATCACAATAAAGAACTCAAAAGTGTAATAGTAAGCCTACTTAAAATCTCTTTTATTTTGATTTTCTATTCAAAAATAAATAATAAATTTCTAAATCTTTCCCCCAAACTTGAATATCACATTATCCTCAATGGGAAAGAAAAAGAAAGACAAAAAGAATGCAAAAAGTTTAGAATTTCTCCCCTGATTCGTCTTTAAATTTCTGCACGCGCAGCGTTCAGTATTTTGGCGATATCTGAAGCTGTAGATGTCCAAATGGGCTGATTTGTTTTTTGCTGGAAAGCTAAGACAATTGTCTACAATTTCTCTTTGAATCACTTTTCCAGAGTCTGACTCCATACTGTTCAAAAACAGCCATCAATGAAGGTGTTCAAAACAGCTCCGCCCGGTGACTTTCAAAATTTGTGCAATCCTACAAAATAAAATAAAAAATTAAAATAAAATAAATTAAAAGATAAATTAAAACTAAATGCAATAAATGAAAATATGGGTTGCCTCCCATGAAGCGCTAAGTTTTAAGTCTTCAGCTAGACATGGGGGTGAGATGGTTAAGTAATGCCAAGATCCAACAACATTAACACATCCTTTCTAATTTTTCTCTTCTTGTGTGGATCAGGTTCAAGCTCTAATTTGAGGCGTTTCCTTCGTGAAGATGATGTCCTTGATTCCCCCACCTCTTTGAATTTATGCTAAAAAAATGAATAAATAGAAGGTTCAGCATCCAAATACATAACACATTCTGAAAATTTTTCTTTCTGAGTTTCAAAAGTTTCTGACTTTATTGGACATACTTCGATTGGTGATTTTTCAAATTTAGCCTTATGTTTCTCGCCCACAATTAAATGAGTTTCACTTACTTGAATGGATGACTGTTCTTCAGGAGGAAAATTTATGGAATTAAAAACATCAAAAGTTACTTGCTCATGCTGAATTTGTTCCTCCACAATTTGTTCAATCTCACTTTGCTATTCAACCACATTTTGTTCGCCATTTTTTTCTTGTGGTTGCTCAATTGTCCTCCCGCTTCCTAGTGTTATAGCCTCGACATGCTCCTTGGGATTGACAACTGTATTGCGTGGTAATGTTCCTGCAGTTTTTTCGTTAAGAATATTTGAAAATTGACTAATTTGTACCTCAAGATTGTGAATAGAAGCCGAAGTTGAATTTGTAACATTCTGGATTGACAAATCTGCCTTTTGTATGTATAGTTCTGCCCTTTACATGTAGTGCATAAACATGTCTTCAAGTGTCGGCTTCTTTTCTTGCTGTGGAAAATTTTGAGGTGGTATAACTGCTTCTTGATTGTTGTTCCATGGACAATTGGGGGTGTTTCTCCATTCTTGATTGTATGTGTTTGCATAATGATTGTTTTGCATTTGAAAGTTTGACACAAAATTCCCATGTTCGGCATTTGACGGAGCAAAATGGTTCCCCACTTGACAATCTGAGCTTGAATGATTTCCTGCACAAAGATCACAAATCATATTAGATTGAATAGCATTAAAATTCATATTTTCTACTTATTTAGATAAAATATTATTTTTTGCATTTAAAGTAGAAAAAGGATCAAGTTCAAAAACTCCAGCCACTTTTCTTGGCATTGTTCTCTCTGAAGACCACTGGTAATGATTTGATGCCATTTCCTCTAAAAGATCATAGGCTACTTTGTAAGTTTTTCTCATTAGTGCACCACCAGCTACTGCGTCAACCATAGATAGATGTGTAACTCCCAAACAATTATAGAATGTTTGCATTTGCAGCCATTTTGGTAGTTCATGATTAGGACACTTTCTTAATAACTCTTTGTACCTTTCCCATGCATCATACAAAGACTCAGTCTCAAATTGAATAAATGTGCAAATATCATTTCTTAGCTTTGCTGTCTTTGCTGGAGGAAAATACTTGGCTAGAAATTTTTGTGCAAGTCCCTCCCAAGTAGTAATACTACCCGGTGGTAGATAATGTAGCCAAGCCTTCGCCTTATCTCGTAGTGAAAAAGGAAAGAGTCTCAATCTAATTGCATCATCTGATACTCCATTGTGCTTGAAAGTGTCACAAATTTCTAGAAAGTTTGAAATGTGAGCGCAAGGATCCTCGTGTGGTAGTCCCTAAAATTGAACAGTCTTATGAATCAATAGAATAATCTCTGGTTAAATCTCAAAATTGTTAGCTTCAATAACCGGCTTCTTTATGCTTGATTCATAAATCGAGGGCATAGCATACTCTTTCAAAGGCCTATTTTCATCGTTCCCCATGATAATGTGCTTGTATGTCCTGAAATATAAGTATCGAAAAAGGAAAAAATAGAAAATCTAAAAAAAATAAAATAAGAAAAATAAATAAAAGTAAAAGTTAGTCAAAAGAAAAAAAAGTTGTAAAATAATAATAAAATAAAAATAATTACAAAAATCCAAACTAGCAATAATCTAGCAATTTTCAATATCAATAAAATAATAACTAGTCCCCGGCAACGGCGCCAAAAACTTGATGTGAATATTTGCAAGTGTACAAAATCGCAACAAATAATATAGTAAGTGAATAGAGTGTCGAACCCACAGGGACTAGATATTTTATTGAGTACCGATATCACTAGATTAATCACTATTTGGAAGATCGAAATTTAAGAAGGATAAAACAACTAAATTAAATTAATCTAATTAAAGCTAACTAAATTTGTGAAGAGGGAGATGGCTGTGAAACTATGAAGCTTTTGTACTTTGTTAAGGGTAAAATTTGTTCTAAGGCTCTTGGTTCACCTCGTTTATCACACACACAAATTATAACTCCTTATGAATAAAGATATTATCTTTCCAAGTTGTAAACCAAAATCCCAAAAATATTAACCACTCTATCCACGTAGTCTAAAAATTATCCTCAACTAATTATTTACCTATTCATCAAATTATTAGTTGAAAATTTGGATTTCTTAACGGTCACGTCCTCCAATAACGGTATTTAATTTTTATTAATCACAAATCACCAGTTCGGTCTCATCATGATTTAAAAGATCATACAAATGTCTATCCACCATTTTGTATGCATAAATAATAAAAATTAAAACACAACCAGGAAAAATAAAATAATAATAAGGAATTAAAATTTGTGTTCTACAAAACTAGGCTACATCTTAGCCTCTAGAAAAATAAATTTAGTTCATATTCAAGTTGCAACTAACAAAAATTGTTTGGGATTGCATCATAAAAATATAAAGAAGAAGAGATACAAAAAGATATAAAAATAATGCAAACCGAACTCCTAGAACCGAGCCAATCTTTATCTCTCTTCTGTCTCAAAAACCAAACCCAAAAAGCTGTCGTCACCTCGTTTTCCGCTCCACCACAGTAGACGCTAGCACCAATCAGACCCTGTCACTGTCTGCAGGAGCCGTCTGTGTCGATGCCACGTCAGCGATCGAATCTGCTGCAGCTGTTGTCACGTCAGTGCGTCAGATCTCATCGCCACATCCGCGCATCACGTCGAAGAAGACAGCAGTCGCTGTCGGTTGCTTGTGCCGCCTTGAACCTCGTGCAAAGAAACTAGGAGACTGTCTTTTTCCCTTGAGTGCGTGAGACCCCAAATCTGAGTCAGCCTCAGGTCAACCTCTCTCTTGGAGTGTGGATCGAAGCAGGAGAGAGAGAGCCGAAGCAGCTATGTGCACACGTTCTTTTCTTTCTTTCTTTCTTTTTTTTTTGTTTGTTGCTGATTAGTAGCCGTCACCTCTTGAGTTCTTCTCTCTTCCTGTGCTTGTATTTATAGAGAACGGAAAGAGAGAATTAGGGTTTGTACTTTTTGCAGAAAAGTCCTTTCTCTTCATTTATTTCCTTCCTTTTTAATCCAGAATTTTATTTCTTTCTCTTTCTTTCTTTTCTTCCTTTTCTGCCAACCACGTGCTGCTGCATACACAAAATAATACCAGAAATTAGAATTTTTAAATAAAATAAAATTAATTACTTTAAAATTAATTAAACTAACTACAAATCATATTAGCTTATAAAAATCCTTTTAAAATTATTTGTCGCACTTTTAACTCAACAAAATAATAAAAATTGATAAATCCATTATTTTTCTTTGTTTGTTGATTTTTTTTCACAAATCTTTACCTTTTGCATCAAAAATATTATTTCTTCAAAAATAATTAATTAGTTGAAATCGTATAGAAATAAGATGAATTATAGACAATATCAACGAAAACAAGCAATTTTAATAGGTAAATGAGTACAAATATTTGTATATAAATTAGACACATCACCTACTTAGGTCAGCATCTACTTTCTGTATTGCTAAGAGCATTTTTAATATATCATCCTTGATTACCTCCCAGAATTTGTGGTAGAAGCTCATAGAAACATCTGGCCCTGGTGCTTTATCTCTCACTCATATCAAAATCTATTTTTTTCACTTCTTCTAGACTAAAGGGAGCCTCCATGTGTGATAATTAAACACTTTGATTTGAATATAAGGTCTGCCAGTCAATATTGAAGTCAGTTTGGGTACCAGAACCACAAATTTCTTCTAAGTGCTTCAAATCTGGCTCTAATATTAGCTTGTGAGGTGAGTAAGTTTCCATTGTGCATACGAGAATAGATGTAGTTCATTCTTCTTCTACCATTTGCAATGGAATGAAAGAATCTGGTGTTTGCATTACCCTCCATGATCCATGTTACTCTTGATCCCTGTCTCCAATATATCACCTTTGATTTCACTAATTCCTGAAACTCTTTCTATGTTGCTATGAGTTTGTCTGAGTTGGTTGTGCTATCCTCTGCTTCAGACTCTAGTTGGAGCATCTTGTCCAGTAGAGTCTTCTTCTTTATAGTAATATGGCCAAAAGATTCATTCTTCGATCTCCTAATTATTCTCTTTAATAGAGTGAGATTTTGTGCAAATATATCAACATCATATCCTCTACAAACAAAAAATTTCCACCAGTCAGTGACATCATGAATAAAGTTGTCGCTGGGGAGCCATGCTTTCTCAAATTTGAAGTAATTTATCTTGTGCACTACAGATTGTGTATCTAGGATGATCATAGGATATTCTTGAGAGGGAATGTTAGATACATTAAGGATGCAAGTTCTCCAATTCACTTGCTATTAGGAATCTGTCAAGTCTTGCCAGTGCAGAATTTGCTCTCAAGTTGGACCAGGTGAACTTTATGCCAGCTATTGGGAGATCAATAAGCTCAAGATTATGAATGAAGTCTATGAACACTCTCATATCTCTATCCGAGCCCTGCCCCTTGCTCCTCTTTAAGTTAGATACTGTGACATTGAAGTCTCCACATAGCACCCATGCATCACATAGCAGTCTTCTTTGAATAATTTCATGAAAATAAAATGTTCTATCCTCTAACTCAAAGGGGGCATACATTGAAGTGAGTGATCACTCCTAGCCAGAGTCTCTATTCCTAAATAATGCTGAGATGGAGAAAATGTCTAATGCAGTGTGGATACAATCCAGAGTATTATCATCCCATCCTATCAGGATCCCCCCACAACTCTCTAGTGCATCAAGTTGTAGCCACATGTGTGATGAAATTCCTTCCAATATATCCAATAGATGAAAGCTTTCTATTGGGAGACTGCCTGAGCTTAGTTTCTTGTAGGAAAACAACTGAAACTCTTGAGCTTCTAATTCCTTCTTTAATAAGTCCACATTTATTAGGGTTGTCTAACCCTCTTATATTCCAGCTAGCTATCTTCATTTAGACAGTAAGATATCAAACACAAACAAGACAAAGCTATAACCACTATAAGAATTTCAAACAATCAATTAGATTGTCTCTGTTGATTTTGAGGATTAACAGAAACATTCTCTTATTGCTTAATTCTATCAATTGAGTGTAGTCCTTTAGCCTCCACTACTACTGATTCAGCTACTTCAAGAATATTCTCTTTAGACAATAATGCAAAAGGATTAATATGCGCATCTGTAACTGAAACAATAGAAGAAGAGTTACCACCATTCCAGCCAGTGGAACTTGCTTTGGGAGATGTAGCCAAATGTTTCATAAAGAGCCTTGTGATGTGGGCTTTGGATGCTGGTCTGCTCTTCTTGTGGCGCTTGGCTGCAACTTCCTCATATCCAAGAAGGATTGAGGTGGAGCTGGATGAAGTGTTAGGCTTGGGCCTTCTGGTGAGTGATTTGGTTTTGAAGCTATTATGGCGACCTTGGCTGGAGCCAATAGTGAATTGCATGACTAGGTTGGTGTTCAACTTGTTGACTGCTGTTTGGATGCTCTGTTTTAGGGCATCATCAACTGCAGGTTGAATATTCTTGAAGAGAGAGAGAGAGCGGGAAAGTAACAACTTTTCCTTTTCATATCATTCGGCACACTTCTTAATTTATTTTCTACTCATCAGAATCAACTGAGCTGTCAGATAGTTCGTTTGATTTACTCGAATCATTCCCCTAATTACTTTTGGAGGAATCAATTACCTTAATAACCAGTATAATTTTGGATTTCAAATAACCTTCCAGACTGGTCCCTGCATTATTTGCAACCATTTTTGGGGGTGGTACCAAATATGCACATTCCATACTTGAGTCCGCCATACCCGGAATATTCAAAACATTCTTTACCTGGTTTTCAACTTGAATCTCCAGAGGATCCGCTGCATTATTCTCATCCATAGTATCCCAGATACTGCGGGATTTGCCTTTTTCTCCAATGATCACCAGGGTTTGGGGTTTGACTGCAGTCTGGTCAATTTCCTTCTCCTTCATGTGCTAAAAGGAATTTTGTCCACCACTGTTATTGTTTCTTCTAGTTGTGAAAAACTGGATCATTCCTCTCTGGACATCCTCCACTGTTATAGGTTGTCTTAGGAGTAGCACCGGTATCACATGAATTTGCCTCTCATTGATCCAGGGGACCATGTGGTGGACAGTGAGGGTTTTTGGAATGAGGATAATATCTTCCACTTCGATCAGGACGCCTGGTCACTTTTCTATGCTCATGGTGACGAACTTCCTAAAGGGTTTGATGGGATGCTCGAGCGAAGACTGGTTCCACATGTAGAATGGAAGGAGAGGGTTGTTGATCCATATGAAGCTTGCCTTGGGGCTCAGCTTTGCACCGTAATCTATGGACCAAGGAGAGAAGGTAACATTGTAGCCTAAGAAGTTGAACATACCATCAGCTACTACTTTCTCTGCTTCCACCAAAGTGGGAAATTAAACATGATAACTGCATCTCCCGCTTTCTTGAGGGTCCATCAGTCGCCCTGCTCCTTCCGCGAAATTGAGTGCACATTCGGCGTCTTTTGTGTCTAGCACCTTACGGGGGTTGATGAGGTGGAGGAGTGCAATGGCATACAGAGCGGGGAGGGCTTGCAATTTTGAACTTGTGGGGGATCTTTTCCTCAAGGGCCTCCCTTAGATTGAAGAGAGGACAATCTCTCAACTTGTGACCAAACTTGCAGCCATTGAAGTAGTGAATGCCAAGGCACTTGCACTTTGCCGTGGTGTGGTCGTCATCACCACACTTCATGCAACACCACTCCATATGCTGCTTGGATCTTGGGTTTTTTGGCTTTGGATTGGGGTACTTTTTGGGGTTGGGGATTATATGGTTTGGCTTAAAATAGGATTTTGGGGGGTGATTTTGGTTGTGAATATAGAGTGGTATTGGGAAGTGGTGGGTTTCTATTCAGCTTTAGAGAAAGGAAGAGGCAGAAGGGGGGGGGGGGGGGAGGGGATGAGTTGTATGGGATGGCGTGAGGACTTAGGCAAAAGATTTGCTCTTTATCCAATTTCTCTAATCCTTTTCTCTCCTCACCCCTCTAATTTTCTTAAGACATTTCCACTGAATACTTCATCTTGGAAATACTCGAATCCACGTACCAATTGCACCAAATACAAACAATTAATTAAGCATGTGTCCTTATAAGACAATACTATTTATCAAATACAATAATGTAATATTTCCAAAAATACTCAAGCATATTTTGGTTAGTTCGGAAATACTTAAATGAGCAGCCACACCAAATATAAACAATTACTTTAGCATATATCCATATTGATGTGGTTTGTTTTTGGGATGTGGCTGCAACAGGTGTGAGTTCTCTCAATTTGTATAGTGAAAGTTGCGGTCCTGGCTATATGTTCGACCCTCGGTTAGGAGCGGCTCGGGAGTAGCAGGAGTGAGGTGGAGGACGGATGCTCGACTGAGATCCAGTAGCTCGGCTCGAATTTGTGGGGCTCGGTGAAACACCTCGGATTTTGAAATACTGGAAATTATTCGTTTTTATGTTTTGTAGGGTTGAGAATTATTTTTAAGCTATATTTTATTATTATTATTTTTATATTGATATTGGTATGGATATTTGTGGTTGATTGGTGTTGTTGATATATTGGGGGCTACGAGTTGAGATTTTTTGTGAATAAATATTGTTCATTTATTTTATAATCTTGAAGGATTATTACGAAGTAGTTTTAATGTATTTTATATTGTTTGGATTATTAAAGTAGAGAGTTGGGTTTTGTTTGAAATGTATTAAGAATTGGGGCCTTATACATAATTATCCCTTACACTAATTATCTATTTATTTATTTATTTAATTATTTATTACTTTACCAAAACCCCACCTCCTCTCTCTCCTTCCTTCTCCTTTCCCCTTCCTGTTCTTTCCCGAACCCGATGGAACCCCCCCCCCCCCCCCCCCCCCGGCCTCCTCTCCTCCCTCCTTTCCTTCTCCTTCCGTTCACTCCCAATTGATGGAAACCCCCATCCCTCCTCCATCTTCTTCCTTCTCCATCTTCTCTCCTTCCCGTTTCCATCCCGACGCCAAAAAGGGAACCCATCGATCGATGCTTTCCCCACCTCAAATCCATCTCATTTCTTCGTTGATTTCGAATCAAATTGAGGGATAGACTAATTGGAAGGTTCTTTACATTGTGGTAGCGTCAGATTTTCGAAAGGATTTCAGGTTGGTAAACCCTAACTTATTTTATTGTATAAAATTAAGTGGGGTTTATTTTTATCGAGTAGGAATATTAGGGTAGAGAGATTTAGAGATGTTGGAAGCGGTAGGTGTGAGAAATTAGTGGGTTATTAGAGAGATTGTAAGTTATTAGTAAATTAGGGTTTTGGATTTGTAAAAGAGAATTATATGGATATGAAATAATTCTCGTATAGTAATAGAAATTGTAGTTGGACTATTAGAATATTTTGGGGGCAATTTTAGTAATTATTTGGGGATGAAAATACCATAGGTATTAGATTATCACGTGCATCGCGCGTGTATATCCCAAGCGTTCAATAAACGTTTGTGTGATATTTGGAATAACGATTATTTGCTCTTGTGATTGATTTGAATGAATTGAGTTTTAATTGCTTTGAAATTGATGACAGGACGTATTTGCGACTTTGGATGCGAGGTGGCATGGTGGCTCTTTGGATCTTCGCAAAATCAAGTGAGTACTAATTTGTTTATATATTTTTGTGATTTGAGGAATATGTGAGTATACTTATACTAGGGATATAGTCTCCCTTGACATAATCTTATGTGAGTTTGATGTGATCTGTGTGAAATACAACCAAATGGAAGTTTAACCGAAAATACGGATCTTTTTATATGTTGAAATTGTGTTATATGGTAAATTTGTATGGTATTGAATATGTGGGGTTATGGGTGATATGGTGGATATATGTACATATGATAATATGGGGAAATTGGTGTTGATATGCGTATGATATACAGAAGGTATTATGGTGTATTGACTCATTGGGTGTATGTGTGAGATATATAGGGGTGGCAGAATAAATCATTCAATGCATTCTTGATATAAATAGTGTGGCGTTACAATCTGATTAATTAGTTAACCAGGCGTATGCAAACATGTGATAATAAGATAATAAATAGTATGGTATATTCATGAGGTATGAGGTAATTGTAAAATAAATGATACAGTACAGTGGTGACATGCAATTAATGATATAGCTTATGTAGGTTTTATTATTGTGTTTGCAGCGAATTAATGGGTATTAATATGATATTATAATGTGATGAAGTATACATTTTGATGCTTTTGTGATATGGAATATCATAATGTAATTCTTTTATTAATGATATAACTTGGTGTATGTCTATATGTGATTTAATGAAGTAGTAAATAGCATGGTATTCATAATGGGTAATGTTATGGCAAATTAAATAACATGGTACATTCATGATGTGTAATACAATGACATGGTGTATGTATATATGTGATACAATGAGATGATAATTAATATCGTGGACGCCGGATATGCATCAAATGGTAAGATAAAAGGTAAGATGGTAAGTGTTAATAAAATATGTTATTAATTCTCATGATTAATGTCAAGGATGTGACAATTGTTTAATTATAGAGCTGTGATGCTTTATGTTGATTTAGTAAGATGGAAAAATGAAATGATTAATGCTAATAACAGATGGTTTTGTTGACCAGTACCTACAGCAATCCTGGGGGTTTGGGCTAGACCTCCTAATACCCAAGGACCGGCTTGGGGTGCGGTGTTTTTCCCTCCTGGCTTCGGCTGGGAGGACGTACCCAGTTTATCTGGGGTGCGGTGTTTTATCGCCCAAGCTATCGGCTTGAGGCCCGGTTTCCCTCGAAGACAGCTATCGCGAGGAAGTACCCAGTTTACCTGGGGTGCGGTGTTTTTCCCTCCTGGCTATCGGCTGGGAGGAAGTACCCAGTTTACCTGGGGTGCGGTGTTTTTCCCTCCTGGCTATCGTCTGGGAGGAAGTACCCAGTTTAACTGGGGTGCGGTGTTTTTTCCTCGATGACAGACGTCGCGAGGAAGTACCCAGTTTATCTGGGGTGCGATGTTCCCTCGCTGGCATAGGCTGGGAGGAAGACGTAGCCTCGGACGAGTAAGACTCTGTGTGAGCATTGGTCCGCGTGTTTTACTGGGCTGTCGGCTTTCAGTATATTGGGATACTGTGGCTCACTGGTCGACAAACTAATAAAATAACTAAGTGTTAATAAAAATATGAAAGTACAGAAGGTGAATTGTGAATTGTGGATGAGAAAGAAAGTTGTTGTGAATGAAGTAAATGTGAAGGAAAACGAGTTATGAGTTAGTGTATGAAAAGAAGCGAGAAATGCAGTACGTGGTTAATTTAAAATGAAAATAATAAAAAAGACATGTGTTCTTATGAATAGTACGAAGTAATTGTATTATGTATGTGATCATTAAAGTAAAATACAGTTTGATATGAGTTGTACCTTGGAATTGTGTCAAGGAACTACCTGCCCGCTATTTCTGTGAAAATAGTGGGAACTACCTGCCTTGGCATAATTTGCAGGGTAAGTTGGTATGATAGTGGTAATAATTAATGGAAATGAAGAATTAAGTAAAGTGAAGATGATAAGTGATTGAAGTGAATTAATAACCAAGCTATCGGCTTGAGATGTGATGTGATATTACCCAAACTGTGTGTTTGGGGTGCGGTGATTATTACCCAAGCTATCGGCTTTGGGGGTGTGATATGTTGTGACCCAAATTGTGTTTGGGGATATGGAGTATATTGTGATGAGAATGAAAGTGAAATAAATGGTAATTGAGATATAAGTGAAAATGAAAATAAGTTTAATTCTCAATTCGATTGAGTAGTAACTAAATGAAATAATGAGATGTGAATGAGCTATAAAACATGCTTTTGATGCAATGAGAATAAGCATTCTAATTAGTGATGTGCTAATGATGTGATGATATGCAAGTACCTCACATAGTGTAATGAAATGTAATAATTGTGTTATACGACATAAATGAGTGGGATATTCTGGGAATGAATGCATATGTTTATGATGCTATAAAAACAGATAAATGTGATGTTATTCATTAAAATAAATACTTGTAATAAGATGTTATGATGATGTAAATGGTATGGTTGTTTGTATGCGTGTAATGTGTGTAATAAGAGAAGGGTTGTGAAAATGATTATTAAAGAAAATATGCCGTGTTATAATAGAAGTAAACGAAGTGCATGGCTTATACAGATGAAGAAAGAGGTAGTAAGATCATGTGTGTATAAATATATATAAAGAGAATGAGAAATAAAGAAAGTGCTTTTGTGTGATACTTATGTGATACATTATTATGTGAATAATAAACTATTAAAGTATATGCATGGTTGGTGGGATGTATATAGTGAAGCTATATATATATATATAGTTGGATGCAGATTCGAAGAATGCTTGATGTAAAGCAATAATTGTGATGTTTTATATCCAGAGGCCAGGTTGATATTTCTTATCTCGATAATTGTAAGATCAATTTATTTTCTTTATACAAGTTAATTTATTTGTTAGATTTTTAAATTATACTCACACCAGAAATGGCTAACCCCTGATGTTTTCTGGGGGTTAGGGGGGGTCCCTCCCAGAGAGGGGACGACCCTAACTCTCTTGCAGGTTGGTAGTAGCATGGCGAGGTAGTTATAGAGTTAGGAATTTTATTTTGTCGAGATGTTAGATTATTTATGTATTTAGTATAAGTAGAAGAGTGAATAGTTGATGTAATATTTT
Organism: Hemerocallis citrina; assembly: GCA_017893485.1. Taxonomy (NCBI): domain Eukaryota; kingdom Viridiplantae; phylum Streptophyta; class Magnoliopsida; order Asparagales; family Asphodelaceae; genus Hemerocallis; species Hemerocallis citrina. The sequence goes on from CM030367.1 coordinate 78,886,569, forward strand.
GTATTATGGTAAGCGTATATGTATATAGTGCTGTGATGAGGTGAGAAAGCCCGTACCCACCTCGCTGTGGAGTATTGGGTTCTGTGGTTGGTTTTTAAAAAGGTTTTTCTAAATTTTTACAAAAATCCTTTATGTTTTCAAAGGAATTTATGGTTTTTATTGAATATTTGATAATCTGTTATGAGTTTGGCCCCCAGAGCATTATATTATATTGCCTGTGTGTTTCTGCTCATTTTGGCCTGGAGAGCCCGTGAAATTATTGTATATATTGTGAGCTACGGAATTTTGAGCAGAATTCCGTAAGCTATCTGGGTTTCGGGACAAAATTTACATGGGAAACACTGCCAAAATTTTCCCTGGAATATAACTTTCTTAGTTTATGTTTAAAGTGATATAGAAATTGAAAGAATTGAATTTGGAGGCTTAGTTTTCAAAAAAAAAATATTTTGGGGTGTTACACTCGGCTCGGTCTTGTGTACCTGCACTGTGCCTAGAAACACCGGGAGAGATCCCGGCAACAGGCCCTCCGACGATCTAATCAGTCACTGAAAAACAACAAGAGCTAGGGTTTTAGAGGGAAAAGATTGATTACCTTGCCAGTGGGGGAGGGGGTCTGGTATTTATAGGCAGAGCGAACGGGCCTGAAATCCTACTGGGCCGGGTTTGGAACCGTTTTCTCGTGAGCCTGAAGTGGCAGAAGCCCATGAGGCTCTGGGTTGATCTGATGATCAGGGGAGACCGAGTTTTGAAGGGATCTGGTGGCCCAGGAGGGGCCACGTCATCTGACCCATATCAGGAGCTCCCATTCCTGGAGGGCTGGATAACCTAGCCGTGTAGGAGTGATTTGCCTCTACAGAAAGAGCGGAGCGGTATGTACGGCGAAGAATGTGGTTCGTATCTTCATGGAGAGGCCAGCAGGGTTGGATGAAGAGGATCCCTTTGAAAATTTGAGGGGCATTGAAAGCCGAAGAGTGGGGGCTCACTTAGCCGAGCGCCTAGGGTCGGGAGACGAGCCCCCATGCTTGTTGGAAAAGCCATGGGGTCATCGAGAGTTGAAGAGTGGGGGCTCGCTTAGCCGAGCACCTAGGGTCGGGATACAAGCCCCCATGCTTGTTGGAAAAGCTATGGGGACGTCGAGAGCTGAAGGTAGGGGCTTGCTTAGCCGAGCATCGAAGGTCGGAAGATGCACCCTGTACTTGTATGAGTGTAGCTGGTGTGGCTTGTGGTGCCATCTGAGCGTCGAGCCCAAGACTTGTAAGAGAAGCTTGGAGTGGCTCGCGGTGACATCTGAGCGTCGAGCCCCAATATTTGCAGGAGAAGATTGGTGTGGCTCGTGGTGACATCCGAGCGTCAAGCCCCAAATCTTGTAGGAGAAGCTTGGAGTGGCTCGCGGTGAGATCCGAGCATCGAGCCCCAATCTTTGTAGGAGAAAATTGGTGTGGCTCGCGGTGACATCTGAGCATCGAGTCCCATACCTTGTAGGAGAGGCTTGGAGTGGCTCGCAGTGTTATCCGAGCATCGAGCCCCAATCTTTGTAGGAGAAGATTGGTGTGGCTCGCGGTGACATCCGAGCATCGAGCTCCAAACCATATAGGGGAAGCTTGGAGTGGCTCTTGGTGACATCTGAGCATCAAGCCCCTAGACTTGTTGGAGAAGCTTGGAGTGGCTCGCGGTGACATTCGAGCGTCGAGCCCAAAACCTTATAGGGGAAACTTGGAGTGGCTCGCGGTGACATCCGAGCGTCGAGCCCCACGACTTGTTGGAGAAGCTTGGAGTGGCTCGTGGTGACATCCGAGCGTCGAGCCCCAAGACTTGTTGGAAAAGCTTGGAGTTGCTCGCGGTGATATCTGAGCACCGAGCCCCAATCTTTGTAGGAGAAGATTGGTGTGGCTCCCGGTGATATCCGAGCGTCGAGCCCCAGACCTTGTAGGAGAGGCTTGGAGTGGCTCGCGATGTTATCCGAGCATCGAGCCCCAATCTTTGTAGGAGAAGATTGGTGTGGCTCACGGTGACATCTGAGCATCGAGCCCCAAACCTTATAGGGGAAACTTGGAGTGGCTCGCGGTGATATCCGAACGTCGACCCCCAAGACTTTTTGGAGAAGCTTGGAGTGGCTCGCGGTGACATCCGAGCGTCGAGCCCCAATCTTAATAGGAGAAGATTGGTGTGTCTCGCGGTGACATCCGAGCGTCGAGCCCCAAACCTTGTAGGAGAAGCTTGGAGTGGCTCGCAGTGTCATCCGAGCTTCGATCCCCATTCCTTGTAAGAGAAGATTGGTGTGGCTCACGGTGACATCTGAGCGTCGAGCCCCAAACCTTATAGGGGAAGCTTGGAGTGGCTTGCGGTGACATCCGAGCATCGAGCCCCAAGACTTGTTGGAGAAGCTTGGAGTGGCTCGCGGTGACATCCGAGCGTCGAGCCCCCAAAACATGTTGGAAAAGCTTGGAGTGGCTCGCAGTGTCATTCGAGCGTCGAGCCCTCAAAACTTGTTGGAAAAGCATGGAGTGGCTCGTGGTGTCATTCGAGCGTCGAGCCCCAATCTTTGTAGGAGAAGATTGGTGTGGCTCGTAGTGACATCCCAGTGTCGAGCCCCAAGACTTGTTGGAAAAGCTTGGAGTGGCTCGCGGTGTCATCCGAGCATCGAGCCCCAATCTTTGTAGGAGAAGATTGGTGTGGCTCGCGGTGACATCCAAGCGTCGAGCCCCAAGACTTGTTAGAAAAGCCTGGAGTGGCTCGCGGTGACATCCGAGCGTCGAGCTCCCAAAACTTGTTGGAAAAGCTTGGAGTGGCTCGCGGTGTCATCCGAGCATCGAACCCCAATCTTTGTAGGAGAAGATTGGAGTGGCTTGCGGTGTCATCCGAGCATCGGGCCCCCATATTTATAGGAGAAGAGGTGTGGCTCGTGGTGACATCCGAGCGTCGAGCCCCAAACCTTATAGGGGAAACTTGGAGTGGCTTGCGGTGACTTCTGAGCGTCGAGCCCCAGGACTTGTTGGAGAAGCTTGGAGTGGCTCTTGGTGACATCGGAGCGTCGAGCCCCAAGACTTGTGGAAAAGCTTGGAGTGGCTCGCGGTGACATCCGAGCATCGAGCCCCCAAAACTTGTTGGAAAAGCTTGGAGTGGCTCGCGGTGTCATCCGAGCGTTGAGCCCCAATCTTTGTAGGAGAAGATTAGTGTGGCTCGCGGTGACAGAAAGAGTTAACAGAATTCTCGAGGACATGCTGAGGGCGTGCATAATGGACTTCGGAGGGAGCTGGGAAAAACATTTAGCATTGGTAGATTTTGCATATAATAACAGCTATCAAGCAAGTATTGGGATGGCTCCATATGAAGCGTTGTATGGAAGGAGGTGTAGGACCCCTGTGTGCTGGCTTGAAGTAGGTGAAAGACAAATGTTCGGACCTGAAATAGTGAAACAAACATCCGAAAAGATCGAACTAATCAGAAAAAGGATGCAAGCAGCACAAACCTGACAGAAGAGCTACGCTGACAACCGCCGGCGAGACCTAGAATTCGAGGAAGGTGATTCAGTATTTCTGAAGGTCTCACCTACAAGGGGAGTGGTCAGATTCGGAAAAGGCGGCAAGCTAGCACCAAGGTATATTGGACCCTACCAGATTTTGAAGAGGATCGGAAAGACGGCATACAAACTAGAGCTACCAGCCGAATTGTCCCAGGTACATGATGTGTTCCACGTTTCAATGCTGAAGAAATATGTACCAGATCCAAGTCATTAGCTGCCAGATGTCCCTGAAGACCTACAAGTGGACCTTACATATAAGGAGCGACCAGTGAAAATCATCAATCGTCGGGATAAAGTACTAAGAAACAAGACTATTCCGTTGGTCAAGATTCTTTGGAGGAACCAGTTCGTGGAAGAAGCCACTTGGGAGACGGAAAGCCAGATGAAGCTCTCTTTTCCCGAGTTATTTTGAGTATCGTTGTTTTCTCCTCGTCCCACTTAGTACAGTTCTGAGGACAGAACTATTCTAAGGAGGGAGTATTGTAATATCCCGATCGACTATTAATAATATTATTTTATTAATATTCAACTACTTGATTATTTTTATTTTCTTTCATGTAGAGTTATCTTTTAGCCATGACAACCTAATTGATAATTAGGAATTGTTGGATAGTTAAACCTAGGGTTAAAAGACACAAGGGATTAAGGAATTCTTCTAGAACTCTCTCTCTTCCACATCACCCTCCACCTCACCTAAGCACCATACCCTCACCATACCTCCACTTCATCCACTCCTTCCCTAGTAAAAACCGGCCCCATTTTATGGGGGGATTTTTGTGCAATTGTGTGTGTGCACATTTGCACTCTCCACCCTTCTCTCCACCTATAAATACCCTCTCTCTCCACCTTTGTCTCATTTTAGAAAGACAAAAAGAAAGAAAGGAAAAAGAATGAGTGAACTACTAACTTGAGAGTTTTTCTTTGTAGGTTTAGTAGGAGTTCTAAGAGCTTAAGGAAAAGAGTAGGAGTGCTAGCTAGTCCTTCCAACAAGAAAAGAAGGTGGGGGTTTCTCTTTTGGTTGTTTGTTTGTTTGAATCGTTGTTTTGGTGTTTCCTCTTCTTCTTATCTTCCTTGTTTATTTTTCTTTTGGTGGGGATGTTTTTGTAGTGGTATAGTAGTATGTTATTCTTATCTTGTATGTTGTAGCATAACCACCTAAAAAGGGAAAAGAATGATAAGAACTTTAATGGAACACATAAGGAAAGAATGTTGTTAGTAGTTATTGTTGGCAAAAAGAACCAACTACTTGGACTATTTCACTAAGCATATGGAACAATGGCATAAGAAGATGAATGGTGGAGTTTGGGTGTGTTGTTGAATGAACAACTTGACATGAACATATGCATATGTGTGTACATACCCATTGGGATGTAGAACTCAACAAGAACTTTGACATAAGCATAGTAGAATTATTATATGCATTAAAGATTGTGAACTCAATAAATAAATCTTTTTCTATTTTTGCTCTCTACTTGAAATGCTAACTTTGGTTACAAAAGAAAAAGGAAAAAGAAAGGCATGCTAAGTAGGGCTTGTAACTCATTATGCGTAATTGTAGATCATAAAGAAAGAAAGAAAGAAGGAAAGATAAATGGTCCTTGTAATAGCTAGTAACTAGTTATCCATGCTTAGATGATTAGAAAATACCATGCTTAAATATTGTTTATGCTTGAGTTAGTAGGTATTCATGCTTAATGGTATTCATGCTTAATGATATTCATGCTTAAAACATAGTAGATACTCATTCTTAGGTTAAGGTAACTATCCATGATTAGTTGTAGCAATTTTTCTATCCATGCTAGAATTGTTGTAGAAACTCATGCTATGTTGTAGGTTGATACTTAACTAGTATACATGTTTAGGATGTTGTAGGTTCTTACTAAAATGTACACCATGCTTTATGTTAATGCTTAAGGTAGCATACCATGTTTAGGAATGATGTAGACCCATGCTAAGTATATATCCATGCTTAGAATGTTGTAGGATTTATGTTAAAATTTCCTACCATGTTTAGGAATGATGTAGACCCATGCTAAGTATATGTCCATGCTTAGAATGTTGTAGGATTCATGTTAAAATTTCCTACCATGTTTAGGAATGATGTAGACCCATGCTAAGTATATGTCCATTCTTAGAATGTTGTAGGATTTATGTTAAAATTTTCTACCATGTTTAGGAATGATGTAGACCCATGCTAAGTATATGTCCATGCTTAGAATGTTGTAGGATTTTATGTTAAAATTTCCTACCATGTTTAGGAATGATGTAGACCCATGCTAAATATATATCCATGCTTAGAATGTTGTAGAATTTATGTTAAAATTTCCTACCATATTTAGGAATGATGTATACCCATGCTAAGTATATATCCATACTTAGGAATGTGTAGGATTAATGTTAAAATACCTACCATGCTTAGGAACATATATGTTCATACTAATTATATATCCATACTTGGGTTGTGGTGATTAATCATGTTGAGTAGTGGAGATCCATGCTTAAGGTGGTAGTAGAGACACATGTTCTAAGTAGTAAGCATCCATGCTTAAATTATAGCTTATGCTCAAATTGTAGTAAGTTTCATGTTTAGATTGTAGTAACTATCCATGCTTAAGATTGTTACAAGTGCATGCTAAATCGCATTCATAATTAAGAGTGTTGTAAGTTGATGGTTATGTCATATATACCATGATTAGTTGTTGTAGGTTGATGCTTACAATTGCATACCATGCTTAAATTGCCATAGGTTAAGTAATAAGAGGAGTCATGTTGAAATTGTAGTAGTAACTACCTCGTTGTAGTAAATGTTAGTAAGGAGCCATACATGCTTGAATGGTATAGTGTAGCATCCTAGTTACATGTTGAAATGTACCCATGTTTTATGTTGTTTGGGAAAAGAACCCATGGACTCTAGTCGAGTGAGGTTCTAATTTAAAGATGGAACCATAGCATGTGAGCACTTTCATTTAAAGGTAATAAAGGTTGGAAAGGTTCTAATAGTTGTTAGCTTGATAAAAAGGCTAGTCTAGGGTCTTCAAATTACCCTAGGGGTCGTCGACCATCAAGATCGCATCCTACCCCCTTAGAACAGATGGATAGATCTCACCTTGGGCATCGACGAATCTTAACCAGTGTAGGTTGATCGTGGGCCGAGAGTGTTGGTAGAATCCGAGTTAGGGGTAGGGATGAGTGAGGGAGATCTCGTTACTAGAGTCTTGGATCGAGGAACCACGAGTTGGACCATGATAATCTAAGTTGGAAGCTATGTAAGATTGCGTGGGAGTAGTAACATCATTAGGGTAGTGACTTATAAGATCATTACTTAACCTTTTTGCCAGAAAGAAGGGGAGTTGGTAATAGGGTGCACCGTACGACCAAACCTTTCTTTGGGGCCGATCTTAGGTGGTGTTATTGGGTTGCACCTTCTTGTCAAAGGGATACGTAGGGTGCCTTCTCACGAGTTGGGAGCATGGGTTGCGTATCTTGATTGTTAATTCCTGAAGTGCCATGATAAGGTAGGTGGAGCTAGGGGGATGGACCCCGGAACTCCATCGGGTCCTATGCCAGGAAAGCGAACAGGCCATGGACTACGGTCTGGCTAGGGGGCGGCAGGGGGCTCCCCTGTTGGCAGTAACCCCGAGGGTTCGTCAGGTTTTTGAGTGAGGTGCGGTGAGCCGGATAGCAGTGGCAAACATGGACACCACTGGCGGACTGCATTAGTGGGACTTGACCACGTCTGCAACCTCATCAGTCATGTTGTATCTGTCAGGAACATGTTGTGTACAATTAGAATTCATAACGCGGGTTCAAATCCCTATATATGGAGAAATGGCTTGAGAAGGGTCGCATGTAGTATGGGCTGCATGTTGCTTCGGAGACTTGCTGACATTAGAATAGGAGCATCCTATTTTAGTTGACATTGCATTAGAATAGAAGCATCCTAGGCTAGTTAACATTTTATTAGATTCTAGTCACTGCACTCACGAACACTTAAACTACACCGACATACTTTACCCTGGTTGTATATGTTGTTTTTGGAGATTCGCTGCTATGTTATCAGCCTTAAAGCGTCAGTGAATACTGACGTCCCCACTTTAATAGGTTGTGGATACAAGATCACGAATTGGAAGGGCTCTAGTTGAGGCGTGATCTACAAGTGAAGAGGTCAATGTTTATCTTTTACATTCATGTATACTCTGATGTAATTTATTGTATTAATGGGAACATTCGGCCTGTAATATCGTGTTAATAAAAAGTTTTAAATTTTCCTGTTTCTGTGTATTGTGACTAATTGAATGAAAAGGTCCTGGCTCGTGTCTTGGTTTCCCAGTATATGGAAATCGGGGCGCTACACCGAGGGAGAGGAGTTTGTTGAGGAAGATGACCAGGAGGGTCCGAACGAGGAACCGATGGAGGCGATGATCGGGGAGAAGGGGAAGGAGGAACCGTGGGAGAGGTAGCTGAGGAAGAAACAAATCTTCCACCTCTGCCCCCGTTATCGACCCCATCACCGGAGAGGAAGCCTTACCCCCGTAGGAGAAAAAGGAAGTAGATTCGTCCCGATAGCCCGACCGAGCCAACCAAATACGGACCCGAGCCTGGGTTCAAGTTTCCCTTTGTGTCCAGTAAAAAACCAGGGTCGTTCAGGATGTATCTTGACGACATAGAGGGGCTTCTCGTATTTACTTCCTTGTTGCGGGACTTGGGTCAGTCCATGATCAAGATGGACAACGTCCCGTGTGCCTTGAGGGTGGACTACCTGCCTATCTTATGGGCGGCCTACTTCATTCCGAATGAATTCGAACTTCTGGTGCCAAACCCCGGAATTCGTCCAACCATAGCTCTGGAGTCGAGCTTCTGTATGTTTCCCAAGGAAGCCTTCGTCTCGGGGTTGAGGCTGCCATTGCACCCGTTCATTAAGAGGGTGTTAAAGTGGGGAGAGCTGAGTCCAATGCAGTATGACCCCAACTCCTGGCACTTCATTCTGAAGTGCCAGGATAAGGGGATCAAACCGAGGCTCGCGTACTTCCGCGCCATCCTAGGGATGAGCTCGCTCGGAGACATGGAGGGAATTTTTACGTCTTGCCGTGTCCTCATAAGAGGGTGATGCACGGCCACACGGACTCCATTAAAGGATGGAAGGCGAAGTACTTCATCGTCCGGAGTGAGAAACCTTGGAAAATTCCAACTGTTTGAAATTTCAATAGGTCGAATCATAAGCCCCCGAGGCATAGTAACTTGACGGAGAAAGAGTGGGCGACTGTAGAGAAGATCGTGGAAGGGCATAGCATAGGGTGGCCGCGTGTCATGGAGTTGCACCTTTCCCGAGCCGGACTGAGCCCAGCCAACCCTAGTATGTTTCTGTTTCTAATATGTTTATCTTCCTGCCTTCGTGTTGACATTTTTCATTTTTCTTTTTCATAGAGATGACTCAGAAGGAGCTCGACAACCAATAGGCCTTGGTGGCTTTGGCCACCAAGAGGAGGGCAGATCAGGAGAAGAAGGCTGCCTCGGCCGCAGCTCCCAATAAAGGGGTGGCCTCAGGTTCGACGAAGGAACCATCCCCGAAGAGGACGAAAAGGCACCACCACTCGTCGAGGTTGACGAAGGAACCGAGGGCGAGCTCCGGTAGTAAGAAAGTGGTTGCCGTCTTGGAGAAGCGGCTTCCGCCACTTCGTCCCAATGCTGAGGAGATGGTGGGATTGCAGGGCATCAAGCTGCATGCCCCGAACTGGGGGGTACAGGCCGGTGATACCCTAACCGAGGGACCGGTGGCGCTAGTGGTGGTAGAGCATCTCGCCACGGAGCGGGATCGGATGACCCTGGTGGTGGAGACGTCCGAGACGGCCTACATGCGGTGGGCTCAGGCACAGATTTCGGTAAGTGTTTGGCATTCGCTTCATGCTTAGAATTTTAGGAATTTTTCTAACTTGATCTTCCTCAGCCAGGCACTGCTTCATGGTCAACACTTCCACAAGTATCTGGAGAAGGAGGTCCTTGTCGAGAGGAAGAACGCCGAGAAGTATTTTCGCGAGGTGACTCATCTGAAAGACGAGTTGACGGAGTCCCAGTCAGCCCAAGCGGTCTTCCAGGCTCAGTTGGCCTCGCTGCAAGACCATCATACGAACGAGCTGGCGCACTTCCGGGCTAAGGCCAAGGTGGAGGTTGAGGAGCAGTAGAACACCTTGGCGGACACTCTGATCCTAGCTCAGGGTGAAGCCTATGCCAAGGCCAAGGAGCACTTCCTGCAGCTCTACCTCGAGGCTCGGCTCGACCACCTCCACTATGGGTGGCGGCTTCCCGTGCATCCGCCGATTCCCAGTGGTGAGGATGAGGAGGAGATGGAGGGTGGGGGCGGTCCGGTTGACAAAGAGGTGTCGTCCCCCTCTAAAAAGTAGTTTTAGGAATTTTACTTTCTCCTTTTGACTTGTATATGCCTCGCGCAGACTGGCCACCGCTTTTTTGTAACCCAAAAATTTGAATTTATTAAAGAAAGATTTTTTGGTCGTTCCTCTGTGACTTGTAGTTTTCTGCAAGCATTTTTAGTGAACCATTGTTTTTTCCTTCTTTTTGATAGATGCACGGGACCATCGGTGCCGACCTATGTTCCGCCGAGGTCTTCCAGCTCCGAAATGAGCTAGGATCCAAGGAGAGTGTACTGACTTGCCATCTTAAGCAGACTCGTGATTGACCGCGGTAAACTATTTTATGAACAAGTCTAAGGAGCTCAGCCTAGAAGCTGCTCGCCTGAAGAAGGCCATAGCCGACCGGGACTAGGGGAGAGTCGAGACGAACTGGTCAATCTCGGATGCTTCCACCAGGCGAACGGCTTCAGAGTCCTTTCTTCACGAGGTCGTCGTAGAGAAGGAGTTAGAGATTCAGAGGTTGAAGCTTGTCCTAGGCACATGTCACCATTGGCTCGGTCCGTTCGAGGGAGCAAGCTGTTCTGTATTGGGTCCTTCTCCGACCTTTTTTCTGGACATGGCGAGGCCTACCGACGCGTAGAGTTCCGTTGCTGGGACATCCTTACTATCCGTACAGGTGGAGCATGCGGGGGGAAGGTCTCGCTCCGGAGGGCTTGAGGCGGGTGGCGTCGGCCACGAGGGTCCCGTGGGAAGCACTAAGTTCGAGTTTTAAGCCGAGTAATTTGTAATATCTTTATTGTATCGTGTCGCCGTTTGCGGCACTTCATGAATAATAAAACTTCGATTTCTTAACTTTGATAATTTGCGAAGTGAGACTGGCAGGAGGTCATCACCGAGCGAATAGGTCGCAGGGCTTGAAAAAGACAAGGCCTTGGTCGAGGTCGATGGTGAGCCCCCATACTATTCTTAGATAGGTAGTATGAGTGTAGGTGGAGGTCATCACCGAGCGTAAATGTCGCAGTGCTTGAAAAAGCTGAGGCCTTGCTTGAGGTCGATGCCGAACCCCCATACTTGGTAAAATCAGGATTCTGACTGTGCTTCGATCCGGGCTCCGAACCCCCGGCTTTGCTCGGGAGTCGAGCCGTTACTCCCCGTAGATAGCACTTAATAGATGACGTTTCACCATCCGATTACAATTAATGGGGACGTTTCATCTTCCGTCGTTTGGACTCCCCGATGTCATAAATGCTCCTCTGGTGGGCCATATAATCCCCATCCCCTTACCGGTAGTTCATCAGAAAACCATGAAAACATGTCATCGATGGATTTCCTGCCACCCGCTGACAATTCGGGGTTGCGGCTCAGAGGGTCGTTTACCCCGAGTTGTCAGTGAGTGAGAGGTGAGTCGATCTCGAGGGCGGGGCTCGGTCGAGAGTCCAGGATCGGTGGCTCCTCTGCCACCCTCTGACAACTCGGGGTAAAAAGGCCCTCGGGGCGTTATACCCAAGGTTCGGGGCTCGGGGCGTTCGCCGAAGGTGAGCGTCCTAAATCTTAATGGAAACTTTTGGGTCGGGGGGAGATCTGGAATTCCTAAGGCCGAGCCCCCGTATCTTGGGATAGCTGTTGGGCCTTGGCTTGAAGGTTCGCGGTGACATCCGAGCGTCGAGCCCCAGGTTTGTAGGCAAAGTTTGGTGTGGCTCGCGGTGTCATCCGAGTGTCGAGTCCCAAACCTTGAAGGAGAAGTTTGGTGTGGCTCGCGGTGACATCCGAGCGTCGAGCCCCACGCTTGTAGGAGAAGTTTGGTGTGGCTCGCGGTGTCGTCCGAGCGTCGAGCCCCAAACCTTGAAGAAGAAGTTTGGTGTGGCTCGCGGTGTCATTCGAGTATCGACCCCCAAACCTTGTAGGAGAAGTTTGGTGTGGTTCGCGGTGTCATCCGAGCGTCTAGCCCTAAACCTTGAAGGAGAAGTTTGGTGTGGCTCGCGGTGTCATCCGAGCATCGAGCCCCAAACCTTGAAGGAGAAGTTTTGTGTGTCTCGCGGTATCATCCGAGCATCGAGACCCAAACCTTGTTTTTAAGAAAGTTGGCATGAGGCCAAAAGGGGTAAACGATTACATCATATTGACTTTACAAAACAAGGTACGAGGTGCTGATTACATCTTATAATTTACAGAAAGGTATCTACAAGGGATAATCCTCCCCTTCGAGGAGTTTGATAAAGTGCTCCGCGTTCCAGGGTCTCTTCACAGCCTTACCCTCCGGGTCAGTGAGGCGGTATGTGTTGGGGCGTACAACTTCGGAAACCTTGTATGGGCTTTCCCAGTTTGGAGCCCGCTTCCTCTTTTGGCTGGGGTTAGATACTGCCATCTTTCGGAGGATGAGGTCCCCTAGCTTGATGTTGGTGGGGCGTACCCATTTATTGTAGAACCTCTCGATCCTCTGCTGGTATGTGCTCCTCCTGATGGCGGATTTTTCCCTGACCTCGTCTATGAGGTCCAGATTGGCACGCAGCTGCACCGAGTTGCTTTCTTCATCAAAGGCCATGATTCAGGGCGAAGGGACCCGATCTCGAGGGGAATTACCGCCTCCACGCCGTAATACCGATTAAATGGCGACTCTCCCGTGGGTATCCTCTTCGTCGTTTGATGGGCCCATAGAACTCTCGGCAACTCATCGACCTATAGTCCCTTGGAAAAATTATCGAGCCATTTCTTCAGACCATCAAGGATCTGGCGATTCGCATTCTCGGCCTGACCGTTCGACTGCGGGTGGCACACCGAAGAGAAGCATTGCTGGATTTTGAGATCCTCGCAGAACTTTCTAAAATTCTTACTTGTAAACTGGATCCCATTGTCCGTGATGAGTATGTGCGGAATTCCGAACTGACAGATGATGTGCTTCCAGAAGAATTGCTGAGTCTGTTGCTCGGTGATCATGGCCAGGGGCTCGACCTCGATCCACTCTGTGAAGTAGTCGATCGCTACTATCAGGAACTTCCTCTGGCCCGTTGCTTTCAGAAAGGGGCCTACCAGGTCCATCCCCCTTGTAGCGAAGGGGATCGGACTAGCTAGGGAATGGAGGTTTGCTTGTGGAACCCTCCCTACCGAGGAGAATCTTTGACGAGGATCGCACTTTTTGACCAGGGCCAGGGCATCTTACAACATCATGGGCCAGTAATACCCGTGGTTCAGAGCCTTTCAGGCAAGCGATCGGCTTCCCATGTGGCACCAGCCAATTCCCTCATGGAGCTCATTGAGAGCATACTTGGCCTCGTCAGGGGCTAAGCAGCAGAGGTAAGGTCTTCCGTCCATCGTTGTGTACGAGCGTTTGAAGAGAGTTTTGTTTATAATAGCGAACCTTCCAGAGCCTGATCCACCTTGTTTCGGCTCGATCTTGGGGGAGCTCTCTTTCGATCAGAAACTTTCAGATGGGAGTGGTCCAATCATCCAGCAGAGCTCTGTCGTCTATACAAAGAATCTCGGGGAGTTCGATACTCAGCTTCAGGAGCACTTCGATCAGAACGGTGCGGTCGAGACATTCAAAGGATGAGGAGGCTAATTTCAACAGGGCATCGGCTTGGGTGTTCTGCTCTCTTGGGATCCTTAAGACTGCGGAATCGTCAAAGGATGTCAAGAGCTGCTGGACCATGGCCAAATACCGAATCACCCAACCGTCACGGGCCTCGTACTCTCCGGTGATCTGATTGACCATGAGCTGAGAGTCACTGAAGACCCTGATCTGTCTGGTGCCTGCCTGGTGTGCTAGGGTGAGCGTCGCAATCATAGCTTCATATTCTGCCTCGTTGTTGGAGGCTGGAAAGTTGAGGCAGAGGGAATATTGGAGAAGGAAGTTGTCGGGTCTTCGCAAAATGATGCCTGTGCCACTCCCCGCTTGGCAGGAAGATCTGTCGACGTAAACTTCCCACGTCGGGTCAGCCTCCCCACTTTCGGGCTGCTCAGAGATGGTACATTCCATGATGAATTCGACGAGGGTCTGTCCTTTGATTGCTGTCATTGGTTGATAGCCGATGTCGTATTGCTTAGTTTGATCGACCATTTGACCAAGCGGTCGGAGCTCTCAGGCTTGTGGAGGACGGCCTTCAGAGGCTGGTCCGTGAGGACCTGAATCGAGTGCGCCAGGAAATAAGGGTGCAGCTTCCGCACGGCCATGACCAGGGCGTATGCCACCTTCTCCATTTTCGCATATCTGGTCTCGACCGAGAGTAGGACTTTGCTTACATAGTACAATGGCTTTTGGACTCCGTCTTCTTTTCGAACGAGAACAACGCGGAGTACGCTTTCTGAGGCCAAAAGATAAAGCCAGAGAGGCTTGCCCGGCTCGGGTTTGCTAAGGAGCGAAGGATTGGCGAGGTACTCTTTTAACTGGGCGAATGCCTCCTGCTATTGAGTGCCCCATTCGAAGCCTCCGGTTCTGCACAAGGCCTTGAAGAACGAGAGTGATTTCTCCGGACTTGGAGAGGAAACGACGGATGGCTGCCAGTCTTCCCATGAGCCGCTGGACTTCCTTGATGTTTCTTAGAGGGTCCATATCTATTATGGCATGGATCTTCTCGGGGTTTCCCTCGATGCCACGCTGGATGACAACAAACCTGAGAAACTTGCCCGACGAGACGCCGAACGCACACTTGACCGGATTGAACCTCATATTGTAGGTCCGAAGGACGCCAAAGGCTTCTTCTAGGTCGGTGACGCGGTCCTGTCCTTGTTAGCTTTTGACGAGCATGTCTTCGACATACACCTCCATGTTGCGACCGATCTGGTCCTTGAAGACTCGGTTGACGAGCCTCTGATAGGTAGCACGGTGTTCTTCAGCCCGAACGGCATAACCTATTAGCAATAGAGACCTTGATCGGTGACGAAGGATGTCTTGACTATATCAGGGGGGAACATCTGGATCTGATTGTAGCTCGAGAAGGCATCCATAAATTTAGGGCCTCCTCCGCCCGAATGTACTTCTCAACCCAATTGAGCAGGTCAGGGAAGTCGAGGGGAGGCCTCTTGGCCAAGGATGCCTTTAGCTGGCCGTGCCGGACGTTGTGTCGGAATGCCGCCGAGGCGACCCCAGCGTCGAGGGAGGAGACTGACCTCACCTCTGTGGTGAACCTTCGGACGAATTGGCAGAGTGACTCCCCTTCCTTCTGTCGGAGGTCCAGTGGGGACGTGCTTGTCTTCTCGGCCTTCCTGCTGGTCACAAAGTGGGCAAGAAAGTTGGCCTCCAGCTGTTCGAACGAGTAGATCGAGCAAGGAACAAGCTTAAAGAACCATTCCCGAGCCGGACCCCGAAGGGTGGCGCGGAAGGCACGACATAAGAGGGAATTCGAAGTGCTGTGAATCATCATGAGGGTCTTGAACCCCTCCATGTGATCAGCAGGATCACCCTCGCCGTCGTAAGTTTCGAACTAAGGAGGCCAAAAGTTCCTGGGTATCTCTGCTTGTAAGATTGGAGCGGAGAAAGGAGGTCGGGTCTGCTTATGAGCTTGAGCTGGCCTCGGGCTGCCCTCGCCAACGTGGTCGAGGCAGTTCTCCATTTTCTATAGGTGTCGCAGGACGCTCTCGTCCCGTTCTAGCGAGTGGGTTAAGCCGCAAGACTCACTGGCTCTGGCATCCGACCGCGAGTGAGAGCGATGGAGTGTCTCGCTCCTGGGGGTCCCTAAGATGGCCTCCAGGATCTCGTTCCGAAAGTTTTGGAACTTGCGGCGTGTGACAGGAGCTTTTTCGACCGGGTCGCATTGGGGTGGCTGCCTTCGGTCTGTGCGACTGAGCTCTAGCTCCCGCTCTCGGGACGGGTGCCTGGGATGGTTCAGGGCCGAGTTGGCAGTGACCCCTCACTTAGTTCGGTTGGCTTGCTGGCTCTCGATGACCCAACGCAGGTCGTTCGTGACCGAGCGAGAAGCGCCCAGCCCGGGCTCGTCGTTGACCCTCGGATTGTTGGATCTGTGGGCATCGGCATGGCTGTCCTGGAGAGGAGGGTTTAGACGACGTACAGAAGTGACTGCTCTTCGGGCCCTGGGGGCCATGTGAGAGCTCGGATGGAGGGGATGACGTGCCTGACCGGGGTCGGACTGAGGTCAGTTCCGAGGTTTTCCCTCAGACGGCACCAACCTGATGCAGTTTGTTTTTGGGGTGTGGCTGCAACAGGTGTGAGTTCTCTCAATTTGTATAGTGGAAGCTGTGGTACTGGCTATATGTTCGACGCTCGGCTGGGAGCGGCTCGGGAGTAGCAGGAGTGAGGTGGAGGACGGATGCTCGGCTCGGATCCAGCAGCTCGGCTTGGATCTGTGGGGCTCGGCTCGGTCTTCTGCACCAGCACTGTGCCTAGAAACACCGGGAGAGATCCCGGTGATAGGCCCTCCGACGATCTAGTCAGTCACTGGAAAGCAACAGGAGCTAGGGTTTTAGAGGGAAAAGATTGATTGCCTTGCTAGTGGGGGAGGGGGTCTGGAATTTATAGGCAGAGAAAACGGGCCTAAGATCCTGCTGGGTTGGGTTTGGACCCGTTTTCTCGTAGGCATGACGTGGCAGAAGCCCATGAGGCTCTGGGTTGATTTGATGATCAGGGGATACCGGGTTTTGAGGGGATCTAGTGGCCCAGGAGGGGCCACGTCATCTAACCCATATCACATATAATACTGATTAACAGTGCATTATTGAGAATTACACATTAAGAACAATTTTTAAAATAGTAAAATTCAAATATAAACAATTAATTAAGCCTATATCCTTATAATACCGATTAAGAAAGCATTATTGAGAACTAGTATACTCTACGTGCGATGCACGGCTAAAAAAAGGAAAGTCATCAAATTAAATTAATATATAATGAATAAGAAAAAAAATTAGTTTATATTTGAATGTTTTGATTTGGGCTACACGTGCGGTGCACATTTATATTTGTTGGATATAGTTTGGACGTGTATTATATGTATTTATAGAGTTACAAAATTAGGTTTTGTTTGTTACAAACTCCAACTCTCCAATTAAAATAGTAAAGATTACACATTAAGAATTATTTTTAAAATGCTAAATTAAAAAAAAGAAACCCTTAAACTATACAATTTCTGCAGAAAACCTCATTGAACTTTTTTTGCGCAAAAACTCTCCTGCAGCATGTTTTCAAAAAAATAATCTTGGGTTTTATCAAAAAAAGTCACATCTAATATTTCTGCTTGTATTAGATATCCCTATTCAACTTTGCGAGTTAATTCATAAAATATCATGCATCTTTCTCATTATTATCAGAAAAACCTTACTCAACTCTCATGTTCTCTAAAAATATTTGAAGTCTGAGATTTGTGCTGGGGCTCACGTGCATGTACCACCTCAACAACAAATCCCTCAGAGCATATCTATAGTCGTCGCCTATTTTTCCAAATTTTTCAAAATTTGGAAAAATTTGTGCTACAGTCGTTGACCAAATACCCATATTTTGGGTTTGAGGAGAACAGTACCCGACCATATTTGAGGGGAGATATAGCAATATGAAAAATATAGAAATCGAAAGATCATATTCCGTTTGTTCCAAATTTTCTCCCTAAAAGTTCTCGGACGATAAATGATCTTTCATCCCAAATTTCTTTTTATTAAACCTATATATCGGACGGGGAATATTAACTGTACATGGGAAATGATTTTCTGTCTGAATCAATTTTCTTTAAAAAAAAGAACGGACCAAAAATGATATCCCATCCGTTCTCTTTCTTTCCAATTCTCCCAAAAAAATTATATGGAATTAGACCTACAAAATTATTATGCTACATATTAGAATTTAATTAAGATTTAATTAGAATTAAATTAAGATTTATGATTTAAATTCAAATTCAAAATTTCCCTCCGACGGAATTTGAATTTCCGCTCGTAATTAAAAAAAAATTATCAATTAATCGGACTGATTTTTTTATAAAAAACATTAAATTTTTTTAATATGACAAAAAATCATCTCCCGTCCATCACATCACTATTTTAAAATCAAAACCCATAATTTGAGTTCAAACGATTAACCAAAATTTCTATTTGCAAAGGTGAAATACCCAAATTTTTTCTCCAAATGACCACATAGACTCTCACGGTAATGTAACAAATCCACTACTTGCAATATAAATCACCAGCTTGGGCATCTCCAACCCTCTACTCCATTTTGGAGCAATTTTCACTCCAAAATGGAGTAACTGTTACATCAAACACTAACTTCATCTCTAACCCATAACATAATTTCTAACTCAAAAAAAAAATCTGCATATTCTTTTTTATCTACATCTTTTTATATTAATTTTTTATAACTCTATACAATCTAACTATTTCACTAATTGGCTACATACAATTTTTTTCCTGTATTGATCGAAAAGTTAAACTCATTATTTAACATTTATAAATTATATTTTATTATAAAATAACCAATCTACAACTAATATATTACTTTAAAATAAAATTTGCATTAATTAAAAAAAATGTAATTGAATAATTAAACATAACCACAATTACTAAAAATATATATGAAATGGTTGATCTTTTTATAAATTATTGATATGGGACAGATGACGTGGCCCCTCCTGGGCCACAGGATCCCCTCAAAGAGCATGTACCGCCGGATCATTCGGGTCTGCCATGGCAGCTTGGAAACCACCCATGTCTCTGCCACGTCAGCTCTAAACCACCCTGGGCCCGTGCCACATCAGCCCTATACTGCTTGGGCTTCTGCCACGCCAGGCCCACCGGCAACCAGGTCCAGACCCAGCTCCAAACGGGTCTAGACCCGGTTGGCTTCACCTATAAATACCAGGCCCTCTACCCCTTCCAAAGGTAATGAATCTTTCCCCTCTCAAACCCCTGTTACTGTTACTCTCTTTCAGTAGCTGACTAGATCGTCGGAGGGTCTGCCACTGGGACCAACCCTGGTGTTTCTAGACCGAGTGTAGGTACATGAGACCTCGGGATCCGAGCCTCCAGATCCGAGCTGAGCATCCCATCCCCACCTCGCTTCCTCCTACTCCCCAACCATACCCTTGGCTGAGGGTCGGGGCCACCGTCCGCACCGAAGCTCCTACAAAAAAACAAATCGAGAAGAAATCACACCTGGTGCATCCACACCCCGCAAAAACAAACTGCATCAGGTTGGCACCGTCTGTGGGAACTTTAGTGCAGACGCCGGCCCGAGCTCATCCATCAACGGTATCCTGTACATCCGAGCTCACATGGCACCCAAGGCCAGGAGAGCTGTCACCTCTGCACGTCGCCAGGACGTCCCTCCTCAGGATGCCCCCGCCGATGCTCATGGATTCAACAATCCGGGGATCAGCCGCGGACACCAATCTGGTGCCTCACGTTCGGTCGTACCCGACCTACGTGGGTCATCTAGAATCGACAAGCGAGCCGGACTAGGGGAGGGGCCGCTTCCAACTCGGTCCCGAACCATCCCAGACCTCCGCCCCAAGGGCGGGAGGCGGCACTCAGCCGCATCGGCCGGAGGCCGCCAGCCCAACGTAGCCAGGCTGAACGAGCTCCGGTCACTCACCAGGAGTTCCAAGACTTCCAGAAAGAGATCATGGAGGCTATCCAGGGGACCCCCGTCGATGAGAAGGTCCGCTGCTCTCGCTCGTGGTCGGATGTTGAGGCCAGCGCGTCCCGCGGCCTGACAGTCCAGCCGGAGTATGACGATGACGTCTTCAAACGCCTCTAAGAAATGGAAGACCGCCTTGCCCACTTCGGCGACGGTGGCCCGAGGCCGACCCAGGGCCACAGGCCGACCCTCCCTCCTTTCTCCACCGCCATCTTGCAGGCAGAAATACCCCGGAATTTCTGCCCCCCACAATTCGAGTCTTATGTCGGTGAAGGTGATCCTGTTGATCACATGGAGGGCTTCAAGACCCTCATGATGATTCACAGCACATCGGATCCCTTCCTGTGCCACGCCTTCCCTGCCACCCCCCAGAGTCCGGCTCGGGAATGGTTCTCCAAGCTCACCCCCGGCTCCATCTACTCTTTCGACCAGCTGGAGGGCAACTTCCTCACCCACTTCGTGACCAGCCGAAAGGCCAAAAGGATGAGTGCGTCCCTACTGGGCCTCCGACAGAAAGAAGGGGAGTTGCTCTGGCTGTTCGTCCGAAGATTCACCACTGAGGCGAGGTCGGTCTCCTCCCTCGTTCCAAGGGTCGCCTCAGCAGCATTCCAACACAACGTCTGACACGTCCAGCTGAAGGCTTCCCTGGCAAAGAAGCCTCAGATCGATTTTCCTGACCTCCTCATTCGGGTCGAAAAGTACATCTTGGCCGAGGAGGCCCTGAATCCAGAGGACCCCAAGGAGATTTCCGGAAAGGGGAAATGCAAGGCCGACGAGGTGGAGCCAGCAAAAAAGGTCCCAAGAGACGGGGGCGTCGCGAAAAGGGTCCCTACTGTCCCCCGCTTCGAGAGGTACACTTCGCAAAACGTGTCAACCATCCTCTTAGCGATCGAAGATAGGAACCTCGTCCAATTCCCTCCTGAACCGACCAACAACAAAAAGAGGGACCAGTGGTTCTACTGTTGCTTCCATCGAGACAACGGGCACGACACCGACCGTTGCCGCGCCCTCAAGGACGAGATTGAGGCCCTCATCCAACGTGGGTACCTCCGGGAGTTCAAACGGAAAGACACTCGGGACCAGAGGGACACGAGGAACAGGAGGCCTTCCCCTCCTCCTCGAGCACTCAGACAGCATCCCGAGAGGGACGCCCAGCCTGAAGAACCCGAGGGTCAAGCAATCTTTCATTGCATCCATGGAGGGCCCATGGGAGGGGAGTCCAACACTTCCCGCAAGGCATTCTTCTGAGGGGTCAATGCTGTCCAAGGTTCCCTCTCCCCCCAGGTCTAGCAACTCCCTGTCTCCTTCTTTGGAGAAGATCTGGAGGGGGTTCGGCTCCCGCACTGCGATGCGCTCGTCATCAGTCTCAGCATGGCGAACTTCGAGGCCCGTCGCATCCTTGTGGACAACGGGAGCTCGGTAAACATCCTCTTCCTGGAGGCATTCGAGAACCTAAAGCTCTCTCGGGATAAGCTGAAGCCAGCCGGGTACACATTGCACGGATTCTCTGGCGTCCCGGTGCCAATCGAGAGGATCGTGACCTTAGACGTCACCGCCGGTACGACCCCTCACAGGCGAACCGAGTCGATGGACTTCATGGTTGTAAATGCCAAGGCAGCCTACAATGCCATCCTCGGCCGTCCCGGGCTTTGCTCCCTCCAGGCGGTTCCCTCGGCCCACCACCAAAAGCTGAAATTCCCCACCAAGTCAGGTGTCGAAGTTGTCCGAGGGAACCAAGAAGCGGCACAATCGTGCTATATGACGGCTCGGGGGTGCTGTGTTCCCCCTGGATGCCGTCGAGTTGTAGCCCGAAAGAACCCAGCCAGAACCTGAGCCGGCAGACGAGTTAGAAGAAGTCTCGTTCGAGACAGGGGACGCGTCAAAGTGTTTTAGAGTGAGTTGCTCCCTCACTACCAACCTTAAATCTGTCCTGATCGACTGTATTCGCCGCAATATTGACCTATTTGCCTGGAAGCCCTCCGATATGCCCGGTATCTCTAAGGACCTTATCATGCACAAACTCAGCGTGACCCCCGGCTCGAAGTCAATCATCCAGAAGTGACGTAAGTTCGCCCCGGAGCGGCAGTAGGCAGTGAAAGCGGAGGTGGACAAACTCTTGTCCGCTCATTTCATACAGGAGGTCAGCTACCCTGAGTGGCTGGCGAACATCGTGATGGTCAAAAAGGCGAGCGGGGGCTGGAGGATCTGCATAGACTTCACTGACCTCAACAAGGCGTGCCCTAAAGATCCGTTCCCTCTCCCCATCATCGATGCTCTGATCGACGCCACATCGGGTCACGAGCTCCTTTCCTTCATGGACGCATTCTCAGGCTACAACCAGATCCGAATGTTCCCTCCTGATATTGCCAAGACGTCCTTCGTCACGGATCAAGATCTTTATTGTTACCGAGTTATGCCCTTCAGGCTGAAGAACATTGGTGCTATTTATCAGAGGCTCGTTAATCGAGTCTTCAAGGATCAAATTGGGTGCAACATGGAAGTATACATCGACGACATGCTCTTCAAGAGTCGGCAGGGACCAGATCACGTCGCCGACCTGGAAGAGGCCTTTGGGGTCCTTCGGACCCACAATATGTGACTCAATCTGGCGAAGTGTGTATTCAGCATCTCCTCGAAAAAATTCCTCGGGTTCATCATCAGCCAGCATAGCATCGAGGAGAACCCCGAAAAAATCCAGACCATAATAGACATGGTCCCTCCCAGAAACATCAAAGAAGTCTAGAGGCTCACGGAAAGACTGGCGGCCATCGGCCATTTTCTCTCCAAGTCCGGGGAGAAGTCTCTCCCATTCTTTAAGCCTCTGCGCGGAACCGGAAGCTTCGAGTGGGGTACTCAACAGCAAGAGGCGTTCGCCCAATTGAAAGAGTACCTCGCCAACCCTTCCCTCCTCAGCAAGCCCAAACCAGATGAGCCCCTCTGGCTTTACCTTTCGGCTTCGGAGAACGTGCTCAATGATGTCCTCGTTCGAGAAGAGGAAGGAGTCCAAAAGCCTCTGTACTATATGAGCAAGGTTCTGCTCACCATCGAGACCAGATATTCTCGAATGGAGAAGGTAGCCTACGCCTTGGTCATGGCCGCGTGGAAGCTCCGTCCCTACTTTCAAGCGCATTCAGTCCAAGTGCTCACGGACGAGCCTCTGAAGGCCGTGCTCTATAAGCCCGAGAGCTCTAGACGACTAGTCAAATGGTCGATCGAGCTCAGTCAATACGACATCGGTTATCAGCCAAGGACGGCCATCAAATGGTAGGCCCTCGCTGAGTTTATCACGGAATGCACCATCTCTGAGCAACCTGAAAGTAAGAAGGTCGACTTGAGGTGGGAAGTTTACGTCGATGGATCCTCCTACGAAGCGGGGAGTGGTGCGGGCATCATTCTACGGGGTCCCGATGGTTTCCTCCTTTAATATTGCCTCCACCTCAACTTTTCAGCCTCTAACAACGAGGATGAGTACGAGGCCATGATTACCGGACTCACCCTGGCACATCAGACCGGCACCAAACAGATCAGGGCCTTCAGCGACTCTCAGCTCATGGTCAACCAGATCATCGGAGAGTACAAGGTCCATGACGATCGGATGATTAAGTACCTGGCTGCGGTCCAATGGCTATTGACGTCCTTTGATGAGTCAGCGGTCTTAAGGATCTCCAGGGAGCAGAACGTCCAGGCCGACGCTCTATCAAAGTTAGCTTCCTCGTCCTTCGAAGGTCTCGATCGCACCATCCTGATCGAAGTACTCCTAAAGCCGAGTATAGACTTCCTCGAGACTCTGTGCATCGAGGACAGAGCTCTTCCTGACGACTGGACCACTCATATCAAGAAATTTCTAATCAAGGGAGAGCTCCCCGAAGACCGAGCTGAAGCGAGGCGGGTCAGGGTCCGTTCAGAAAGGTTCGCCGTGATCAATGCGACCCTCTTCAAAAGTTCATACACAACAACGGACGGAAGACCATACCTCCGCTGTCTGACCCCCGATGAAGCCAAGTACGCTCCTAAGGAGCTACACTAGGGAATCGGCGGGTGCCATATGGGAAGCCGCTTGCTCGCGCGAAAGGCTTTGAACCACGGGTACTACTGGCCTACGATGCTGCAAGATGCCCTCGCCCTGGTGAAGAAGTGTGGCCCCTGTCAATGGTTCTCCCCTGTGAAAAGGGCTCCGCAAGCAAACCTCCGTTCCACGGCCAGTCCGACCCCCTTTGCAATGTGGGGGATGGATTTGATAGGCCCATTTCCGAGGCAACGAGCCAACGAAAGTTTCTCATAGTGGCAATCGATTACTTCACGAAATGGATCAAGGCCGAGCCATTAGCCACGATCACCAAGCAGTGGACCCAAAAGTTTTTTTGGAAACACATCGTCTGCCATTTCGGGATCCCACAGGTACTCATTACGGACAATGGGACTCAATTCAGGGGTAAACATTTCCGAAAGTTCTGCGAAGATCTCAGGATCTAGCAGCGTTTCTCTTCGGTGTGCCACCCACAGTCAAACGGTCAGGCCGAGAACGCGAACCGCCAAATTCTTAACGGTCTCAAGAAACGACTCAATAACTCTTCTAAGGGGTTATGGGTCGATGAGCTGCCGAGCATTCTCTGGGCCCACCGAACCACGAAGAGAATCCCCACGGGAGAGTTGCCATTCAATCTGACATACGGCACGGAGGTTATCATCCCCCTGGAGATCGGGATCCCTTTGCCCCGGGTCATGGCCTTCGATGAAGCAAGCAACTCTGCACAACTGCGAGCCGACCTGAACCTCATAGACAAGGTCAGGGTCGAAAGGTTCTATAACAACAAGGTGTGTTCCACCGACATCAAGCTCGGAGTCCTCGTACTCCGAAAGCTGGCGGTATCCAACCCCGGCCAAAACAGGAATCTGGCTCCAAACTGGGAAGGCCCATACAAGGTATCTGGGGTCGTACGCCCGGGCACGTACCCCCGAACCGACCCAGAGGGCAAGGCTGTCAAGAGGCCCTGGAACGCAGAGCACCTCATCAAATTCCTAGAAGAGGAGGGTTAGCCTCTACAGCCCATGTAAATTACGAAGGATGTAATCGGGACGTCGTGCCTTGGTTTTTGTAAAATTCAAATATGTTGTAAATATACCAGCTTTCTTAAAACAAGTTTTGGTTTCGTATTAGCTCTCCTTAAAAACATGTCTCGTTCTCGGCACACGGAAGAAACCGCGAGCCACAAAAGCTTCCCTTACAAGCTTACGGCTCGGCACTCGGATGGCACCGTGAGCCACAAAAGCTTCCCTCACAAGGTTAGGGCTCGGCGCTCGGATGGCACCACGAACCACAAAAGCTTCCCTCACAAGCTTAGGGCTCGACGCTCGGATAGCACCGCGAGCCACAAAGAGTTTCTCTAACAAACTCATTTCTCGGGACTCGTATGGCACCGCGAGCCACAAAGAGTTTCTCTAACAAACTCAGTGTTCGGTATTTGGATGGTGTCGCGAGCCACAAATAGCCTCCTTTACAGGCTTAGGGCTTGGCATTCAGATGGTACCGCAAGCCACAAAAAACTACACCATACCGGCTTTCTCCCCGGTGTGGGGGCTCGACACCTACCCCTAGCATGGTTTGGGCTTCTTCAAGCCCATCAACCTATGTGCACGGCGGCGACCACCAGCTACGTCCGTACCGTCTTCCTGAGATCAAGTGTGGGGGCTCATCGTCAACCCCGAGCAAGGCCGTGGCTTTCTTCAAAGCCACTCGACCGATACGCTCGGCGACAACCTTCAGCTACGCTCATTACCGGCTTCCTCCCCAGTGTGGGGGCTCAGCATCTGCCCCTAGAATGGTTTGGGTTTCTTCAAGCCCATCAACCTATGCACACGGCGGCGACCGCCAGCTACACTCGTACCATCTTCCTGAAAACAAGTGTGGGGGCTCGTCATTGACCCCGAACAAGGCCGTGGCTTTCTTCAAAGCTACTCGACCGATACGCTCGGCGACGATCTTCAGCTACGCCCACTACCAACTTTGTCACCGGTGTGGGGGCTCGGCATCTGCCCTTATCTTGGTTTGGGCTTCTTCAAGCCCATCAACCTACGCTCACGGTGGCGATCGTCAGCTGCGCCCGTACCGTCTTCCTGAGAACAAGTGTAGGGGCTCGTCGTCAATCCCGAGCAAGGCCGTGGATTTCTTCAAAGCCACTCGACCGATATGCTCGGCGACGATCTTCAGCTACGTCTATTACCGACTTTCTCTCCTGTGTGGGGGCTAGTCATCTGCCCCTAGTATGGTTTGCGCTTCTTCAAGCCCATCAACCTATGCGCACGGCGGCGACCGCCAGCTACGCCCGTACCGTCTTTCTGAGAACAAGTGTGGGGGTTCATCGTCTACCCCGAGCAAGGCCGTGGCTTTCTTCAAAGCCACTCGACCAATACGCTCGGCAAAGACCTTCAGCTATGCCCACTACTGACTTTCTCCCCGGTATGGAGGCTCGGCATCTGCCCCTAGCATGGTTCGGGCTTCTTCAAGACCATCAACCTATGCGAACAGCGCGACCGCCAGCTATGCCCGTACCATCTTCCTGAGAACAAGTGTCGGGGCTCGTCGTCGACCTCGAGCAAGGCCGTGACTTTCTTCAAAGCCACTCGACCAATATGCTCGACGACGACCTCCAACCACGACCAGTTCGGAAAAAGTTTCCATTAAGGTTTAGGGCACTCGCTTTCGGAAAATACCCCGAGCTTCGAGTCGTTGGTCAACCCTCCTCTCACCTGCGAACAACTCGGGGTTTGTAGCTTTAGAAAGCCAAAATCCCAAATTGTTCGAGGGCGGCAGGGGAGCCACCAACCCAGGGCTCTCACCGAGCTTCCGAACCAATTGATCTGTCCACCACTCACCAACGAACGACCTGGGGTTTCGCGGCCCCCAAGGCCAAAACCCCGAAATGTTCGAGGGTGATTGGTGTGCCACCAATCCGGAACCCTCGGGCTAAAAGTTCTTGTTCAAGGGCGCCCGCCTTTGGCAGGCACCCGAATCGCATGGCAGATAAGCCAATCCTAATCCCTGACAACCCACCAGGAGAGGATGGGGGTTATATAGCCCCCCACAGAAGGGCAGTTATTGCATCTGAAAAGCCCAAATGACGGAAGGCGAAACATCGCCATTAATGCTTATCGGAAGGCGAAACGTTGCCATTAATGCCTATCGAGAAGCGAAACACCACTAATTATGTGTTGCCTGCGCAAAGTCACTGTGTGGTTTTTCTGCCTCGGCGGCGATCCCTTGCAAGGCCGAGCCCGGCAACAATCCCAACTCAGTGAAATTGTCAAGGTTAAAGAAGTCGGGAGTCTTTTTTATTATTACTCATCGTGCGCCTGTAACGGTGACACAAATACAATGAAAAGCTTGCAAATCACTCACACTTGGCTTAAAACTCAAATTCTGCGCTTCCTTCGGGCTCCCTTTCATTCTTGGCCGGCTCGACCGGGGAAGGCTCCCCTGCCACTGAGCTTTCGGCATCATCAGGCTGGGCCCCCTCCAATAAAAAGGCCGGAGATGGTCCTAATACCGAATTGCTCGCCTCCTCGATCAAACCGGCACCTAGCACCAGCTTCAACCTACGGATCTCCAACTCCTTCTCAACAACGACCTCACGAAGAAAAGACTTCGAAGCTGACCGCTCGGTAGAGGCATCCGAGACTGACCAGTTCGTTTCGATTACCCACCAGTCCTGGTCGGCTATAGCTTTCCTCAGTTGAGCAACCTCCAAGCCGAGCTCCCTAGACTTGTTCATAAAATAATTCACTACGGCTGCTCGGTCCCGAGCCTATTTTCATTGGCGAGCCAAAGCCGCCTCCATGGCCTCCGGCCCAGCTCGTATCAAGGAGGCCTCGGCAGAAATAGGGTCGGCACCCAAGGCCTCATGCGTCTATCAAAAAGATGAGAAAAACAACAAGTCACAAAAGAGGCTAAAGAATTGTCTTTCATGGAGCATCGGCCAAAAAATTGTCTTTCAATAGTTTCAAAATTTTTGTGCTACAAAATGCTGTGGCCAGTCCGTGCAAGGCATTTACAAAATCAAAAAAGATAACCTAAACTATGCTTGAGGGGGGTGGTACCTCTTTGTCAGCCAGGTCGCCCCTGACCTTCTCTTGGCGAGGGTCTCCCATCTCCTCGCCACAGGGTGTCGGCGGATGCTTCGGCTGCCAGTTGTAGTGAAAGTGGTCGACCCTCTTATCCGGGTAGATCAACCAAAAATGCTCCTTGGCTCTGTCATAGGCCTCATCCTGCGCCAGGATCAGGGCATCCGCCATGGTGATCTTCGCCTCCTCCATGGCTTTCCGCGCCTTCTCAGCTTCTTCTCGGACCTTCTCCTTGAGGCGATCCACATCTTTTTTATGGTAGTCGACTATCGAGGCCATCTGGGTCTTGTGGACGGCCTCCATGCTCCGAGCCTCCTTTAGCTCGTCCATCGCCTAGGTCAATTCGCGGAGGTACTTCTCTGCGTTCCTCCTCTCGATGAGGACCTCCTTCTCCAAGCACTTCTGAAAGTGTTGCCCATGAAGCATCGCCTGTCCGAAGAAGAAAAAGTTAGAAGAAATCCTAGAATCTAAACTCAATGCAAGAGTACAAGCACTCACCGAGAGCTGTGCCTGAGACCACTGCATGAAGGCCATCTCAGACGTTTGCACCGCCAACGCCATGCAATTTCGCTCGATGGCGAGGTTCCTGACCACCTCAATGGCCACGAGTCCCTCAAGCAGGAAATCCTCTGCCAGAACCGACCAATCAGGGGCATGTAGCCTAAGCCCTTGTTGTCCAACCATCTGCTCGGCTGTGGGCCAAGGTGGGGGAAGCCTCTGCTCCGGGATCTCAAAAGTTCTCTTGCTACCCGAGCTTCTCCTCGCCTCTCTAGCCGCCCTCGGCGTGTGGTGATGCTTCTTGGATCTCTTCGGAGATGGCTCCACGGCCTCCGAAGTCGGTCCCTTGCTGGACCCCGTGCCCTGAGTAGCCGCCGCATCCTGCTTCGCCTTCTTCTCCTTCTCCGCCCTCCTCTGGGTGGCAACCTCCAACAAGGCCCGCCTACTGTCGAGCTGCTTGGCCGTCATCTCTACAAAATAGAAGAAGAGATTCTAACATTAATACGAAGGCAGAAAGATCGAAAAATTCATATCAAAAACATACAAGGGTCGGCTGGGCTCAGTCCGGCTCGAGCCAGATACATTTTCGTCACTCGAGGCTGCCCTATGCTGTACCCCCCGACGATCTTCCCCACCTTCGCCCACTCTTTCTCCATCAGCTCGCTACGCTTCCGAGGCTTATGGTTCGGCTTGAAAAAGTTCCAAGCGGTCGGAATACCCCAAGGCTTCTCGCTCCGGACTATAAAATATTTCTCTTTCCACCCTTTTATGGAGTCCGGATGGCCGTGAATCACCTTCTTATGAGGCCTAGGCGAGAAGTAGAAGATTCCCTCTGCATCGCCCAATGAGTTAATTCCCAAGATAGCGCGGAAGTACGTCAGCCTCGGCTTGACCCCCTTCTCTTGGCACTTCAAGATAAAGCAGACCAGGTGCTTCCAAGAGTTGGGGCTGTACTGCATTGGGCTTAACTTCGCCTAATTCAAGACCCTCTTAATGAAGGGGTGCAGCGGCAGCCTAAGTCTCGAGATAAAGGAATCCTCGAGATAAATACAGTAAACCGGTGCGAGAGCAGTAGTTGGGCAAATACCGGGGCTTGGAATCAGAAGTTCGAACTCCTTAGGAATAAAGTAGGCCGCCCTCAAGATGTGCAGGTAGTCCGCCTTCAAGACGCATTGAATGCCATCCATCCTAATCTTCACCCTACTCTCATCACCCGGCACGGAGGGAATAAGATCGAGATCGTTAACGTCGTCAGGATACATCCTAATCGACCCCGAATTTCTGAAGGTGACCGGGGCAAACTCGAACCCCGGTCTAGGAGCATATTCATCCAGGGGAGGGGGGCTATCCGGAAGGCTCAACTTTCTCTTCCTCCTGCAAGGATGAGCCTTCCTCTCCAGAGACAGTGTCGACAAAGGTGGCAGAGGGGGGAGATCGCCCTCGCCCTTGACTACCCCTCCTGCGGTGCCTTCCCCACATCTCCTCGAACATCGCCCTCCTCGGTGCCCCGATCGGGCTCCCCCTGATTCCCCTCGGAGTCTTCCTCATCCTCGACGGCCCCCTCTCCCTCGGGATCTTGCTCCTTCTCATCACCCTCCTCATCCTCAACGTCCCCCTCTCCCTCAGGATCATTCTCTTCTTCGTCGTCCTCCTCTTCCTCCTCCTCCTCCTCACCCTCATCCACGAGCTCCGTCCCCGGCCTACGGGATCTCAAGGGTGGCATGACTAAGACCACATCATCCCTGCCGTCCAACTATGGATCTGATAGAACCTCCTCTTTAATCCCATAATCGCCCAAGGACCAGGACGTCGGTGGGGACTCAGCTTCCCTCTCGGAACGGCCTGACAAGCTCGCCTCGGAGTCGGACTGAGAGCGCGACATTACGAATCATAAATATTAACCTGAAGTATCGCGCTTATGGGTAGATCACCGGAAAAAGGTCGCCGACGGCAGGTGAGAAAAACCCTGTTCTTGAAAGTTGGAAAACACAAGTAAGGAAATGAAGGAAAGAAAAATGGGGAGGGGGGAGGGGGTTTATAATTGAAAAAGAGACTCCTCGATTTTTGCAAAAAGACCTGGCCATTGGATCTTAATCATCAAGATCCAACGGCCGCTAGGATCTAAAGTTGCTTCGATTCTTGCGCACATGACGTCAGCAATCGACACAAAATTACCCCAATGCCACCAGGCTTTTCCAACAAGCCGGCTTTTCCAACAAGTCGGGAGGCTCGACACTCGGATAACACCACGAGCCCCAAAGGCCTCCTCTATTCAACAGGAGGCTCGAAGCTCGGATGTAACCGCGAGCCACAGAAGCTTCTATACCCTAAGCATTAAATGAAATGAAGTCATTAGATTCTATCCGGCCGCCATTACCAATGTACCGTCCCACTGACGACAAACCACTTAGAAGCTCCAACAAGTTTTGGTGGCTTGGAGCTCAGATAGCACCGCGAGCCCCAAAAACCTCCTCTATTTCTCTGGTGGCTTGCAGCTAGGATGACACCGCGAGCCCCAAAATCCTCCTGTATTTCACTGGAGGCTCGGAGCTCGGATAGCACAGTGAGTCTCAAAATCCTCCTCTATTTCACAGGAGGATCGGAGCTCGGATGACACCGCGAGCCCCAAAGTCCTCTATTTCAATGGAGGCTCGGAGCTCGGATGGCACCGCGAGCTCCAAAATCCTCCTATATTTCACATGAGGCTCGGAGCTCGGATGGCACCGTGAGCCCCAAAATCCTCCTCTATTTCACAGGAGGATCGGAGCTCGGATGACACCGCGAGCCCCAAAATCCTCCTCTATTTCACAGGAGGCTCGGAGCTTGGGTAACACCGCGAGCCCCAAAGTCCTCTATTTCACCGGAGGGTCGGAGCTCGGATGGCACCGCGAGCCCCAAAATCATCCTCTATTCAACAGGAGGCTCAGAGCTCGGATGGTACTGCGAGCCCCAAAATCCTCCTCTATTCAACAAGAGGATCGACGCTCGGATGGCACCATGAGCCGCCAAGAAATCCCCAGGCTTTTCCAACAAGTCAGGAGGGTCGACACTCGGATGGCACCGCGAGCCCCGAAATTATCCTCTATTCCACAGGAGGCTCGGAGCTTGGATGACACTGCGAGCCCCAAAATCCTCCTCTATTCAACAGGAGGCTCGGAGCTCGGATGGCACCGCGAGCCCCAAAATCCTCCTCTATCCAACAAGTGAGGGGCTCGTCTACCGACCCTCGATGCTCGACAAGAAGACCCCCTACTCGATAAATCTCGACGTCCCCTCGCTTTTCCAACAAGTGAGGGGCTCGTCCACTGACCCTCGACGTTCGGCAAGAAGACCTCCTACTCGACAGATCTCGACGCCCCCTTGCTTTTTCAAAAAGTGAGGGGCTCGTCTACCGACCCTCGACGCTCGGCAAGAAGACCCCCTACTCGACAGATCTCGACATCCCATTGCTTTTCCAACAAGTGAGGGGTTCGTCTACCGACCCTCGACGCTCGGCAAACCGAGCTCCGACCCTTTTGCGCTCAGCACTACGCACGACTCCAATAGGGGATCCCTTCACCCTACCCCCCTGGCCTCTTCTGGAGGATACAGATCCTATTTCTCGCCATACACACAACCCTACTCTTCCTACAGAGGCAAAGAACCACTCCTACACGGCCGGGTCATCCAGCCCTCCAGGAGTGGGGGGCTCCTGATATGGGTCAGATGACGTGGCCCCTCCTGGGCCACAGGATCCCCTCAAAGAGCTTGTACTGCCGGATCATTCGGGTCTGCCACGTCAGCTTGGAAACCACCCAGGTCTCTACCACGTCAGCCCTAAACCACCCCGGGTCCGTGCCACGTCAACCCTATATCGCTTGGGCTTCAGCCACGCCAGGCCCACCGACAACTGGGTCCAGACCCGGCCCCAAGCGGGTCCAGACCCGGTTGTCTTCTCCTATAAATACCAGACCCTCTACCCCTTCCAAAGGTAATGAATCTTTCCCCTCTCAAACCCTAATTACTGTTACTCTATTTCAGTAGCTGATTAGATCGTCGGAGGGTCTGCCACCGGGATCAACCCCGGTATTTCTAGGCCGAGTGCAGGTACACGGAGACCTCGAGATCCGAGCCTCCAGATCTGAGCTGCCACATACGAGCTGAGCATCCCATCTCCACCTCGCTCCCTCCTACTCCCGAACCGTACCTTTGGCTGAGGGTCGGAACCACCGTCTGCACCGAAGCTTCCGCAAAAATACAAATTGATAAGAACTCATACCTAGTGCATCCACACCTTCTCAAAAACAAACCGCATCAATTATAATTGCCATTTCATATTATTTTATAAATATTAATTATACTCAATATGAAATTAATAACATTCAATCATAAACAATACATAAAACGAGACTGAAAAGTTATTAATTTTTCTTTGAAAATATAAAATTGGACAAAAAAACGTCGGAAGTACATTTTGGCAGTTTTCTAACAAAAAAAAAGACATAAAAAAGAAACAAAGAATAGTGGCGTGCTACTATTCATTCAACACTATACAGCTCCAAAATATAGTGGAAGATGGGGGCAAGGGGAAGTATAATCCAACTCCAAAACCAAAATTAGAGTTGAAGATGGCATCGGATTGAAGGTAAAATCCAACTCCAAACATAATCTTTTTATTCACCTCTTCAGACTGGTTGGAGGTGGCCTTGACAGATCTCGACATCCCCTTGCTTTTCCAACAAGTGAGGGGTTCGTCTACCGACCCTCGACGCTCGGCAAACCGAGCTCCGACCCTTTTGCGCTCAGCACTACGCACGACTCCAATAGGGGATCCCTTCACCCTACCCCCCTGGCCTCTTCTGGAGGATACATATCCTATTTCTCACCATACACACAACCCTACTCTTCCTACAGAGACAAAGAACCACTCCTACACGGCCGGGTCATCCAGCCCTCCAGGAGTGGGGGGCTCCTGATATGGGTCAGATGCGTGGCCCCTCCTGGACCACAGGATCCCCTCAAAGAGCATGTACTGCCGGATCATTCGGGTCTGCCACGTCAGCTTGGAAACCACCCAGGTTTCTACCACGTCAGCCCTAAACCACCCCGGGCCAGTGCCACGTCAACCCTATATCGCTTGGGCTTCTGCCACGTCAGGCCCACCGGCAACTGGGTCCAGACCCGGCCCCAAACGGGTCCAGACCCGATTGTCTTCTCCTATAAATACCAGACCCTCTACCCCTTCCAAAGGTAATGAATCTTTCCCCTCTCAAACCCTAATTGCTGTTACTCTCTTTCAGTAGCTGACTAGATCGTCGGAGGGTCTGCCACCGGGATCAACCCCGGTGTTTCTTGGTCGAGTGCAGGTACACGGAGACCTCGAGATCCGAGCCTCCAGATCCGAGCCGCCACATACGAGCCGAGCATCCCATCTCCACCTCGCTCCCTCCTACTCCCGAACCGTACCTTTGGCTGAGGGTCGGAACCACCGTCCGCACCGAAGCTTCTGCAAAAATACAAATTGATAAGAACTCATACCTAGTGCATCCACACCCTCTCAAAAACAAACCGCATCAATTATAATTGCCATTTCATATTATTTTATAAATATTAATTATACTCAATATGAAATTAATAACATTCAATCATAAATAATCTCTACTATTATAATGGGAGAAGGGGTTAGTGTCATCTGTCATTGACGTCATTTTGAAGCCAACACGTGCAGCGCACGTGTTGACAAAATGACCCACTTTAGTAAATATTTTCGAAAGTGAACCAGTTTGGTAAATATTTTCGGAAGTGGATCAGTTTGGAAATTATTTTCCTTTTTTTGTCTTTTTTCCTTCTTCCGCGTGCACGTGCGAATGTGGACCAGTTTGGTAAATATTTTCGACAGTGAATCAGTTTGGAAATTATTATT
Organism: Hemerocallis citrina; assembly: GCA_017893485.1. Taxonomy (NCBI): domain Eukaryota; kingdom Viridiplantae; phylum Streptophyta; class Magnoliopsida; order Asparagales; family Asphodelaceae; genus Hemerocallis; species Hemerocallis citrina. The sequence goes on from CM030367.1 coordinate 78,920,546, forward strand.
ATTATTTTTTTTTGCCTTTTTCCTTCTTCCCCACGTGCATCGCACGTGCATGATACTAGTACATAAAACGGGACTGACAAGTTATTAATTTTTCTTTGAAAATATAAAATTGGACAAAAAAACGTCGGAAGTACATTTTGGCAATTTTCTAACAAGAAAAAAAGACAAAAAAAAAGAAACAAAGAATAGTGGCGTGCTACTATTCATTCAACACTATACAGCTCCAAAATATAGTGGAAGATGGGGACAAGGGGAAGTATAATCCAACTCCAAAACCAAAATTAGAGTTGAAGATGGCATCGGATTGAATGTAAAATCCATCTCCAAACATAATCTTTTTATTCACCACTTCAGACTGGTTGGAGGTGGCCTTCGACCCTCGGGACGTAATGATCATCTAAGACTGTCCGCGTATGCAACGGTATTCGTCGTCCTTGCATTCATTTTTATAGTCACTGCGATCCTCCAAATCTCAAAATCCGGCCGATATGGGACTATAAGCTCCTCTCATCATTCCACATCTTTGAATAATAATACTTCTATGGGGACTACCGTAACACTGTGGTCTAGCACAAATCCAGTGAGGATTACCCAGAATCGGAGAATCCAATGGCTACAGTTCCAGTTCTCATTAACTAGTAATCTACACGTGCGATACACGTTATAATTTAAAAAAATTATAGGTTAAATAGTAAGACGTAATCTGGTCTAGAATCTGAGACATCCCTTTACTCATATATATTCTTTACAAATTATCCATAATCAATGGCGGATCTGGGCCCAAGCAGCCCAAGCGGCTGCTTTAGGCCCCCAAATATTTTAGGGCCCCATTTAAAAAAAAATGTATTCACTGTTATTTAAAAAAAAGAAAAAAAAAAGAAGGAAACCCAACCGTCGCACCATGATTTCTCTTGATTTCTCTCCATCTCAATCAACTCCCGAGTTTCCTTATTGGATGTTTTACATTCTTGATTCTCCTGATTTCTCTCCATCTCAATCAACTCCCAAGTTCCAACTTTTCTTTTCATCTTTTGCATTATACTGTAGTATGTTCTTCATCTTGATTCTTGATTATTGAAATCTTCTTAATCTAGACAACTACCAGAGCTAGAAAATAGAAATTACTCAATCGGAATCTATCTCGCAGCGTCGCCCGCGCCCGTCACCGCGTCGTGCATCGGCCATCGCCGCGTCGCCCGTCGCCGCCGTGCTGCCTCGCCCGTCGCTGCGCGTCGTCCGTTAGGTAATTTTATTTTCCCGTTAGGTAATTTTAATTTCGCTACATCTTCTCTTCTTATTTTTATTTTCATTTTTCATTTATCACCACTGGTTGAGATTAAATTAATGTAATTGGAGAAATTAATGCAATTATTCAGTGCTCGGTATTTCATTTTTCAATTATCTAGTTTTCATTTTTCAGTGCTAGTGCTAGGTAACTTTAGAGTTGAGTTATTAAATTAATGCAATTATTTATTAAAAAATTTAAATTAATTGTACTGTTGTATTATTAACCAATGATTTTGCTTCTAAAAATGTGAGAAGAGTCGTGTTTAAGTAATATTTTTTTGTGTGTTTTATTTTGTAGGCAAATTTTGGATGCAAACAATGAGCTTGCTTTGGTGAACATGGATGCTGTATGCAATGTTAAAGATTTAAATGTAGCAAGTAAGACTTTTTAAAATAGTTGAGATCATGTATTTCGTTTTTATTGTTAGAGTTTGTCATAGTTTCTTTTTGCCATGGTACATTTTATGGAAAATGCATACATTATCAATTAAATTTTTTGTGGAAGGATATATATATATATAAATTTGATTTCATTTAAGCAGTTTGTTCTCCAGGCTCAAAGTTTGTTTGAATTTAAATAATTCTAATTTTTTATTTTGTAAACTTACAAAGGGCCTCATTTTAAAACTTGCTTAGGGCCCCCTGAAACTCAGATACGCCCCTGTCCATAATGGCACAAACTTTTATTTTATATGAGTAACACTTTTGTAAATAATTATGTCGTAAATAAATTTAAACTTTGAGGGTATTATGAAAACTAACAACAATTTAGTAAATGAATGGTTAATATAACTTCCACTTAAAAAAGAATGGTTGAGACTAGATGGTTGAATGTTTACAAATTACAGGTTGTCCACAAATGACAACCCAAACTCTCACATTATAGTATTAGAGTTTAGAGAATAGCTTGTAACACCAGGTACTTAAGAGTGTATATATATAACATCATATGGAAATATAATATAATATAATATAATATAATATAATATATATATATATATAAAGGTTGGCTGGTTGTGCATATGGTATGCATAGAGGTGGGGCATGATTTGCATGAGTCTTCATGCTTTAGTTGTTGAAGCCAGCACGTGAAGGGAATAAAGCTTCACGTGAGAGGTGATGTGTGGATATGTGGAATTCTTGGTCTCCTATCGGAGGTAGTTAGAGAATAGTTAGAGAATATGAGTGATTATATAGGATAGCCTATGATCAAGAGACACCAACTAATTATAACATCTTTTGAGAGGCAGCCTGTGGTGGGTAGTTGTTAGAATTTGTTTGGGCAGGGTCCGAGGCATTACAAATGGTATCAATGCCGACTTTCGACACCAATTGTGAGTAAGAGTGCATTAGAGGTATGCCTGAGATGGAGCTAGTAGATGTACACTGGTGGGTAATCAGAGTCCCGAGAAGGGCTGTACAGCTAGCAGAATTATGGTGCCTGAGATGGAGCTAGTAGATGTACACTGGTGGGTAACCAGAGTTCCGGGTAAGGCTGTACAGCTAGCAGAATCAGGGTACTCCTCTCCACATCGGCTATAAAGGGATACTCGATCAGGTTGCAAGTCCCAGGCTCAGCGAGGACACTGATTTCTTATGGAGAGGGGGGGTGGGAGAGTGTATGTAATACCCCGTACTTAAGAGTGTGTATGTATGTGTGTGTGTGTGTGTGTGTGTACTAATAATATGAAAAATGTGGTTGGTCAGTGTAATATCCACGTCGGATATTATATTAGTATTTTTTATTTTAAAAATTAAAATATTTTTATAGAAATTACTTAGTTTTAACTAATAAAAGTTATCTATATATATACACTGGTATGTATATATATGTATCGTATCGATTTTGTGCACTTGTACAAAATTATGAAATATGCGTTTTTGAGAAAATATCTGTAATATTCCGGTCTGATATTGAAAAATTATTATCTTTATTATTATTTTGGAATTAAAATAGTTTTGGTGGAGATTACTCATTTTAACTAATAAAAATTATCGGTATAATATATATTCGTACGTTTGTACAAAATCTTGTAGTATGTGATTTTGAAAAATTATTTATTATTTTTGAATAATCATGAAAATTGGAGGGTTAGGATTGATTAGGGTGTTGATTGCAATATTAGTTTGCAAATAGATCATTTAATCGTTGCACCACAAAGAGAGACACTTGGCTCTTTCTCTACCACATTTCTCTCTCTTTCCCTCTCCTACAAATGGTCGGCCATCCTTGGGCAAAAGACCTATTTCATTTTGTTTCCCTCATTCTCTCATCTCACCCTCTCTTCTTCTCATATTTTTTTTTCTTTTGCTTGTTCTTGAAAAGAAATATATTAGGAAGAGAAAAGAAAGAGAGAAAAGAAAGAGATTGAATCAAAAGAAAGGAGAGTTTTAAATGCTATGGGTTGTTCTTGAGGAAGGAGCAAGGAGGAGGAGGAAGCAAGCTAGTTAATCCTACTAGTAATAGGGTGGGGGATTCTCAACTTTGTTGTTATTTTTATTGTTATTATTGTCAATAAATTCAAAAACTTGGACTAAATTCATGTGCATATGAGTAATCATGGATTGAAAACATTTAAAAGATTGAAGTGGTAGAACTCAAATAAAACCCTAAAGATCCAACCTTTAATAAGAAGTTATGTTATCAATAGTTAGGAATTTATAACTTGCGGTAAAGTTGAAATCTTGTGCCCAAATTAATATGAACCGTTCTCTTACATGTTCTTACCATGCTCTAATTTTTGTTGATTTTTCTGCTTTGATTCATTGGGTTAAATAAATTGTTTCCCCAAAACAGCGAGCATAAAAAAGCTGCTATTTTTGGTTGATTATGGCATGTGTTTGAAAATGTATAACTTGAGTTCTATAAGGAATTTGAGAAAGTTATCAACTAGGAAATTGTAGTAGAGGTTCCCACCAGGGGCGAAGCCAGAACAAAATTTTCAGGGGGGCCAAAAAAAAATTCTATAACTATATATAAATATATAGGTACTTTTCATTATTTTTAGGGGGGCCAAATAATAAAATTTAATAGATTTAAGGGGTTTTTAAAAAAAATTCAAAAAAATTAAAGGGTTTTTCAAAATTTTGGGGGGGCCCGGGCCGCCCCGGGCCCCCACATAGCTCCGCCCCTGGTTCCCACCTTCCTAAAAATTCTTATTTTGCTGGATTCTGATAAGCGTAGTAAGAGTTATGATTTCTACAAATTAACAGCAGCTTGCCTTTTTTGGCTGAGCTCACTGTTTAGGGTGTTCGGAGTTTTTCTCCCTCTTATTGACTGAATCTGAGAAGGTTGTCAACTAGATAGTTGTATTATATGTTCTCACCTTTCTAAAAAGTCTTATTTTGTTGGATTCCGATAAGCATAGCAAAAGTTATGATTTTTACAAGTTTACTGCAACTGGTCTTTTTGGCTGAGCTCAGTGTTTAGGGTGTTCAGAGTTTTTCTACCTCTTGTTGACTCAATTTGAGAAGGTTTTCAACTAGAGAGTTGTAGTAGATGTTTTCACCTTTCTAAAAAGTCTATTTTTGCTGGATAATGACAAGTATAGAATCTGTTATGAAATTTTTAGTTTAATAGCAACCTACTTTTTGGCTGAGTTCACTGTTGATATGTTAGGGGCTTTTTCTACCTCTTGTATACTGAACACAAGAAATTTGTCAAGTAGAGAGCTGTAGTAGAAGTTCTTACCTTTCTAAAAAGTCTAAACTTGTTAGATTCTGACAAGTATAGCATCTGCTATGAAAGTTTTAGTTCAATAACAGCCTTCTTTTATGGCTGAGTTCACTGTTGATATGTTAGGGGCTTTTCCTACCTCTTGTTGACTGAATTTGAGGAAGTTTTCAACTAGAGAATTGCAGTAGAAGTTTCTAATTTTCTAAAAGTCTAATTTGTAGATTCCGATAGGCATAGCATATGTTATGATTTTTCTAGTTCAACAGCAGCCTGTTTTTCTGGCTGAGTTCACTGTTGGTATGTTAGGGGCTTTTCCTACCTCTTTTTCACTGAATTTGAGAAAGTGGTCAACTAAAGAGTTGTTGTAGAAGTTCTTAGTTTTCTATAAAGTCTAATTTTATTAGATTCCGGTAAATGTAGCATCAGTTATGAATTTTTCTCGATTCAGCAGTAGTCTGCTTTTTGGCTGAGCTCACTGTTGAGATGTTTGGGATTTTTCCACCCTTTGTTGGCTGAATTTGAGAATGTTGTAAACTAGGGAATTGTAGTAGAGATTTCTTCCTTTCCATAGTCTAATGTTATAAGATTCCGGTAAGCGTAGCAATTATAATAAATTTTACAAGATATCGGCAGCCGCTCGACTGATCTGGCTGATTCGCTGTTGAGTTGTTTTTGTGTTCTTCCATATTCGAGCACTCGTTTAGGATCTAGATGTATTCCTATGTGCTCATGATTCGTGTTTCATGTTGGGAAATGGTTCATGCTAATTATTAGCAGTTTGTTGTCGCATATATAGCTAGTTGGCTTGTATGTAATTCGCTTGACTCATACGTAGCTAGTTGGCTTGTATGTAAGTTATTTTTCTCATACGTAGTTTATCGGGCTCGTATGTAGTTCGTTGATTTATACGTAGCTCTTTTGGCTCGTATGTGATTTGTTGGATTCGTATGTAGCTCGATAGCTCGTACGTAGCTTGTTGAGCTCGTCTAGGGTGATATTGTTACCCTAGGGGCCATCGACCATCGAGGCATGTATTAATTTTACTTCTCGATGACTGTGGATAAGTCACTCCTCGTACGCCGTCAGATCTTAACCAGGGTAGGTGGATCGCGGGTAGGGAACGTAGACGAAATCCAAGTCCAGGGTAGTAGCAAGTGAGTGAGTTCGCATTGCCGGGATCTTAGATCGATAGGTTGTGAGTGGGATCCATGGTGATTTGGGGAAGTCTACGTTGAACACCTAGCAAAGTTATCTTGCGAAGTCTAGATTGAGACCTAGCATGTTGTGTTAAAACTGTTGTCATTCCTTGGATTGTTTAGGTTTAGTGACATCGTTAAGGTAGTAACTTGTAACTATTGCTATTTAACCATTTTATCTATTATTTTGTTGAAGGGAAAGATTTGGTATTAGGGGTGATACCTTATGATCCGACTTGTCCTATAGGCCGACACTAGGTGGGGTTATTGGGTTGTACCTTCCTGTCAAAGGAATACGGTATGTGCCTTCTCACGAGTTGGGAGTACGAGATCCGTATCTCGGCTGTTCAAATCTGAAGTGCCATGATAAGAACGGGATAAGTTCTCCTGTTGGAACTAGGGGATGGACTCCGTAATTCTGTCATGTTCTATGTCAGGGAGAAACGAACCGGCCATAGACTACTATTCTATGAGTCAAGGGCGCCATAGGGAATGCTTCGAGCTATCCTGTGCAGTGATAACCCTGGATTTGTCTGGCTTTTGAGTGAGGTCACCGGATGATAGTGAAAAACATGGAAACCACTATGGTACTGCATTGACGGGATTGGACCGTCCAAGGCATCCTCATCAGTCATGTTGTATCTATCAGGAACAGGTTTAGTACAAGAGGAGAATTCATGGCACGGGTTCAAATCCCTAAATATGAAGAAACAGCTTAATATGGGCGTATGTATTTATGGGTTGCATACCATTTCAGAGTCTTGCTTGCATTAGAATAAGAGTATCTTTGCATTAGTTAACCTTGCATTAGAGTCTAAGTTATAACATATGCTAATACATCAAATTATATATAGACATTTCTCTTTTCATCAATCTGTTATTTTTAGTTGAGATTCTGCTACTTGTAATCAGCATTTAGCATCAAAATATGTACGTTCCCACTCAAATAAGTACTGGATTGCAGACCTACAGGTACAGGATTCATGAGAACTCAAGGCAAGAGAAGCACAGGGTTAATTTCTATTTCAATTATAATATATGTTGTAATTTATGTAATGTTGAGAATCATCCAAGTGAAGTACCAAGTGTTATTAATTATTCGTTGTACTCTGATGTAAATTTATTGAAGGTTTGTTACACTTGGGCTTGTAAGATATTATTGTAACACTGATGTGATGTATTGCAGTTATATAATATTTGGATTTGTGATACATTTGTGTTGAATGAAAAGTTTTAAATTTTCCTGTTTTTCTGTGTATTGTGGCTAATTGACGGAAAAGATTTTGTCTTATGTTACGGTTTCCCAGCTACGGAAATCGGGGCGTTACAGTCAGCCTATAGATGAATTCTATAGAGTCAGTTGTATGGAGTTTGGTTCATGAGTATATATAGATATATATATGAAGGCTGGCTAGTTGTGCATATGGTATGGATAGAGGTGGGGCCCGGTTTGCATGAGTCTTCATGCTTTGGCTATTGAAGCCAACACGTGAAGGGAAAAAAGCTTCACGTGAGAGATGATGTGTGGATATGTGGAATTCTTAGTCCCATATCGGAGGTGGTTAGAGAATATGAGTGATTATATAGGATAGCTTATGATCAAGAAGCACCAACCAGTCATGACATCTTTTAAAAGGCAGCTTGTGGTGGGTAGTTGTTAGAATTTGTTTGGGCGGGAGGACTCGAAATGTTACATAGCTATTGTGCAATTCGTTTAATTGTTTAAACATAAAACTAAAATTACTTTATTAAATCAAAGAATGGTATGTAAACCAATGTCAAGTTGAATTAGAGAATCAAAAGTTGGATTGAAATTCTAGAGCCCACTTCACGGTTGTTTTAAATTTTACGGAGTTAGGAAAATTAGTGACATTACATAGAGAAAACCAGAGACAATTTGGCATAGGAATTAACATGTATGAGAGCATCCACTATCATTTCCTAAAAAATCGATATTTTGGCAATAGCATCTTCACTATCGTTTGCTAAAAAGTTACTATTTAGAAAAGTAATGAACAGTAGCAGCAGAAATTGGCAATCACCAAATATTGTGAATTTTTTAATATTAAAAGAGGGTGGACGAAACAATATCTTCTGTCTACCAAATTCTATAATATATTTAAATAATATTACTAAAATGTCATCAAAAAAATTACATAAATGTCATTTAAATAAATTTAAAAAAATCTCCGGACGGAAGATTTCTTCCCTCCTGCACTTTCTTTACAAAAAATCTTTCTCTATTTACTAAATGGCCTTCCAAATATTTACGAAAATGCCATTTTAGCAATTAAAAATTTCAAAAAAAGGAGAAATTTTTTTCCAAACGGAAGATCATCTTCCGTCTGACTTAATTTTTTTAAAAAAATAAAAAAATAAATTTGGTCAAACGGAAGATGATCTTCTGTCGCATAATTTTTTAATATTAAAAAAAATTTTAAAAAGGTTTAGATGAAGGATGATCTTCTGTCTGAATATTTTATTATTTTCGATCGGCCAAATTTGACTTTACACGATAGCAGCGCTACCCGTCTATTGCTATTTGCCAAATGCCAAATATCCATATTTTAGCAACAACGATAGTTGATGCTCTGATCAACAAAGTTTAAAGTGTTCAACATATCATAAATCATAAGAAGATAAAATATTATCAAAGTTGAGTATATTTTGCTCTTGCTTTAAGTGGTTGTAATTGTTATGTTGCAAAAAAGCTTTTTATTTTGCAACCTCATTATGAATGGAAAAAATAAGTACGAATATAGCGATTTTACTTTATTATATATTTATAGTATAAAGTTTAACTTGAACATAGTCATTCGAGGATTTTGGTTGCTGATAGTGGATTTGTAGTGAAAGCCGGTCATGTGCTCACGGGGACCCGAGGCGAACTCCAGAAATGGGGTATGCATACATAATGTGAGATTTTCTTTAAAATAAAATCATATATATATATATATATATATATATATATATATATATATATATATATATATAGGGTAAAAGGGTTATGAGCAACTTGCTCATTTAGTAAATGAGCAATTGATTATGTGGCATGCATGTGATACATTGAACAACTAACCCTTTTAAGGATTTTCCAATCACATGCATGCCACATCATCAATTGCTTATTTAGTAAATGAGCAAGTTGCTCATACCCCTTTTTCCCATATACATATATATATATATATATATATATATATATATATATATATATATATATATATATATATATATATATATATATATATATATATATATCACACTTGGTTCAAGACAAAGTAAGACATTTTATATTAAGTGGTCAAGACAAAGTAAGACATTTTATATTATTATTATATATAAAATGTCTTACTTTGTCTTGAACCAAGTGTGATAATATATATATATATATATATATATATATATATATATATATATAGCTTTTGCTTCATTGAAAATGGGTTCATTTTCAATGGGTTGGAAAACAGCCATCTACACCGTCCGATCGATTTTGATCTTGATCAACGAATCAGATCAACATCCGCTTAAGTCTCCCACTAACGTTCCAAAAAGCGGAGGGGTATTTTCATCACTTCACGCCAAAAAATATTTGGGACTTAGCATTTTTTTGGCATGGAGTTTTTTTTTCCGTAAAATTAACTTAGGCCGTTGTTGGAAACAACGGCCTTGGTTGTTTTTTTTAAAAATAACATACCTTAGCCGTTGTTTCCAACAATGGCATAGGTATGTACAAGTGTTTTTCCAAAAACTTGTACATACCCAAATCTACCTCACGCTGTCTTCGTCACACACACACTCTCTCTCTTTCTCTTGAGCTCCCGAAACCCATCTCCAAACCCTAGTTCACTCTCCCAACTCCTTGGCATCGATTTCTTTGCCTTCTCGAACTCCCCATCTCGTGGAAAGCTCTCTATCTCTCTCTCCATCTCCCGAATACAGCAAACCCTAATTTAACATCCAAACTCCCAAATCATCTGAATCCTAGCACGAATTCCCTTCCTTTCTCTACAACAGCGCGAAGCGGCTTCTAACATCTTCGCCAACTCTCTATCTCTCTCTTTCGACCAGGTATTGACTCAATTCCAATTTACTATAATGAACTATGTTAATTTATTGAATTTTTTTCCAATTTTAGAGTTGTGTTTTTTTGTATTATGCGTAGTAGTCTAGTCTATAATTTAAAGAGTATATAATTAGCTCTGATCATGTATGTTGTATATATTTTGTTGACATTTTCGTAGATATAGTGTTAGTTGTAGTGGTGAAATATAGGAGAAGCAAATAAACGAGATCCAAAAATTCAATTTGTACGAGTAGGTCGGACTCGCCCTGTAGAAGGTAACGGAACTTGTAGTGGTGATTTCCGTCTCACGATTTGTGAGATACATCCGTTTATCATTTTTATTCAATACAACGGATATAAAGTGATACACGGCGTATCTTTCAAACCGAGAGTCAGAACTCACCTCTGCAAGTTCCGCTGGCTTGTGTTTGGTGTGCCAGGGTTGACGCCAAATTTAGAAAATTTTCCTTCTCATTTTTGTTGTTTTGACGCGTATATAAAAAACCTTTAATCCACCTCGGAATTTGTGGAATACGTTATGAATAGAAAATTGCTTAAACGAATTCCAAATAAAACGAAACTGTGCGAGCAGGTTGGTCTCGCCACTCACAAGTCATACCAAGCTGTACATGCGAGTTTCGACCCGCGGGTTGCGAGATACGTCAATGTATTGCTTTCCGCTCAATTTTCAATAGTGAAAACGATATACGGCCGTATCTTTCAAACCGTGTGTCGGAACTCCCATATACAAGTTGCGTTGGCTTGTGTATGGGTAGCCCGACCCAACAGCCAAATTTTGGTATTTTTGCATCTCGTTTGTGTTGTTTTAACGCGTATATGAAAAAACTTCTATCTACCTCGAAACTTTTTTAATACGGTCTCAATACAAAAATGCTTAAACGAAGTCCAAAAAATACGAAACGGTGCACGTAGCTTGGGCTAACCATTCACAATGCAACGGAACTTGTATTTGCGAGTTCCGACCCACGATTTGCGAGATACGTCAATGTATCGTTTTCCGCTCTTTTTTAAAGAGTGAACACGGGCGTATATTTCAAACCGTGGGTCGGAACTCACATCTACAAATTTGGTTGGCTAATGTGTTTTGCCGCCGTCCCACTCCCAAAGTTTAGAAATTTTTTAGCTCGTTTGTGCGAATTTGTACCGTATATCAAACAACAACCTCAGTTCAAGAATGAGGGTAATGCGAGCGAGACACGGTCTTATCTTGCAAACCGTGGATCAGAACTTACTTGTAAAAGTTTCGTTACCTTGTGCGTGACAAGCCGGACCCAATACAAGAGTTTTGTATTTATATGACGTCATTTTCGACGTGTTGTCACTTATTTTGTTTCGTATGTATATATATCTCAATCGTTTGTTAACAAGCTATTTTATATGTAATGTGTTATTAATTGACCAATAATATATTTTTATCTCAGATGAATAACGATATGGAGAGTTCTATTGCCGGTGATAATTTTGTGTGGGTAGAACCAATCACTGATTCCATGCCGATAGTCGAAGACCATCTGAAACCAAAGTTAGGTATGACATTCCCCACTTTAGTTGAGGCCGAGAATTTTTATTCTTCATATGCCCTTTGTGGGGGTTTTGCAATGCGTAAGGGTAGAAATAAATTAAAGGGGGGAATGGAAGTAGATAAGTCATATCTTTGTAATAAAGCTGGGTCGTCGCTGAGTCAACATAGTGATGGTAGACGGAAAACAACCTGTAGAACAGGTTGCAAGGCTTGCATTCGTATAAAATTAAACGAAGCAAGTAATACGTGGATGGTGTATTCATTTTACGAAGAACACAATCACGAATTCACCTCACCCGGTAGAAGACACCTTTTGCCCCGGAACAGGTCCGTGTCAATTACGGACAAAAGGATAATAGATCAAATGAACCAAGCTAATATCCAAACATGTCGACAAATGCTCTTCTTCGAAAGTGCTAGTGGTGGTCACGATCAAGTAGGATTCACAGAAAAAGATGTTAGAAATTTACTTGGAGATTTGCAAGAAGCATTGAAAGGACACGATTCTACAATGCTAATTGACTTTTTTGAATCTAAGAAACATACGGATCCTTCATTTTTTTATGACATTCAAGTCGATCGCCAAGGGCGGTTGTCACATTGTATGTGGGTAGATGGTATTTGTAGGATGAATTATGAAGAATTTGGCGATATAGTTTGCTTTGATGCCACGTACAATATGAACCATTACGGAATGTTATTTGTTTCGTTTGTTGGAGTGAATCAACATTGGCAATCGACTTTCTTAGGAGGTGGGTTCATTCCAAATGAGACGGCCTCTTCGTTTGAATGGTTCTTTTAAAAGTGGTTAGGGGTTATGAATCGTGCTCCATCCGGTATAGTCACCGATCAAGACCGTGGGATCGCCGTTGCAGTTAAGAAAGTTTTCCCCTAGACTCGGCATCATTTTTGTATTTGGCACATTCTGGATAAGTTATCCCAGGAGGTTCGTCTTTCGACCGATGTCGACAAGTTTAGGAAGTCCTTGAAGAATGTAATCTACAATTCCGAATATGTACACGAATTTGTAGAAAAATGGAATTTGTTGATTTCGCAATACAGATTGGAGAGTAACAAATGGTTGAACGATATATTTGATATCTGTGAAAGTTGGGCACCCATCTATGCTAAAGATTCTTTTTGGGGCGGCATGTTGAGTAGCCAACGGGTTGAGTCCGAACATTCTGCCCTGAAGCATCATACAGAAAAAAAATATTCCCTGCATGAATTTGCCGTCATCTTCGATCGTTTTTGGGAAGGCAAAGACACGATGAATTGAAAGAAAATCATCATAACCGTGAGAAGAGACCGAAGTTGAAGAGCGAATGGACTTTGGAGGCACAAATGGAAAAAACATATACTTTGAAAATATTTAACAAATTCCAAGATGAAATCACAAAAAGCTTCATTTACAATGTGACATTTGTTGCCGATCATGAGACACCGGATAGTTCAACCTTCCATGTGATACTCTGTGGAGAATCAGAACCGGCTCGCCTTCTTTAATTATGCAAAATCAATGGAATTATTACATGTGCATGTCACTTGTTCGAATTCGTTGCCATTCCTTGCAGGCATATTTTAGCTGCACTTCGTTTCTGCCATCACACTTCCCTCCCGGATGTATATATTAAAAAAAGATGGACTAGGGATGTGATGAGAAGAAGTTATACATCAGTTCCAACCGAACCCAATACCGAGAACTTTGCTTCTCGATATTATGAGTTGAGCTACCACGCAAAATAAATTGTCGATCTCGGTTGTTCCTCCAATGAGAGTTACAAATATACGTTGGAGAATTTGCAGAAGATCATTGACGAGGTTTCTCGGCTACAACCCGAATTAGGTGAACAACCGGAACAGGCCTCACAACCATATGACAGTGTCGAACCCGGAGGTAGTTCAACACCGCATGGTAGTGCACAACCTCATGATCAAGGGAGTGGACACATACCTACATGCATTAGTGACCCACAGCAGTGCACGACAAAGGGAAGGCCTCGCGCCAAAAAATTGAGACCGATTAGAGAGCAACTCCGCAAAAAAAACTGAGAAGGTGCCGAAGATGCAGCATTGTTCAAATGAATCATGATTCAAGAAATTGTCCAACTTTATTTGAGGGGTAAGACTCGTACTTTATTTGTTTGTCCCTCGTTTAAATTTATTATACTTTATTTGTGGCAAATGAGTTTGTTACTAACTAAACCTAATCTTTCAATGAAGGCAAGAAGTAATTTATTCCGAAGAAGACAGTTCTGAGTCGAGATTTGACGATCCACTGTGAATTGTAATTTTTAAAATGTAATTGTTCGGTATATTTTTAACTCTTTGTGCAACTTGGTTAATTACCTTTGATTGGTAACTGTAAATGTTCTTGAGACTTAAGTATCGTTTGTTTGTGTCGTTTGTTAATAATGTTGTTGTACGCAAATGTTGGTTTATAACTCAATTGTATCAGCTGTAGCTGTACTTGTAGTTGTAAATATATATATTTTTTTTTAAACCAAGGCCATTGTTGGAGACAACAGCCTCAGTTGTTTGATGAATTTTGTTTGGTATTCAATATAACTAGTTAAAAAGATCAACAAGTCACAAAGCAAATCAATATGTTTTTGATAACCTACGCCGTTGTCTCAAACAACGGCCTAAGTTATAGTAAAAAAAGTGTTATTTTGGGGGGTGCTCTCTGACTTGTTGAAGACAAAAGGAGTAACAAGTCAGAGAGCAACCCCAGTTCTTATAAATACCTTAGGCCGTTGTTTCCAACAACTGCCTAGGTTATAGTAAAAAAGTTGTGGTTTTGGGGGTGCTCTCTGACTTGGAGAAGACAAAAGGAGCAACAAGTCAGAGAGCAACCCCATTTCTTATAAATATCTTAGGCCATTGCCTCCAACAACGGCCTAGGTTATAGCCAAAAAGTTGTGATTTTGGGGGTGCTCTCTGACTTGGAGAAGACAAAAGGAGCAACAAGTCAGAGAGCAACCCCATTTCTTATAAATACCTTAGGCCGTTGCGTCCAACAACGGTCTAGGTTATAGTCAAAAAGTTGTGATTTTGGAGGTGCTCTTTGACTTGGAGAAGGCAAAAGGAGCAACAAGTCAGAGAGCAACCCCATTTCTTATAAATACCTTAGGCCGTTGTCTCCAACAACGGCCTAGGTTATAGTCAAAAAGTTGTGATTTTGGGGGTGCTCTCTGAATTGGAGAAGACAAAAGGAGCAACAAGTCAAAGAGCAACCTCATTTCTTATAAATACCTTAGGCCGTTGCCTCCAACAACGGCATAGGTTATAGTAAAAAAGTTGTGATTTTGGGGGTGCTCTCTGACTTGGAGAAGACCAAAGGAGGAACAAGTCAGAGAACAGCCCAATTTCTTATAAATGCCTTAGACAGTTGTCTCCAACAACGGCCTAGGTTGTAGCTTAATACTTGAAAAAAGCAAAAAGCCATGGAGTACCACTTTATATGGATACCTTAAGCCGTTGTCTATAACAACGGCCTAGGTATGTAGTTTTTGGTTTTTTTACAATTTTCTCTTCACTCTTTACGAACAGTCTCTGTGGAAATTTATACCAAAGACAGGTGATCTACACTTGTATATCGCTTAGCTATATTTTTTAATATGCCCATTACCACCACCTTTCAAACCAATATATAATCATGGTGGTTAAATATGTACAAAAAATAATAAAAAATAATTCATTATTATCCTTTTTGTGGAAAAAAAAATCTAACATTTATCTATCTTTACGAACAGTCTCTCTGCAACTACATACCAAAGACAGATGATATACGGATATATATTGTTTATAATTTTTTATTACGTTACAATTTTTTCGCTCTATCTAACCAATATAGAATTATAAAGGTAATATGCTGAAAAAATATTCCAAAAAATATAAAGGAGTAGGTTTACATGTATAAGGTTAAGGTTAGTGTTAAGAGGGGGTTAGGAGTCATGCCTAGGTTAGGGTTAGGGTTAGGGGTTTTTTGTTAGATGGATTTTATGTTAACAAACTCTGTTATTATGTGAAGCAATAAGGATATCATCACCATCACAGCTGCTCGAAGAACTGCACACAATTATTTCACGACGAGATTCCACGTCCAAAATTTCCACAGAATCAACAGTTGCAGGTAGTGCTTTAGAGTAATCTTTGAACTTTTTTGGGATACTCTTCAAATTCAAAAGAACCAGACTGCGTCTCCTTATGAGTCTAACCCTAACACTAACCCTAGCCCAGCTGCTTGAAGCAATAGGCAAGTGAAGTGTTTTAGATAAATAGTGTTTTGGATGCTACGAATAGAAAAAGAGTGGAGACCCTAACCCTACATTAATCCTAACCCTAACCCGTAATCCTAATCTATCTTTACCCTACAATAACCCTAACCCTAACCTACATATCATATTTTATTGGTTTTTATGAAACAAAATACCAATTAATTTGTGT
Organism: Hemerocallis citrina; assembly: GCA_017893485.1. Taxonomy (NCBI): domain Eukaryota; kingdom Viridiplantae; phylum Streptophyta; class Magnoliopsida; order Asparagales; family Asphodelaceae; genus Hemerocallis; species Hemerocallis citrina. The sequence continues at coordinate 78,936,760 of CM030367.1, forward strand.
TAACTTTTTCAATAAGTTGTGAGGTGCACTGTGCTCTATGACTTGGAGTAGACAAAATAAGCAACAAGTAAGAGAGTAACACATATTTTTATAAATGCCTTAGGCCGTTGTCTCAAACAACGGCCTAGGTTATATTCAAGAAGTTGTAATTTTGGGAGTGCTCTCTGACTTAGAGTAGACAAATGGAGCAACAAGTCAGAGAGCAATACTATTTTTTAGTAAGTACCTTAGGCCGTTGTCTCCAACAATGGCCTAGGTTGTAGCTTAATACTTGAAAAAAGAAAAAAGTCATGGAGCACCCCTTTATATGAATACCTTAAGTCTCTAATAACGGCCTAGGTATGAAATTTTTGGGATTTTTACAATTTTCTCTTTACTCTTTACATACAGTATCTATGGAAATTTATACCAAAGATAGATGATCTACACTTTTATATCGTATAGCTATATTTTCTTATTTGCCCATTACTTCCACCTTTCAAACCAACATATAATCATGGTGGTTAAATATGTACAAAAAATAATATAAAATAATTCATAGGGATATCATCATTTATGGTAAGGTTAAGGTTAGGGTTAGGGGTTTTTTGTTAGATGAGTTTTCTGTTACCAAACTCTGTTATTACGTGAAGCAATAGGAATATCATCATCATCACAGCTGCTCGAAGAACTGCACACAATTACTTCACGATGAGATTCCATATCCAAAATTTCCACAGAATCATCAGTTGCAGGAAGTGTTTTAGAGTGATCTTTGAATTTTTTTTCGGATACTCTTCATATTGGGTTATACATGTGGTCTAATATACATGTGATTTTCTGTTATGGTTTTCCAATACATGATGGTCCCTATTTAGACATTCTTTCCGAAAATAATCAGATTTGGTTCTTGATTGAACTGAATGGATTTTTTTTTCCATAGCAGACTCACTCAAAAGCGAACCGAATGGATTTTTTTCCTTCTTGTCCATCATAATTATTGATTTTTTTTGATATTCGGATTTTGGTTTTTGTATTTTAGGAGGGTGTTTCCGGAAGAGTGCATCAGATGGGTTTCACACCTCTTCGTATTTCAGCATCAGAAAGTCAGATATAGAAGAATTAATCTCTTACCTTATTGGTTTATACATGTGGGGAAAACTACAGGTGGGTTGTTACATGTGATTTTTTCCATATTGGTCTTGTTGTACATGTGGGGATGTACATATGGTTTTTCCCATATATAGGCTACATGTGGGGATCTACATGTGGTTATGTACTTTAGGTTTTTCCCATATTGAACTTGTTCTACTACATGTGATGTCCAATTTGAAGTGTCTGCAATAATAGTAGTGTTACCGCTGGATCTGGTGTGGGGGTAAACAGATGAGATTTGTGGGTTCGCGGAAAAACCTAAATAGTGGATCCAAGCCTGCTGATTCCTTCCGCCAACCTGCAAGGAAGTACGATACATCGGGGTTGATTCCGGCGACGCACCCTCCGACGCTCTCGTCGGTAACCAGTGGTGATTAAGAAAGAGCTTAAGCTGGAAAAAGAGTGATTACCTGGTCACAGTGGTAGGTAGGAGGTATTTATAGTCGCCATGGGAGTCTGATTAGGGACCTGATTTCCTGTGAAACCGTTAGGAGTAAAATCCTCATAGTTAGTTTAGGAAACTGATCCCTGATTCCCGGTGAGAGGATAATTGCAAATCAGGCCCGTTGATTTAGTCAAATCAGTGACCCTGATCTCCTCTTGCTGGTCTGGGTTTGTCTTGGGTCTGGATCCGTACCCAGCTGGAGTGGATCCATTTTGCGGGTTATTGGATTTGTGAAGGGGAGATCCAGTGCCTGCTTAGGGTCCATCTATATGCAAAATTACCGTTTTACCCCTGAGCTTCAAGATTCGTTCCCAATCTGGACGGTTCCAATTTAACCCCATTTTTAGCCATATCACGAGCCCCCCACTCCTAAAGACTGAGTGTGATCAGCCTTTGAGGAGTAGTTTAACTGTTTCAGTGGCTAGTGGAGTTGTATCGGAGTCCGAATGGAGGGTTTTGAATCTCGAAGGGGGTAGTGAGGTGATTTTTGAAACTGTAAGCTGTTCTGAAGCCTTGTTGAATATTCGACGGTTTTTATCTATTTTTTTGGATTATTTATTTAATTTTGCGATGTGTTAACCAGTCGTTCGGGGGCCTTAACAGTACATTCTAGGCAATAATTGTTCGTTCAGGAGCTCAAAAATGTTCTCCTGATTTTATAATTATTTTCTAGAATTTTTAGTTAATTTTCTCGAATTTTTAGCAATTTTTTCGCAATTTTTAAATAAATAAAATGATTAAATAAATAAAAACTAATTTTTAATACCCATTTATGGCGTGGCTTGATCTGGGCCCTTGATCTCGCGCGAGCGCGAATATCCAAAAGATCTGGCTGTTGTAGTCGCTCGGCAGCCATTTTCTCACTTTTGGAGCTCGGATGGGCACTTGATCGGTTAGCCGACCGGGGGTATAAGGGTTCGGCTGTCCGAGCGACGTGGCACAATCTGAGCCGTTAGATGGTGGCGCGAATCTTGAGACGGGCTCCGTTCCCAAGAAAGCGCTATCTTGTCGTCTAGCGCACGTGGCACGATCTGGACCGTCCATCATCAGGAGCGCGAATTTCTGGAAGATCCAATGGTCGTGATCGCTCGGCGGCTTTTTTCTCCGTTTGTGGAGCTCGGCTGGGCACTTGCTCAGTTGGCCGACCGGAGGCGTAAGGGTTCGGCTGTCCGAGCGACGTGGCGCAATCTGAGTCGTTGGATGGTGGCGCGAATCTTGAGACGGGACCAGTTCCCAAGAAAATGCTATCTTGTCGTTTAGTGCACGTGGCACGATCTGGACCGTCCATCATCAGGAGCGCGAAATTCCGTAAGATCCAACGGTCGTGATCGCTCGGCGGCTTTTTTCTCCGTTTGTGGAGCTCGGCTGGGCACTTTCTCGGTTGGCCGACCAGAGGTGTAAGGGTTTGGCTGTCCAAGCGACGTGGCGCAATCTGAGCCGTTGGATGGTGGCGCGAATCTTGAGACGGGACCAGTTCCCAAGAAAATGCTATCTTGTCGTTTAGCGCACGTGGCACGATCTGGACCGTCCATCATCAGGAGCGCGAAATTTCGGAAGATCCTACGGTCGTGGTCGCTCGGCGGCTTTTTTCTCTGTTTGTGGAGCTCGGATGGGCACTTGCTCGGTTGGCCGACCGGAGGTGTAAAGGTTCGGCTGTCCGGGCGACGTGGCGCCATCTGAGCCGTTAGATGACGGTGCGAATCTCGAGACGGGACCAGTTCCCAAGAAAACGTTATCTTGTCGTTTAGCGGCGCTGGCGAGAACTGGGCCGTCGGATCGAGATTTTACGCGGATGTTGAGGAGAAAGTGACTTTTCTCTGTTTTGGGGCTCGGATGGGCACTTGCTCGGTGGGCCGACCGGAGGTCTAAGTGTTCGGCAGTCCGAGCGTGGTGGCGCGATCCGGCCCGTTGGATGGCGGAACGAATCTCGAGACAGTTCAGTTCCCAAGAGGATTAACGGTGCCCCAGGATTTGCGCGGCGTTCCACCTTCCCGGGGTCATTAAGAGTGGTGTCCTCTAATTAATGCGTGGCGTTTCAGTGCCCTAGGCGTGACCGCTGGGCTCCCGTCGGTTGGCCTCCCGAGGGTCATAATGGATGGTCGTTGGGGGGAGGTTATAAGTACCCCATTCTCCTTGTAGTTTCAGTCACAGCAATGTTGATTTTTAGCCATCGGAGGTGTCTACCTTGGGCGGATGCCTGTTTTAAAAAAAATTTAACCCTGAGAGCATTGGAGGGGTGGTCACTCTTCCGCCGTGATCTTCTCCTGATTCTGACGGCCCCAGTGCGGATGTCAGGGTCACGGGGGATCAGGGCAGAAGTGTTGACGACCGGAGTCCGGACCCGGGGGACAAGGTGCTTCGGAAGGATGGGTGGTCATTCTTCCGCCATGATCTTCTCCTGATTCTGACGGCACCAATGTGGGTGTCAGGGTCAGGGGAGACTAGGGCAGAAGAGGTGACGACCGAAGTCCGGACCCGGGGGACAAGTTGCTTCGGAAGGATGGGTGGTCATTCTTCCGCCATGGTCTTCTCCTGATTCTGACGGCCCCGATGTGGGTGTTAGGGTCAGGGGAGATCAGGGCAGAAGAGGTGACGACCGAAGTCCGGACCCGGGGGACAAGTTGCTTCGGAAGGATGGGTCTCCTCCGATCTCTGTCTTCCTTCCGGGCTGACGGCTTCTGATGGTTGTCAGCCCGAAGGAGTTAGAGATGGGAGGTGTGCCGATCTGCTTTTTGACCAGGCCCCACGCGATGGTGGTTTTTCTTCAACCCTTGAACGATTCGTGGTTTCGGCTTCCGAGGTCGTAAGCCTCGAGTTGCTCACGGGAGAGAGGGGAATCGACCGAGCCCTGGGGCCCGGGGGGCTCGCCGAGGGCGGTGCCTTAAAAATTTTAATCCAAACTTTCTCTCGCTTCCCGGGACAGATGCGGGGTGTCTGGGTCTGAAGTGATTCATCCGGGCGACGTGGTGCGATCTAACCCGTTGGATGGTGGCACGAATCTCGAGACGGGCCTAGTTCCCAAGAAAATGTTATCTTGTCGTTTAGCAGCGCTGGCAAGATCTGGGCCGTCTGATCGAGATCTTACAGAATGTTGAGGAGAAAGTGAATTTTCTTCATTTTGGGGCTCGGATGGGCACTTGCTCGGTTAGCCGACCGGGCCCTTCGATGTTGGGGCCGGATCGCACGTCGCTTGGATTTTGATCCGGTGTGTGCCGAGCTACTTGACTTGTATTGAAACGTTTTGTCTTTTCGCCAACAGTTGCTGCTCGGTCACAAAGTCGTTTTGGGCTTTCATAATGTTTCAATAGCAGGCCAAGAGTCGCGCCCTTACTTTAGTAAGCCCAAGAGACTTTTTCTTTTACTATAAATCTTCACTCCCTCACCCCAAACCTCATTATTCACTTTTACTTTCTCTTTCAAGTTTTTACTTTTCACCGTCGAAGTTTTTAGCTCCTGGGTGGCGCTGCTACCTGTCGCGGCAAGGCGTTTCTTTGCTCCGGCGAACTTTTCCGACCGTAACTGTCACTTCAAGGTCAGTCTCTCTCCTTTCTCTTTTAAAAAAATGGTTAAGATTACTTCTTCGGATGAGACCCCCGCTTCGGACCAAGTCGTTAGCCGAGCGGGTAAAGGGAAGGAGGTGGTAGAGCCGACCGAGCAGACCGTTGTTCGGCCGAGCAAGAGTGGTGAGGTCGCCGAGCCACCCCAGGAGGTTGTGGCAAAATCCCAGAAGGGTAAAGGGGTGGTCACGATCATTGAGCAGCCGAAGACGGCAGGGGAGTTCAGTCGGCAGCCTATCGTTCTGTCGAAAGTGGGGGGTGTTCGGAGCTACTCCGAAGAGATGTTGGAGAAGGTGACCCAGGGCACTGCCAAGTCGGTAGAGGAGAATGAGCCGAGAGAGTTGTCCGAGGTGGACCAGACCATTTCGTCTCTAACGGAGGCTGATCTGCATCGGATCCGGACCGGATTCCAGATCCCTGCCGAGTACGGGCTACTTCTCCCCGGACCGGGATTCTGAGCCTGCACGTCGTCCTCGGCTGACGCGTGCGTATTTCCCCTCGACTCCTTGGCCGCCGGGCTCCGTTTTCCGCTTCATCCATTCATCGTCAAGGTTCTTAATTTGTACGGTTTGTGCCCCGCCCAACTGATGCCGAACACTTGGAGGCACGTCTTGGCGTTTGTTCTTCGGTGTCAAGAGATCGGCGCCGAGCCAAGCATGTTTCTCCTTCGGAGCCTCTACTGCCCTTGCCAGCCGAACAGGAACGAGCAGAGGTTCTACCTTTCGCCGTGGACAGGCGTGAAGTTGATCGAGAACCCGGACTCGATCAAGCATTAGAAGGAGAAGTATTTCATTGTCCGAGCTCCCGCACCTTGGGCAATTCCGATAGCTTGGTCGAGGGAAAGCCTGCCCAAGCGAGCGAAGAAGGAGCCGGTGCTGAGTGACGAGGAGGCGGAAGTCCTCAAGAAACTCCTCGGCCTGCCAACGCTAAGTTGGAAAGACATTACCGAGGAGGCTTTGTTCCGAGGGGGTCTCAGTCCGATCGACCCCAGTACGCTTCTGGTATTTTTACTTTTTGCTTGAAGTTCATGAAAATTTTTCTAAGTTTTTTCGTTCGGTTTGTGCAGAGTCTTCTAAGATGGACTATAGGGCGTTGATGGCGAAGGCTAAGGCTAGGGAGCAGGAGACGAGAAAGAAGAGACCCTCGACAGGGCCTCAGGGCGGCCAAGCGCCGAAGATACCTTCGGTCCCGAAGACCGCCGACCTGCAGGTGGTCGTTGCTCCGGATGCCGATCCCGAGCAGGAGAAGGTCGCTGCCTCCGATCCTCCTGTCTCGGATGCACCGATTCCAGCGGCAAAGGCAGATGCTCCCGGCTCGTCGAGCGGAGCGTTTAACGTGAGCAAGGTGCTATCCCTCCAAGTTCCACCCCTCACTGCCGAAGCGGAGAAGATTCTGACCGAGGGGCACAAACAGATCTTCGTCCCCGACTGGCAAGTGATGAAGGTCGACGGTTTTTTGGGCGATGGCAACATTTGTATGCAGGCGGTAAAGCACCTACCGACCCCAAAGGACCGAGCGGCCCTTAAGTCCAGAGAGGTCAGGGACGCCACAATGCAGATCGCCCGGAACACGATGTCGGTAAGTGGACCGAACACTTTCTTCTTGAAGCATTTTTTCTGAAATTTACTAAGTCTCTAGGTCCGGACCTTAATGGTTTGTTCTCTTTTCAAACCCTCTGCCACTTCAACTTCTTGCTCAAAGAGTTCGCGAGCAAAGAACAAGAGCTGACGGCGCAGTACGACCGGGAGAGGTCAGAGCGCGCAAAAGCAGTGAAGCTGCTCGATGATGAGCTACTCCTCTCGGCAAAACGCGGAGCCGAAGTGGCAGGGTTGGAGGCGCAGCTGGCCGACGCCGTTCAGCGGTCGAAGGACGCGGCAGCCAAGCTCGAGGCCTCGGAGAAGGAGAATGCCGAGCTGAAGGAGGAGCTGGCCACGGTTCGGTCGGAGGCGGAGAAAGCTCGGAAGAAGACCGAGAAGATCATGGCCAAGCACCGGTCGAAGGTGGCGAAGGCAAAGAAGGCTGTCCAGGACGAGGCCGAGCAGCACATGTTTAAGAACATGGAGGACGCGTATGGCCGAGCCCTACTTCATATCGCCGCTCGGAACCCGGGGTTCGACACATCTTCCTACCACTTCTATGACCCCGTGGAGGGAGAGGAGGAGCTTCCCCCGGCAATGCTCAGTCCCGAGGGACAGGCCGACGGTGTCGAAGGCACGGCCGAGACGGAGGCCGAGGATGAGGGGGAGGACGACTCCGAGGAGGAGAGCGACGGCGAGGACGAGGACGAGGTCGAGGGCAAGGACTAGGCCGAGGGGTCGACAGACCCGAGCGACAAAAAGGTCGACCCCTGACTTGGTTGCGTCTTTGGTCTCTTTTTTTGTAAGGCCTGACCGCGGGCTGGCCACCGCTTTTGTAACGTTTTTTGAGTTTTGAATGAAAATGCTTTTTGTTTGGCCAAAATTTCTCCAAGTGTTAGTCTCCGGCTTTTGTGTTTGATGAGTCGTTTAATTTCTCCAAGTGTTGGGCGTCGGATTTATCTCTGCTTTTCAGGTGAGGTTTGGTCCGATCACGGAGGTTTTGTACCTTCGTAAGGAGCTGACCAAAACGAAGCGAGAGCTTTCCCATAGCCGAGAGAGGCGGTTTTATATGTTCTTGAAGCTGGAGGAGATAAAGGTAGCTGTGAGGGGGTATTGTCGCGAGTTGAAGCAACTAAGGAAGCAACCCCAAGCTCCTTGTCCCGAAGGTGAGACTGAACGGCTTCGTAGGGAGCTTTCCGTCGTTGAGCAAAAGAATAACGAGCTCTTGGCCGAGATCCGTCACTTGGAGTTGGCGGAGAAAGAACACTCGGCAGAGGAAGAGAAGCTGGCTTCCGAGTTGGAGAAGGTGTCATCCGAGCGCCAAAAGTTGTTGGCCGAGGTTGACAAGCTTAGGAGGATTACGATAGACAGGGGGATCGAGGTCACCCATTATCGACAACTCGCGACCAATAGCCCAATGTCTCGGGCTCGTCAAGACCTCCTCGTTTGAAGATGTCGGCGAAGGATGATGCTCTGAGAGATAGGATTATCGAGTTGGAGGAAGAGGTCGTGTCGCTCAAGCCTCTGCCTGAGAGGGCCAACATTCGTAGTACGTCGTGTACTCGCGAAGAGAGCTAGAGAGGGATTACCTTCTACGAACTTGCGATTCGTTTGCCTGCGGCGAGGCGGAGTCCTGCTGACGCTCAGAGTAGTGTAGCTGTCTCGTCTAGCGGTGCCTCGGTCGGCGCCACGGTTGGAGTTAGCGGCAAAGGGGGATCTCGCTTCGCTGGTTTGGAATCGAGATCGGAGGTCAGGTGTCGCCGCCCCCGCGTTTCCTTGAACCGAAGCGTACCCCTTCCGAAGAGGCACTAAACAAGTTGTCTTATGTTCCTTCTAGCTATTGTAAAACTCTGTTGTAGCGTCGGACTTGTTGTATGTAGAGTTACTATATTTGAATAAAAGTCTGAAAGTTTGTTTTGAAAATTTTTGAAGTGTTGGACTTCGGCAATGTTTGAAATTTTGTTGTTCGTCTCTTCCTCTTTTCAGCTCGTGGTGGTAGCTCAAGATGCCGACCCCAATCGCTCGGATGATCACGCTCGAACCGAGGCTGGCTCGGAGGAGACGAGGATGCACTCGGCGACGTGCCGAGAGCGGCTCTATGAAGTCGAACTGGGACTGCGCCGAGCCGAAAGCGAGCGGGGCCACCTTCAGCTCATCCTAGGTCAGCGAGACGTCGAGATCCGGCGTATGGAGAGCAGGATCGCCGAGATGACCCCTACAGGAGAAGGCGAAGATTTGCCGACCGTCTTTAGCAACGCCCTTCGGATCCAGTGTGTTCGGCACAATTTGTCGAAAATAATAGCTGAAAGGGACGATCTGCTCTCTGAGATCCGTCACCTGCAGACTGTAGAGGCAAAGCTTCGGATGGAGGAAGGGGAACTGTCGGCCGAGGTTGCCAAACTGATGACCGAACGGGACGTTGATGATTTTTTTTCTTTTAAAAACCAAGTGTAGTGGGTCGGCATTGTAATTTTTGGTCTTTAAGGCCTTGTAACCTCGTTGTGTGGAAGAGTCGCTTTGTACTGTGTCCCAATTATTAATAACATTTCTTCCTCGAACTAGCACGTCCTTTGTAGCTTTGCATAGTTGTTTCGTTTGTGACTGTGTTCATCGCGTCGAGGTTTCCGAGCCGGCCCCTCTCTCGTTCGCGGTTCGGCGCCGTAGCGCGATCTGAGCCGTTGGAATTTGGCACGAATCTCGAGACGGCTCAGTTCCCAAGAAAATGCTATCTTGTCGTTTAGCGACGCTGGCAAGATCTGGGCCGTATGATCTAGATCTTACACGGATGTTGAGGGAAAAGCGACTTTTTTCCGTTTTTGGGCTCGGATGGGCACTTGCTCGGTTAGCCGACCGGAGGTCTAGGAGCTCGGCTGTTCGGGCGACGTGGCGCGCTCCGAGCCTGCCTCTTGTTCGTTCGCGGTTCGGTGACAAGAGCATTCAGCCAGTGGTGCCGAGCAGAGCTTCGATCTCCCCCTCCTTGCGAAGTTGAGAGATGAGTCGAGCCTTACCCCATGGTGGGCTCGTCGATCATCGTGAGAGTTCGACGGTCGTGGGAGCAATTCCGAATGGCGACCCACTCCTAGCCCGCTGAGAAGCGAGCTTGCGGAGTGGAATCAAACCAAGTGTTGGACTCCGGAACCATTGTTAGAGTTCAACGGTCGTGGGAGCAATTCTGAATGGTGACCCACTCCTAACCCGCTGAGAAGCGAGCTTGCGGAGTGGAATCGAACCAAGTGTTGGACTCTGGAACCATCGTTAGAGTTCAACGGTCGTGGGAGCAATTCCGAATGGTGACCCACTCCTAGCCCGCAGAGAAGCGAGCTTGCGGAGTGGAATCGAACCAAGTGTTGGACTCCGGAACCATCGTTAGAGTTCAACGGTCGTGGGAGCAATTCCGAATGGTGACCCACTCCTAGCTCGCAGAGAAGCGAGCTTGCGGAGTGGAATCGAACCAAGTGTTGGACTCCGGAACCATCGTTAGAGTTCAACGATTGTGGGAGCAATTCCGAGCGGCGAACTACTTCTGGCTCGCTTAAGAGCAAGCTTGCAAAGTAGGGTCGAGCCGGGTATTGGACTCCGAACCATTGATTGAATTAAAGAATAAAGGCAGAGAGACACAAGTAACTTTATAAATACGAGAAAGCATTCTTTATTGATAATTGACGGCGAGCCGTTTTTACATATGACAACTTAAGAGAGGAATTACAAGTTAGAGGAGAGGAATGGTTCGACACCCTGTGATACTCAGAGAGGCGCCGGGGCGCTTTCTTGGTATTTTAAAAGGTGGTCGGCATTCCAGGTCCTCGGAATTTCCCTGCCTTCAAGGTCCTCTAGACGATAAGCTCCGGGCCGAACTACCCTTGTATCTTGTAAGGTCCTTCCCAATTCAGGGCTAGTTTGCTCTTCTGACTGGGGAAGGAGATGGCTAGTTTTCTGAGGACTAAGTCCCCCTCCTTGAGATCGGTGGGTCGGACTCTCTTGTTGTATGCCAATTCGATCCTCCTCCGGTAGTTCTGCTAGCAAATCGATGCCTTTCTCTCAGTTCGTCCACCAGGTCTAGGTTCGCCCAGAGGTCTCTGGCGTTCTGCTCCTCGCTGTAGGCTGCGAGGCGAGGAGAAGGTATCCCGACTTCGAGAGGTATCACTGCCTCGGACCCATAGGTGAGGTTGAACGGGGACTCTCCTGTGGGGGTCCGTTTGTTGGTGTGATAGTTCCACAGCACGTTAGGGAGTTGGTCGACCCATAGGCCTTTGGAACATTTGTCCAATCTCTTCTTGATACCAGAGAGGATCTGCTTGTTAGCGTTCTCCGCCTGGCCATTCGACTGTGGGTGGGAGATGGAGGAGAAGCGCTGTTGGATGGCAAGGTCTTCACACAGAGCTCGGAACGGGGCCCCAGTAAACTGAGTTCCGTTGTCTGTGACGAGAACACGGGGGACACCGAATCGGCAGACGACACTCTTCCAGAAGAATTGAAGCACCTTGTTCTCGGTGACAGTGGCAAGGGGCTCGGCCTCAATCCACTTCGAGAAGTAGTCGATGGCTACAACCAAGAACTTGAACTGGCCCGGAGCTGGAGGGAATGGCCCTAGTAAATCCATCCCCCACATTGCGAAGGGGATAGGACTTGATAGGGAGGCGAGGTTGGCCTGGGGGAGGCGACGAATGTTGGAATGTCTCTGACAAGAGCCACATTGCCGAACGTGTCGCTCCGCGTCTTGGAGGAGAGTCGGCCAGAAGTATCCGTAATTCAGAGCTTTCCGAGCCAAAGACCTAGACCCTGAATGCGCCCCGCCGATGCCTTTGTGGAGCTCCTGTAAGGCGTAGTCGGCCTGTTCCGGGGAAAGGCACCTCAGGTACGGTCGGCCGTCAATCTGCGAGAAGGAGTGCTTGTATAAGATCCCCTCGATTAGGACGTACCGCTCGTCCCTGGTTCTTACTCGGCGTGCTTCCTTGGGGTCCTCGGGGAGGAGTCCGTCCCTTAAGAATTCCACTAACGGCTTCATCCAATTATCTTGCAGTAGGACCGGCAATGACTCCACTGAGCCGAGGGTCTCGTCTTCTATGCTCGGCTTCGAGAGGACCTCGATCAAAACGGTCTGCTCGAAACCTTGGAGGGAGGATGAGGCCAACTTGGAGAGGGCGTCGGCCTGTGAATTCTCTTCTCGAGGGACTCGTTGGATGAGTGCCTCTTCGAACCGGGCCATGAGGGTTCGGACTTTAGCGAGGTACTTCGCCATCCGTTCGTCCCGTGCCTCGTAATCGCCCAAAACTTGGTTCACAACCAGCTGAGAGTCACTATGAATTCGGAGGCGCTGCGCCCCGGCACTTCGGGCAAATCCGAGGCCCGCGATTAGTGCCTCATACTCTGCTTCGTTGTTTGAGGCCTTGAAATTCATGCGGAGGGCATACTGGAGGACGAAGTCATCTGGACCTGTCAGGATGATACCGGCGCCGCTTCCCTCGTTGCAAGAGGAACCATCCACAAAAACTGTCCAAATAGGGGGTCCGTTCGGGACATGGCTGACCTCGGGAATGGTGGTCTCGACGATGAAGTCCGCGAGGGCTTGAGCTTTGATCGCAGTCCGCGGCTGGTAGGAAATGTCGTGTTGACTCATCTCGATGGACGATTTCATAAGCCGGCCTGAGGTCTCCGGCTTGTGGAGGACCTGCTTCAGCGGTTAGTCGGTGAGGATCACAACCGAATGGGACTGAAAGTATGGGCGGAGCTTCCTTGCCACCATAACCAGGGCGTAGGCCATCTTTTCTACCTTCGGGTAGCGGAGCTCGGCGTCCCAAAGCACCTTGCTCACATAGTAAATGGGCCTCTGAGCCCAGTCCTCTTCCCTCACCAAGACGGCACTTAGGGTCTGCTCGGAAGCAGCTAAGTAGATGAAGAGGGTTTCCCCTAGAACGGGCTTGCTGAGCAGGGGAGGATTGACCAAGTAGGCTTTCAGCTGTTTGAACGACTCCTATTGCAGTTCGCCCCACTCGAAACCCTTGGCTCCCCTGGGAGCCTTGAAGAAGGGGAGGCACTTTTCCCTAGACTTCGAAAGGAATCGCCCAATAGCGGCGAGGCGACCCGTAAGCCTCTGCACTTCCTTGACGTTCCGGGGCGGGGCCATGTCCAGTATGGCCTTGATTTTTTCAGGATTTGCTTCGATCCCTCGCTGGCTGACCATAAAGCCGAGGAACTTTCCTGACGAGACCCCGAACGCACACTTGTTCGGATTAAGCCTCATGTTGTGCCTTCTCAGTACGCCGAATGCCTCCTGGAGGTCGGCCACGTGGTCGGTACCTCGGACGCTCTTTACGAGCATGTCGTCGACGTATACTTCCATGTTGCGGCCTATCTGGCTTTGGAAGACTTTGTTGACGAGGCGCTGGTAGGTGGCTCCAGCATTCTTCAATCCGAACGGCATAACTCTATAACAGTAGAGGCCCTGGTCGGTGATGAAGGAAGTCTTCGAAATGTCCGGGGGGAACATTCGGATCTGATTATAGCCGGAGAAAGCATCCATAAAGCTGAGGAGCTCATGGCCCGAGGTGGCATCAATGAGGGCGTCGATATTCGGGAGAGGGAACGGATCCTTCGGACACGCCTTATTCAAGTCTGTGAAGTCGATACATATCCTCCAGGAACCATTGGACTTCTTAACCATGACAACATTGGAAAGCCACTCGGGGTAGTTCACCTCCTGTATGAACTGAGCTTTTAGGAGCTTGTCCACCTCCTCCTTGATGGCTTGTTGTCGCTCGGGAGCGAATTTACTCCTCTTCTGCTGAACCGGTCTGCACCCCGGTTCGACGCTGAGGCGGTGCACTAGAAGCTCCTCGGAAATCCCGGGCATATCCGCGGCGGACCAAGCAAATAGGTCGCGGTTCTTCCGGATGCACTGCACCAAGTCGGAATATAGGACAGTCGGCAAGGACTTTCTGATGAGGAACTTTCGACTCGGGTCTTCGTCCGAGAAGAGCACTTCTTCCAATTCGTCCGTCGGCTCGGACGTGGGTCGGACGTTCGGCTCGGGGATCTCTAAAGTCTCGAGGGAGAGCACCGGACCTCTAGTGGAAGTTATATAGCACTTTCGAGCCATCTCTTGGCTGCCCCTGGCTTCTCCCACTCCTGCCCAGGTGAGGAACTTCATCTTGAGGTGGTACGCCGAAGGAACGGCTTCCAGGGCAGCTAGGCCAGGTCGGCCCAAGATGACATTGTATGCAGCCGGGACATCGATGACCATAAAGTCCATCGGCTCTGTCCGGGTAGTAGGGGTCTTTCTAGCAGTTACGTCTAGAGTGATAACCCCTTCGACCGTTACTGGTACCCCCGTGAACCCGTGAAGCGTGTAGCCGGCCGGTTTGAGGCGATCCCGGGATAGTTGCAGCACTCGGAAGACCGAGAGGAAGAGTATATTCACCGAGCTCCCGTTGTCTACCAGGACCCTCTGCACTTTGAAGTTCGCCATGCGGAGGTCGATAACAAGTGCGTCGCAGTGGGGAGTCCGGACCCCCTCGAGGTCTTCATCAGAGAAAGTTACTGGGACACCAAGGCCTTTGGGGGGAGGGGCGCTGTGAACTGAGCTGACCTCTCGGACGAAGGCCTTCCGAAAGGAATTAGAAGAGCCCCTCATTGGGCCCCCGTGGATGAGGTGCAGAACACGTTCCTCCTCGAACTCGGGGGTTTCATCTCGTCGCTCGGAGCGCTTGTTAGCCCCCCAAGGCGGTGGAGTGGTGCGATCTCCCCGATCATTTGCCTTCACAAACTTAGCCAACTGCCCCCTCTGGATGAGGGCCTCTATTTCGTTCTTCAGTGCCCGGCAATCGTTGGTGTCGTGGCCATGATCTCGGTGGTAACGGCACCACTTCTCCTTGTTCCTCCTCTTGGCCAGGGTGTTCATCCTCGGAGCGGGAGGTATAATTCCCTCCTTCTCGACTTCCATCAGGATGGTGGAGACGTTTGTAGTGAGGGGAGTAAATTTTTCGAACCTGGGGGGAAGACCGCGCTGACCGTTGTTATCCTTTTGTAGCTTCTTGCCCCCTTCCTCTTCCGTTGCTTTCCTTTTCGACCTGGAAGCGGATCCTCCGAAACTCGGGAGGCACTCGGCCTCCTCCGCCCGAATGTATTTCTCGCATCTAAGGAGAAGATCGGCGAAGTTGTGCGGGGGCTTTTTGGCGAGGGAAGACCGGAGGTTGGAGTTGAGGATGTTCGACTGGAACGCGACGGTAGCCACTGACTGGTCGAGGGAGGCGATAGATCTGACCTCCGCGGTAAATCTCCTCACATAGTCCCTTAACTTTTCTCCCCTCTCCTGTCAGAGGTGGAGTAGAGAGAGGCTGGTCTTCTCCGTTCGCCTGCTACTCACGAAGTGAGTTATGAAGAGCGTCTCGAACTGCTCAAAAGAGAAGATAGAAGAGGGAGCGAGCCGGGAGTACCATTCCCGAGCCGAGCCTTTAAGGGTGGCGGGGAATGTTTTGCAGAGCATGGCGTCGGATGCTTGGTGGATTAGCATCAAGGTCTTGAAGCTCTCGACGTGATCAACAGGGTCCGACTCCCCTGAGTACGTTTCAAACTGTGGAGGCTTGAAACCCCTCGGGATGGGAGCCTCCATGATAGTCTGGGAGAATGGAGGTCTGCCGGGGCGGACGGTCCCTCCTCTAGACTCTTCCTCCTTGTCCATTCGACCGATGCATCTCTTCATCTCGTGGAGACGACGGTAGAGGGCATCGTCCCTTCGGTGATAGTCGATCGAGCCCCTGGACTCGTCTTCATAGGAAGGGGAGCGAGGGCTACGGCGTCGATAGTCCTGGGATCGGCGAGGACTATGACGGTGTTGCTGGTGACTAGGAGCTGGGGGAGGACTTATGGATCGGTGGTGAGGACTTGGGACCCGTGGGGGTGTTGGAACCCTCTGGGCATTGCTGTTGTTGGGGCGAAGGCTGAGGGCCTGCAACACAGTTGCCTGGAATTGTAGGAACTCGGCACGAGTGATAGGTGCCTCATCGTTCCTAGGATGATGTCGATCAGCAGGGGAATGTGGCCTCCTCCTACGATGCTCGGGAGATTCCCCCCGTCCTCTTCGGTCCGGAGACCTCCTGCCACCTCGGCGATGAGGAGATCGCTCACCTTGATGTTGGCGGGAGGCTCCCTCTCGGGCCCGCTTCTCATCTAGGCGGTTGTGAAGGTCCTCATCCTTTTGGCGATTCAGAACGGTGTTGCGGAGGTCGGAGGCTCGGGGGTTATGGGAAGCCATAGAATCCGAGAAGGCATTGTGAACTGAGACATGGTCTGGGTGAGGTTGCTTCTGCCTCCGTTGGTTCTGGCCAGCAGGACCATTATGGGGTTGTTGATTCAGGAGAGGAGGCTGGCCCTGTTGGAAGTGGTCTTGGACTGGGGGAGGAAGTTGTTCGGGCTGCGGAGCAGGGTGCACGGGGGCTTCCTCTTGTTGATCGGTGGGGTTGGGTCCACGGTTGGATCCCCTAAACCGGACCTTTCTGGGAGGCATGGCTGGAGAAAAGCTAGTCGTTGGGAAGAGGAGAGGCTGCTATTCGTATGGTTTCCCACAGATGACGCCAATCTGTTACCGCTGGATCTGGTGTGGGGGTAAACAGATGAGATTTGTGGGTTCACGGAAAAACCTGAATAGCGGATCCAAGCCTGCTGATTCCTGCCGCCAACCTGCAAGGAAGTGCGATACACCGGGGTTGATTCCGGTGACGCACCCTCTGACGCTCTCGTCAGTAACCAGTGGTGATTAAGAAAGAGCTTAAGCTGGAAAAAGAGTGATTACCTGGTCACAGTGGTAGGTAGGAGGTATTTATAGTTGCCATGGGAGTCTGATTAGGGACCTGATTTCCTGTGAAACCGTTAGGAGTAAAATCCTCATAGTTAGTTTAGGAAACTGATCCCTGATTTCCGGTGAGAGGATAATTGCAAATCAGGCCCGTTGATTTAGTCAAATCAGTGACCCTGATCTCCTCTTGCTGGTCTGGGTTTGTCTTAGGTCGGGACCCGTACCCAGCTGGAGTAGATCCGTTTTGCGGGTTATTGGATCTGTGAAGGGGAGATCCAGTGCCCGCTTAGGGTCCATCTATATGCGAAATTACCGTTTTACCCCTGAGCTTCAAGATTCGTTCCCAATCTAGACGGTTCCGATTTAACCCCATTTTTAGCCATATCAAGTAGGCAGGTGTTATCCTAAATAAAATGAACACTCCATGTGGCGACATAGACTTAACATGTAGTTTTTTCCAACTTGGTCTACTACATGTGATCAGATCCAATTCTTGATGGCCAAGTAATTGGATCTGATGGCGTGGTGGTCTAAAGCAAACTTAGGCTTTTCCAATAGGGATATCATCATCATCACAGCGTCTCGAAGAACTGTACACAATTACTTCACGACGAGATTTCACATCCGTATTGGTCTACTTGTACATGCATGTGGGGATGTACATATGGTTTTTCCCATATATAGGCTACATGTGGGGATCTACATGTGGTTTTTTCCATATATAGGCTACATGTGAGGAAAAAGCACAAGGACTGAGGTTATAAAAGAAGAAGCAGATGATTCAAGCTACCCAAGGATGATTCAAGCTAACTTAGGACCTAGTCTTGCGTTGTGCTAACGTCACGCAGCTATCCCATTAATTATCCTTCTTCATCTCTATCCTGACCTTATCTCCCATTCTACATCTTTCCCTTCAGTCTCTATTAACAGAGAATCTTCACCTTCCCTTCAGTCTCTATTAACAGAGAATCTCCACCACTCTGTTCATAATCTCTCTAATGAACGGCTTGTACATATGAGATTCTCTAAAAAATGTGTCTGCTATTTCATTGTACATGTGGAATTTTCCAAATATGGTCTACATATGGGGAGCTATATGTGGTTTTTCTCATACATGTGGGGATCTACACTTGGTTTTTTTCATAATGAACTTGCTCTACTATATGTGATCAGATCAATTTCTTGATAGCCAAGTAATTGGATCTGATGACTCTGCGCTCTAAAGCGAACTGAATCTAAAGCAATATTTGAACTTTTTTGGAATTACAAGAAGTTCACACCTCTTCTTCCCAATCTTGTGGAATTCTTCCCAGTTGCATGTCTGGACAATGTCTTCAGGAACGTTTTCATTGTAAACAATGAACGAGAATTTTGAAGATTATACATTATTATTCAAGCCAGACATAGAAGAATTCATCTCTTATCTTATTGGGTTATAAATGTGGAAATCTATATGTGGTTTTTCCGATATATTGGCTACATGTGGGAATCTAAATGTATTTTTTCCCAAATATAGGCTACATGTGGGGTAGGCTACATGTGACTATATACTTTAGGTTTTTCCCATAATGAACTTGTTTTACTACGAAGAGAAAAAGAGTGGAGACCCTAACTTTACATTAACCCTAACCCTAATCCATAACCCTAATCTTCGAATCCTACAATAACCCTAACCCTAACCTACATAACATAATTTATTGATTTTTATGAAACAAAAAACCAATTAATTTGTGTTAATTTTTTTATTCGTTTGATGGTATCGATTTTATATTGGTATTTTAGGTGGCAATGAATGGAAATAAATAAAAAATATAAACAAAAAAACATACATATGAATGTCTATTTTGTAGAGTTCAGAAGACAATGTACGTAAAGAGTGGAGAGACACATGTGACTATATTGTTTTTCTTCTAATTTAATGCTGAAAAGAGTTTAATGCTCCATTCATAACAAAAACAAGTAGTTATATATTGGTCATAAACAAAATTGATAGAACTTAAATATCTATAAACTTATGACCTATCAACTCCCAACTACAAATATTAACGTAATTAATGATAAACCAAAACAAGATCTTACCGCAAATGTCTTCCTTGCAATAACCTTAACCCTACAATAACCATAACCCTAACCCCTAACCCCTAACCCTACCCTTAACCCCCGTTAACACTAACCCTAACCCTAACCCTAACGAATAATATAGTTTTTGTTATATTTTTTGGGGTGTTCTGTAGATATTAAAACATCGTGATTATGTAGTGGTTGGTTAGGTGTAGTCAAATTACAAAATAAAAAAACATATAAATGTTATACAAGCCAAGTTATCATCTATCTTTTGTAAAAAGTTCCACAGAGATTGTTCCTAAAGAGTGAAGAGAAAATTGAAAAAAGCATACAATGTGTAACATTTGGCCTACTTCAACGGCCTAGGGTATAAACATTATATTGGGGTGCTCTCTAACTTGTTGCTATTTTTATCTCCAACAAGTCGAGAGCACCCCAAATTGTCTATCTTTTTGGCATACTACCTAGGTCGTTGTTGGAGACAACGGTCTAGGGTATAAACAATATAGGGGAGTTGCTCTCTGACTTGTTGCTATTTTTAACACCAACAAGTCGAGAGCACCCCAAATTGTCTATCTTTTTGGTCTACTACCACGGCCTAGGATATAAACAATATAGGGGAGCTGCTCTCTGACTTGTTTCTATTTTTAACTCCAACAAGTGAGAGAGCAAGACAAATTGTCTATCTTTTTGGCCTACTACTTAGGCCGTTGTTGGCTATTTTTAACACCAACAAGTCAGAGAGCAAGACAAATTGTCTATCTTTTTGGCCTACTATAGACAACGGCCTAGGGTATAAACATTATTTTGCGGTGCTCTCTGACTTGTTGCTATTTTTAACACCAACAAGTCAGAGAGCAAGACAAATTGTCTATCTTTTTGGCCTACTACTTAGGTCATTGTTGGAGACAACGGCCTAGGGTATAAACATTATTTTGGGGTGCTCTCTGACTTGTTGCTATTTTTAACACTAACAAGTCAGAGAGCAAGACAAATTATCTATCTTTTGGCCTACTACCTAGACCGTTGTTGGGGACAACGGCCTAGGATATAAACATTATTTTGGGGTGCTCTCTGACTTGTTGCTATTTTTAACACCAACAAGTCAGAGAGCAAGACAAACTGTCTATCTTTT
This sequence comes from Hemerocallis citrina, assembly GCA_017893485.1. Lineage (NCBI taxonomy): Eukaryota > Viridiplantae > Streptophyta > Magnoliopsida > Asparagales > Asphodelaceae > Hemerocallis > Hemerocallis citrina. Next base: position 78,956,462 of record CM030367.1, read on the forward strand.
TGGCCTACTACCTAGGCCGTTATTTGAGACAACGGCCTAGGATATAAACAATATAGGAGAGCTGCTCTCTAACTTGTTGCTATTTTTAACTCCAACAAGTCAGACAGCAAGACAAATCCTCCAATCTTAGTCCTACTACCTAGGCCGTTGTTGGAGACAACGGCCTAGGTTAAAAAAAATAAAAAATTAATCTACATGTGTACACAATAGCTGAAGCTGCTACACTCGAAAATTTAACCAAATTCCAAACACTTTGCCATCACCTACACTCTCCGAATAAATTCATATCTATAGCCGCCAAAATCACCAACCATAATTGACTATTAGTAATTAATAATAACAACATCAACTACACTTAAACTTACGAACCACAATTTCTACTAGTTAAGTTACAACAGGATAAAACCAAACAAAAAAAATAAAAAAATTACAACAAACAAAATGTATTGGCTAAGAACCGGGCGTGTATGGCTGTGGTGCTCGCCTCTTCCGAGTAGGATTTCGACGCCGGAACGTGGTTGGCGACTCGGGAATTTCTTCTTCTCCTCCCTCCTCTTGTTGTACGTCTACAACAACCCTATCCCCACTCTCTTCTTCCTACTCTTGTTCGTGAGATGGATGTGAAGTTGAAGCTTGTTGTTCTCTCAGCTCACGTTCCCGTTGTTACCCCATCAATACAGCTGGCCTACCCCTTACGCTTTTACGTCGGCCCCTCGGTGAGCTTAATGCTCGATCCAAACGTTCGGCCTCTCCCAAAACATCCAAATTGGTACGGCAACAAGCGAGCATCCTCTGAGCGAACCTCTTCATAGCCGTGCCCGCATTACTTTTTACTACCTCCGTGCATTCTTTTGCCATGTCCATCGTATTATCAATCTAAATCAAAAAACCCCAACAAAAATAATTACACAAATTCGGTAAATTAAACAATTCATGATCTTTAAATATAACGAACATTAAAAGAAATATGAAGATTGTAGTTACCACTGTACGTATAGCTGTGGCCTTCGGTTGGAACATGGGTTGTGAACTGGAATAGGCGGGTGGTGGTTCAATCTCCCTCTCCTCAATTTTTCTTTGAACACCAGCAGGTAGTTCTGTATCGGGAGAGATGTACAGACGTGTCATTGATTTGTACCATTGCATGTACTTCCCTTGCAGCTTGCCATCGTACACTTCTACATCGGTAATTACAAGTTGAAACCATCGCTCGTTCCATTCTGCAATGTGAATACGATGGAAATCTGCCCATTCATGAGTATGCATGCGACCGGTACACCTCACGGCGTGTAACTCATGATCGTATAGGTTTTTGCAGCTTGGGAGACTATCCTGTTGAAGACCGAACTGAAGAAGGACTCTCTCCGGTCGCGGATGCTCCACTATATCGAAGTTGATGAGTGGAGCCGTCGTCAGCCACAACTGCGTTCTGGTGGTGCACATTGGCGGTAGTCTTCCCACCCGCTCGGGTGTATACGGCACCCATATCACGAACTCTTCATGTAGTTGGTCGAGCTCGTCTCTGTAGTACGTTATTACACCCTTGGGGTTGTCTTTATAACTCCGACTACCAGCCCAATATATCCCTAACGGTGCTAACATAACAGAATTTTCTGGTTGGGCCATCCAACCGTCCGCTGGTCTCCTAATGCGGGGACGACCTAAGTGCAGTCGCTCCCAAAGACAAATCTGTAACAAAATCATCGGTCCGGTCATCTCCATCCCATCTAGCGCTACATGACACAATGCCCTGTATCACATTGCCAACGCGCAGCTTTTCCAGCTGTACCGGCCAGCTAAGCCTAGGTGGGCGAGCAATCGTAGGTACATGAGGTGCATCGTATCGTCGGATGAGTTAGGCAAGAGAACCCCTTCGATCACCGTTAGAATGTAGGCTCTGGTGTAGGACTGTACATAGTCGTCGGGCGATGCATTGGTCAGCATCCCATCAAAATGTCCCTTCAACCAAGATAGTCGGATTGATTATCCTTGGAAAATGTCATCATCTTCCGCGGCCACCTCATCAAACTCTGTACCGAGCAGTTCATTGCACATCTCTATTTTATCAAAGTTTATATTACCCGTCACGGCCAACCCATCTATTGAAAGACCGGATATCATCACTATATCCTGTAGCGACACCGTCATCTCTCTGACCGGTAGATGGAACGTGTGCAACTCTGGCCTCCAGTTCTCCACGAGTGCCGAGAGAAGTGCTCGGTCGAGTTTAACATTCCCCATCATGCTGATCCCATAGAAACCGGCCGCTACTAGGTACTCGACAATACGTGGATGCACCTCCATGGTCTCGTGGGTGCGGAAATTACACCTCCGTTTCGTCCCACCCCACACTATCGCAGATCTGTGGCGATCTTGCAAGGTCAGTTCGCCGGGATATATTGGTCCTGGACCACGACGTTCTGTCATAGAAGAGGATGCACCAACCTACACGAACCAAAAAATATAATTATTATTAGTCTAAAATCAATATCACTAAATACAAAATTAGGGACAATACAAATTAATAGTTCTCACATTCTCTGTGGAATGTTCCCCCCGTGCTTCCTGGGATGTCCTTCCCCTTCCGGTTTTCCCCGTTCTAGCCATTTCTCTGTAACAAAGTTTCCATATATGAAACTAATTACTCACCGAAAATTAGCAAACACAAACCAACGAGATGCAAAAATTTCAAAAGTTCGTTTATACGCGTCAAAACAACACAAATGAGATGAAAAAATTTCTAAATTTTGCCATCAACTAGGGCACACCAAACACAGGACAACACAACTTATAGAGGTGAGTTCCGACCCACGGTTTGAAATATACGTCCGGGTATCACTTTCACTCTTTAAAAAATAGCGGGAAGCGATACATTGATGTATCTCGCAAACCGTGGGTCGAAATTCGCAAATACAAGTTCCGTTGTATTGTGAATGGTTAGCCCAACCTACGTGCACCGTTTCATATTTTCTGGACTTCGTTTAAGCATTTTTGTATTGAGACCGTACTAAAAAAGTTTCGAGATAGATTGAAGTTTTCTCATATACGTGTCAAAACAACACAAACGAGATGCAAAAATTCCAAAATTTGGCTGTTGGGTCGGGCTCCCCGTACACAAGCCAACGCAACTTGTACATGGGAGTTCCGACCCACGGTTTGAAAGATACGGCCGTGTATTGTTTTCACTATTGAAAACTGAGCGGAAAGCGATACATTGACGTATCTCGCAAACCGCGGGTCGGAACTCGCATGTACAGGTTGGTATGACTTGTGAGTGGCGAGACCAACCTACTCGCACAGTTTCGTTTTATTTGGACTTCGTTTAAGCAATTTTCTATTCATAACGTATCCTACAAATTCCGAGCTGGAATAAAGGTTTTTTATATATGCGTCAAAACAAAAAAAACGAGAAGAAAAATTTTCTAAATTTGGGTGTCAACTCTGGCACACCAAACACAAGCCAGCGGAACTTGCAGAGGTGAGTTCTGACTCTCGGTTTGAAAGATACGGCCGTGTATCACTTTATATCCGTTGTATTGAATAAAAATGATAAACGGACGTATCTCACAAATCGTGAGACGGAAATCGCCTCTACAAGTTCTGTTACCTTCTACGCGGCGAGTCCGACCTACTCGTACAATTTGAATTTTTGGATATTGTTTATTTGCTTCTCCTATATTCCACCACTACAACTAACACTACATCTACTAAAATGTCAACAAAATATATACAACATACATGATCAGAGCTAATTATACTCTCTAAATTATAGACTAGACTACTATGCATAATACAAAAAAACCCAACTCCAAAATTGGAAAAAAATTCAATAAATTAACATAGTTCATTATAGTAAATTGGGATTAAGTCAATACCTGGTCGAAAGAGAGAGATAGAGAGTTGGCGAAGATGTTAGAAGCCGCTTCGCGCTGTTGTAGAGAAAGGAAGAGAATTTGTGCTAGGGTTCAGATGATTTGGGAGTTTGGATGTTAAATTAGGGTTTTTTGTATTCGGGAGATGGAGAGAGAGATAGAGAGTTTTCCACAAGATGGGGAGTTCGAGAAGGCAAAGAAATCGATGCCAAGGAGTTGGGAGAGTGAACTAGGGTTTGGGAATTGGTTTCGGGAGCTCAAGCGAAAGAGAGAGAGAGTGTGTGTGACAAAGTCTAGTATATATATATATATATATATATATATATATATATATATATATATATATATATAAGGAAATGCTCCATTGAAAACGCAAATGTTGTGAAAACACGTGAAAACCACCTATGCCGTTGTTGGAAACAATGGTCTATTATAACCTAGGCCGTTGTTGCCTAAGTGGTTTTCATATTTTCATCGCTATAGTACGTTTTCAATGGAGCATTACTCATATATATATATATATATATATATATATATATATATATATATATATATATAAAAGGAAATGCTCCATTGAAAACGCAAATGTTGTGAAAACACGTGAAAACCACCTATGCCGTTGTTGGAAACAACGGTCTATTATAACCTAGGCCGTTGTTGCCTAAGTGGTTTTCATATTTTCATCGCTATAGTACGTTTTCAATGGAGCATTACTAATATATATACATATATATATATATATATATATATATATATATATATACTAGGTTTGCCCGTTGACACGTGCCTACAGCACGACTTCGGAACAGTGCACCTTGTTTGATCATATAAAATAATTTTGGAAGTCCAGCAAATTAATTGAAGTAGCAAACATATTATATGAGAAACCCCAACTTTTGGGGTCCAGAAAAAAACATATTATATGATTTTTTTAATTTTTTTGGAATTATTTTTAAAGTTTTTAAATTTTTAATTTTTTTAGTTTTTTAATTTTTAATTTTGTAAAAAAATTTAAAATTTTTATTTTCTTAAATTTTTGAATAGAAGAGGGAGGGAGAGGGAGGGAGAGAGAGAGAGAGAAATATATATATATAATGTTTGTTTTAACCGTGTTCTGTGCTCCTATGGCTGTGGGCAAGGCAGGTTTTTTCTACTCTTTTATGTCAGTTATAAACATTCATGTTGACATATTAAATGTGCACTGTCACGAAAGTTCCAAAATAAACCGACATATATAGGTTTTTTCTACTCTTTTATGTTATCTTAACATGACATCAGAGCACTAATCCTGGCCCTAATTTCACAACCACGAGAAAAAAAAAGGTTCAAATCTAGATCTACAATCAAATCCAGATCCTCACCTTCCTTGCCTCCTAACTCCTGACGCCAACAACAATAACTACCAAATCAAAATGCAATCCAAAATAGATCCCAAATCCCAAACCTTTCCCATCCAGATATCGATGCCGGCGTCCCGCTCCCGTCCATATCCCGACGCTCCTGCTCCTATTATCGTCACCCTCACGCCGGTAGACCGCCACTGCTTCCATCCGATCGTCGCCGCCAGTTGCTGCCGCCCGACGTCAATCCAAACCTGAAGCACACAACCCGACACCTCGCTGCCTTCCCTCACCGACAACTGTCCTCTCTCCTCCATCTCTGAATTTTTTGGGTTGATCTCAAACTCTAATCCTCCTCCTTAATCCCTAATCCCAAATATCCCTTTCATCTCCTTGCTGCCTTCTCCAAGCCCTCCACTCCAAAACATCGCCATCATCATTATCATTAGTTTCTCGCCCAATCACCCCAAGAACCCAGGATTCAATCCCAAATCCATCCCGTTTGCCCAGGGCCATCCCGACGTCTTCTAACCTCCATCCTGTTCGGCCAAGGCCATCCCGACGTCCATCCCAGAGTCCTTCTTGGCATCCTTCTTGTCCGCCCAAGGCCATACTGAACCACTACTGCTCCTCCTCCTCCTCCCGCCTGTAGTAGTCCCAATCCCGCCTACTGCCGCTCCCGTTTGAAACTGCCTTTCGAGAAATTTCGATATTTAGTGGACAAACTCACACCAGTAGATCCACCGTGAGTTCGAGAGGGTGTGTTAGATATATAAGTTAGATATATATTTTTAGATACACTTCCATATCTGTTGTGAAAGATATACAATTGAGATTATATCTTGCACCCTATATATACTTTAAAGTTCAATAATATCAATTTCATCTTTCTCTTCAATATCTTTCTGTTATCTTAATAGCTTAGAACTTAAAAAACTAGAAATTAAATAAATGAACAGTCATGATTTGGTATGATTATTAGATTATTAGATTTCTTAAACAGAAAGATTATTAGATGAATTGATGTGATTTTTTTTTTTATAGCTAAAAGGTGGAATAATGAATTGATGTGATTGCTAGCTAGTTATATGTATACGCAATCATCCAGGTGTACTATATAGTAGTAAAAAAATTGAGAAAAAAATTAATTTTAATTTTGTAGGGTGTGAAACTCACTGATTTTCTAAATTGGGTAAAAATAACTTTTTTTTTAAGTTTTGGTAAAAGATGCAACTTAAAGATAAGTCAGAGGAAGATCTCCTCAGGGCTCTGTGCTGAAATATTAGGACTGGCAATGGACCAGGTACCAGATCCATATAGGCTAGGGCCCAAGCTTGAAGTTTAAAAAATTGACCCAAATCCGATCCAAATTTTTTTCGGGCTTAAATAATTAGATCCGGGCTCAAGTTAGACCCGAACTACTTATGCATTTTCTAATATATAACTATCTCATAGTAAATAAAACTATATTAAAAATAATATACGATAAACCAAAACAATAACATGAACGCTACAAACATTTAAGTAATACACATCTAATTTTTCTATTTTTCTATAAACTTTAACACTTATTTCAACTTACTTACATGAATATTCTTAAAATTAAAAAAAAAACCTTGTACATAAATATCCATGATGTATACATAAACATAGACATGCACATTTAAAAATTTGATTCGGGCCCATCGGGGCTAAGTACTTGGGTCTGAGCCCGGCCAAATTTTTCTCCGGCCTAAGCACTTAGGCCCGAACCCGGCCCAAAATGAGAATTATTAGTCCAAGTCTGCTAATTATCGGGTCAGACCTAGGTGGGCCCGGATCGGGTTCGGGTCAATTGCCACCCATATAAAATATCATGTCTTTGTCAATCGAAGGTAAATACATATCAACAGAATTTTGCCTATCCGTATCAAGCTTGTATAAATGAGACAGCCAAAAGGGAATACAAAGAAGTTGTTCCTCAGTGCATCTAGTTGGGTGGAGCCGTGGAGCAAGGATTTGTGCAAATCAACGGTTGGATCTTTGCCAAACTAGTTCTATGGGTTGAAAAAAATGATTACAGGTACGTGGGAGAAAAATGCTTAAAAGATTGGCCAGGATTGCTTTAGCTTGTTCCCAATACTTTGCAACATCGTAGACGAAGCCTCCGCAATTTTAGAATCACCCTGTCGACACAAGTCTAGCACATGACATGTCCTGTCATATCCCTATCTGAAATTTAGAAATGCAGTGGTAGTTGTGAATAGGTTAGCAAAGGTACGACAATGATGGGGGTGGTGCTGGCTAGGGTTGGAAATTGGGCCAGTTTGTTCCGCAACTCTCCCGGACAGGTCCGGAATGGGCTTCAGCCCGAACTGGACCGCCATTAGGCAATTTGAGCCCACGTTGGCCCGCCAAAAATTAGGGGGCCATTTCGAGTCAGGCTTTGGCCAAATTGGCCGAGTCTGGCCCAAACCACATAGGGACCGAGCCTGCTCGGTCCTGCATCGGACCGGACCGTTGGTCCGGTTAGCCCGACGGACTTGACGGCCAGCCTGGCCAGCCTAGCCGTTGATCTGAGGTTTTTTCTTTATTTTTCTTATTTATTTCTAAATTACCTATTTACCCCCATAACAGCTATACACCTTACAGTTTTTAGGGTAAAATAGGAAATCCCAAAATTATGAAATTCTATAAATAACCACCCCTTTCATACAATTTCTTCACACCAAAACTTACAATACTCTCTCAATTCATTCTAAACAATTTTACCAAGTTTCCAACAATTCATTCCTAATCAAGTCACAATTCTCTCAAGAAGGAAATGATCATGATCAAGTCAATAAAAAACATTCAAGAAGCTTTCTCAATTTTCAAGTCTCAACTCTCTCAAGCCTCAAGTCTCATTCTAGCTATCTACTTGCAATTCTTCAAGTGCGATATTATTTTTATAGTTCAACTAATATTTGTTAGTTGTTAATATGTAGCTTGTTAATTTCTTATATACGTTTTTCTCATATCAATTATTCAACTTTATAACTTTCATACACTAGTGACATCATCACTATCACGTAGCAGTCATAGCCAAATATACAAGAATCCACCAATACATCTCAAACTCCTTATGTTCCGCAATTTGAGACCGATACTATAAGAGATTTTGATAGTATTCAAGTTTTCACACACACACAAACAATGATAAACTTCTAGTTGAAGAAACCCAAACACAAGACACCAAGCAACTGAAGTCCTCTTCTTTCCGAAAACATTTAGGAGTAACTTCTGAAGTCCACTAATTTTATACATTTATCCCATCTCAGGGAGACAAAAGGTATGTAACAAGTGTCAGAGTGCATACAAATGAAATGTGGGTGCCGAAATGGGTACACTTAAGCGGCACTTGGATATATCACACTCGGACATATTACAAGATCATCTAACCCAACAAAAGATCATCCCTAAGACCGGTCATGTAGATAGCTATAACTACGATAATGATCTCGTTCGTAAGGAAAATGCTAGACTCATTATTAAGAATGAGTTACCATTTTCCTATTCCGATAGTAGGAACCTAGAGACCTTTAACCAAACCGCTCTAAACCCCTATTGCAAACAAATTCCTAGAAACATCGTAAAGTCTGATTGTTATAAAACCTCTAACGAGCTTTAAGATGTTTTAATTGCTACTTTTTTGGTTTAACTTGTAAGGTTCCATTAACCGTTGATGGTTAGAAAGGTTGTGACGATGTTCCAATGATGTGCGTAACTTGTCATTGGATCGATAGTGAGTGGATCTTTCAAAAGAGAATCATATTATTTGGATATTTGATGTATACCCATGATGGTGTGTCTATCGCATCATATATCATACAAGCATGCATTAATTATCATATTCGTGATAAAAATTTTCTATTAGTTTTGATAATGCCTCCAATAATAATAGGGCAATTTTTATATTAATTCAAGAGCTTGCTCCTCTATTGCTTGAAATACTTTATGTTAGACATGCATATCATATCCTTAACTTGTGTGTGCAAAATACATTGAAGATAGTCGAACCATATATGATTGCAAAAATAGATTGTGTGCATTTCATAGATTTGAGTGATCCTAATATTTAATCATTCATAGAATAGTGTAATCATAAAGATGTTACACATTGTTGGAATTCTACTTATGACCTACTTGTTGTTGTTACTAAATACAAAACGGATATAAATAATTTTTTGATTGACAAAAGCATGTAAGACTTTCAAATGAATGATCACTCTTGGTTTATTGCGGAAAGTTTAGAACCTTTTAAGAACGCAACCGTGCAAATTTCAAAATCTTAGGATTCCACTTCTAGTGGTATTTTTCCTTCAATTGTTAGTATGATGACAATTTTTCAAGAAATGATGTACAGTTCTTACATTGAAGAGATTGTTTTTTCTGCTTACACTAAAATTTTGAAATATTTTCATCCTCTTTGTAATACCCCGCAAAATAGTATATAACTATTTTGTATATTAATTCGTGCACAATTGAGAGTCACACGTATTAATGAATTTTTTCCTATTTTAATTAAGTACTGGGATATATTATTTGATATGTTTTGAACCCAAGAAATGTGTATTTGTTGAGCAGGAGTTGGGGTATTTTCTCAATTAAATTGAGATAGAATGTATAATATCGCTAAAATAATTAACAACTATTTTGTATAAAATATTTTTATAATTGAGTGTGATTGCATGTGCTAGTAAATATTTATTTTGATAAATTGTTTGTGTTAATACAAGTTGTAATTTGCATTGTTTCAAATAAGTAATTTGTTGGAGTATGTTGTGAGACAACACATTTGTGTTGTATGGTTGGGCTTAAGCCAATCTAACTCACATATGCTAGACCCTAAATGAGCTCAAACCATATAACTTGTTCATGTGCACAACTTTTCACATGATCATATTATAACATGAGCTTACAACTATACAAAAATAAAATAAAATAAAATAAAAAAATCAATCAATAAATTATAGGTTGTGGGCTGGGGGGGGGGGGGGGTGCTAAATTGATTTTTTAGGGTGGCTAGGGATCCTAGGGTGGCTACATGTCATGAAGGGACCCTAGGCATTTGAGTGGTTGTCAACACAATGCAACACCGAGCCCACACCCCATCATTTCCTTGTCTTGGCCGATCAAGGCATAAGATGGAGTAAGGGCCATGAAGCCCTACCTTATTTTTCATCTTCTCTTTTCATTGTAGAACTCCCTTACACCCTACAAAACTCTCTCATCCCCATTGATACTTATTTGAAGCAAGGGAAAGAAGGAGAAGGGAAAGAAGGTTAGGAGAAGAACAAGCAAGGAGAAGTGCAAGCTAGAAAGAGGAAGCATTAATTGGAAGCATCACCTTGTGCTAAGAAGCAACCAAATAAAAAGTGGAAGTTCTTCTATCCTCTGTATGTTTCTTTTTCTTGAATTGAATGCATCATGAATGGTTGTGTAAAACTCTAATTGGAATGACATGATAAACACATAGAACATCTGTAACTTCTGTTTTCCCAAATATATATTTTTGTTTATTTTCTGTATTTAAAAAATTTTCTAAATTAGTTTTTTCGCTTTCAAATTCTTTTGTCAAAATGTATTCTTGGATCTCCTATTAAAAATTTGTTTTCGATCAATAAATTTATTTGCAACTAATTTCTATGATTTTTTTTATATTATAATAAAAATTCTTATTTCTGTTACTATTACTCTTATTATTATTATTGTTATTAGTATTATTGTTCTTATTAATATTTTTGACTGGTTGTTAAAGATCCACTTTTATTTACTGACTGTATTTGTAGTATTTTAGATAAATACTATTTTCTAATGCAAATTACATTTTTATTATAAATAATATTTTTATTAGTTAATTTATTTTTCTATTTAAATTTTTTTTATCCTATTGGATATCCGCAACCCATTTTACTAAAACCCATTTATAAATTTAATCCTACGCCTAATATCAACCCACCCACTTCAGATCATGTTTATTAAACTATATACCCATACCTATTAATTAATCCTAATCAGTAAACTCCAAACCATACTCTAAACATTTTCCCATACCTAATTATAACCATAAAACCATTTATTAACCTTCCTAATATATCCCTACCAAACTCTTACCTGATTACCCTACCCGTTGATGTTTTTTCCCCCCAGACCTGAAGCCCACCTCCCTGGCATTCCTATCCCCTATTCTACCGCACCCGACCCATTTTTCTATTTTTTTACCTGTAGCCGTCCATTGTGTGCCCCCTCCTTCAAACCCTAATGTTAAGCATATACATATCCTATATATATTTTCAACCGTGCGGCATATATATTTTTCCCTTACCTTTGTGCCGTGCTTCATCTCTCCCGTTCTCTCTCTCTCCATCCGCCATCTCGTGCTCTCTTGCTCAGGGGGTTTTCTTGCGCGTGCTCGAGTGCGCGTGTAGATCGTTCGTGAGTTCGTGGATTTTCGTTCGTAGGATTTGCTCCTACTTTTGAGTTCATCGTTCTTTATTCCGATTTAAGACAAGTAACTTGTACTCCAATTTATTTGTTTGATACAAGTCAAAAAATTCACCTATAGTGTAGTTGGGTCTAGAGACGACTCTTGTTTATGATATGTTTGATGGGTTTTGTCTCTATTGTGAAAACTTGACCATAGACGACTCACGACACCATATGGACATGAATTAACCTAGGACTTTACATGTTCTTGATTTTGATCATGTATGTGAGACTTGTGCAAGAATTCGTGTTTGGGTTGAGACCCATATGAAATACTTGGCGTGGACATGTTAATAACCTTAATTCATGATGTTTAGACATATGGTAGACTCGATTTCATGTTTAGATGTGTTTGGATCAATTTTCTTGAATCTATGTTGATTTCATTTTTAAATGAAAAATCTGTATGTTGTCACTGTTCTGTTTTGTTTGCCTGTTTGGACTATGTTAAAGTCAGTATCTTAATTTCTGTATAAAACATGAGTTTTAGATAATTTCGTCTATTTTCAAACTCCTCTGACCTTGCTCGATTTTGATTTCGTATGACCGAGTTATGACTGTTTTAGTACAGATGTGTCGACCCTTTTCCAAATTCTGTTTTTCGATAATTTTGATTGCAAACCATTTTTAAAAACTATGCTACCTATATTATTTTGATCCAAAACTTTGGTCAGTATTTCTTTATCTAGTTAGGGATTATCCGGAATTTTGGTGAATTTTATTGAGGAGTTTTATATGTCGTTTCATGCTCTTTTATGAAAACTATACTTGCTGTATTTTACTCGCTGTTTTGTAAAGAATCGTACTTTCACCATGATTCCTTTTACTGTATGAAAAATATTTGTGAAATATGAAAGTTAATATATTTTGTCTATTTTTATCTCCCTTTGGTGGATTTGTATTTCGTTTCACTGGTGGCGAGATATCGTAGTTTTCGTACAGCAGTGTTGGGATTCCAAATTTGCCAAACTACTGTTTCTTGACGATTTCTTATTTTTGATGACTGAACTAATTTTACTGAAATATTATGAAATTTTATATTTTGATTCTAGACATATAGGGGAATAGCCCAGATTTTTACTGGATTTATTTGAGAGGTTTTGATGCGGTTTTCCTTACTGAGAATTTGTTTACTAATTTCTGTCTGAACATGTTTTCTGGATTCAAACCTGTTTTGAGTTAAGATGTTGTGAATTACTATATGACTATTTATATTCGGTGGATTTGTGTGGGAGTCTATTTTCTAGATCCATTGACAGATCCAGATTTGGATATTTTTAGTAGCAGGAATCACTGTTTTAGTACAAAACTGTCTTGCTGTCCTGAAGTAGAAAACTAGTTATTTTACCCTGTTATGTGTTATCTTATACCTATACTTTTATCTTGCACCCTGAACATGATACATATTTATAACCTTTTATCCTTGCTTTGTTTATGCAACACATACATGCATGTCTGATTATAATAATAAATAACCAAGCTGGGATTAATGGGAAAGATCTAGTAGTGGATAATTCAGAAACGTGTACTCGAAAGGGGACCCGTGTTTTTCATATTTGGAATTTGGTATATGATTTGGATTACTTGTCCCCGAGTATACTGCCCTCTATGGTCCACTATAAAATCTAAAACGAAACTGCATTGACTGTAAAACCTTGTAATAAAAGGATGACACATGAAGTGTTACCTAGATAGTAATAATACAAGATATTTAATACATGATATTTGAACATGATACCTGAATATGATACTTGAACATAATAGATGAGATTTGATACTTGATACATGTTACATGATTACCTGTTTACCTACATACTTGTTACCTGATACCTGTTACATGTTTACCTGTTTACTTGATTACTTGACACTTGATTCATGCCATTTACACTTGTTCACTTTGCCATGTTAGTTGTTTATTTTGACATCATGCTTATACCATATTGCTAGTTAGTTTTCCCATATGCTTGTATCCTACATTATAAGTGGCTCATAACTTGCAATTGACGGGTACTTATTTTTCTCTTTTCCTCTTTCCTGCATTTGTTGATTGCAGATTTTGGAGAACAGGTTCCAGATGGTATCGGTGACATGAAGTATTAGTGCTGAATTTTGTTATTATTATTTCTTGTAGTTTGCTTGAACAATAATTGTATTCTTGTACTTGGATTTGTTCTTATATTTGGGTAATGTGACCCAGGATATTGACTTATTCACATCATGACTATTTGAGATTAATATATTTTATTTTAAGTATTCTTGTTGATATTTTGATTCATATGTACATGTTGGTTGATACTTTTGCTTCCAACTCTGATTATTTTGTGAGATATTGTAAAGATTCCTGAACAGTAGGGATGGCGAACGGGTCGAGTGGGCCGGGCCGGGCCCAACCCGGATGGGTTGGCACGTATACTTCGCGGGCTCGGACCGGGTTGGGCTGTTATCCGAGCCGGGCCGGGCCGGACTGAGATTTCGTTTGGGTGGCCCGCCCAAACCGTGAACCATTTAGGGTTCAACCCGGGTTGGGCCGGGTCGACCCGCGGGTTGGCCCGTTTAATATATATATATATATATATATATATATATATATATATATATATATATATATATATATATATTTGTAGCTTAAAGCCTTAAAATAATAATACTAATAATTATAATACTAAGTAAGTAATAATACTAATAAACAATAAAAATCTAAATAATAATAATATGATTGAAAGAATGAAATTGACAACAAATTTTGAAATATTATTCATATGAATTTAAGTTATACAATTTTAACAATTTATAATGAAATGAGTACAAGTTTTCACAAATAAGTTTTATACAATAACATATTTCTTATATACAATTTTAATTGAGTACAAGTTTTCTAATTCGACATAACAAGCAAAGCTATTGTTGTTGTTGTTGTTGTTGTTGTTCGGGCGAGTTGCTCCCACTTGTGGAACTTGATAGTGCTTTCCCTTGTGTCCTATCTTCAGCCTTCAGCCAGTCTTCTGTGCAAATGAGCATCTCTAACGCCTCGGGCTTCAAGCGATTCCTGTAATCAGATAGAACCCTGCCACTTGTAGAAAATGCACTCTCAGAAGCAACTGTAGAGACAGGATGAGTTAGTAAATCTTTATCCATAATTGACAGAATACTAAAAGTGTGTTCATGTTCTTTCCACCATTGTAAAATATCTAGTGCAGAAAGAGTAGGCTCAGTATCTTGTTGGTTATACCAATTTAATTCATTTGGTTGATTAGTCCTAGGTTTTTTAGATTGAATTTGTTCAAGTAAACTAAATGTTCTATCACCAATTCTACTTTTACCCTTACCTTTAGAACTACCAGAAGAAGAACTAACTACAGAAGTTGTACTACTAGAAGCAAAACGTCTATCATAATAATCATACAAGTTATTTAACGTAGATTCAAACTGAACTAAAAAAGTAGCGCAATCAATTGTTAATTCTACATTTACCTCTAAATATCCAAAAAACATTTCTATCAAATTCTTCATACCTTCTAATTTGATACGAGGATCCATAACAGTAGCAACACAAATCAACATAGAAGAAGGAAAATAATACTTCAAAATTTTTTGAAATGCAGGTTTTACAATGTCACTAATATAGGGATCATTTAACATTTCGTTAAATATTTGCATCATGCTAACTAATTCAATAAAAATTCTACTAGAAGTAGATTCATATGTTTTTGAAAATTTTAAAGTTGCGGTTCTAAAAGGTTCTAAAAATTTCAACAAACATTCGGCAAAAAACCAATCGGGAGGAGTCATTTCAACATTGTGGATATTTTTTGCGATACAAAAATTATTTACAACTGCTTTATAATCGGTGATAACATTTAGTAAATCAAAAGTAGAATTCTATCGGTGTCTAACATCCTTTGGAAATTTTCTAAAAAGAACATTTCTAACCCTACACCAAGCTTTCCATTTTTGTAAAATGCTTGGACTTAATGCAATGAAATGTACACAATTTCTAATTTTAACTATATATGGATCAGCTATTCTTAATGCATCTTGAACACATAAATTTATAATATGACATGCACATCTAACATGAAAAATATTGTCAGATGGAGGGTTTAATACAGATTTTAAAGTAGTAATTGCTACATTATTCTTAGATGCATTATCAAAACTAATAGCCATAATTTTATCGCGAATATGAAAAACATCACAAATTTCCATAATACGGTTTGCTATTTCAGCGCCACTATGGGGATACGGCAACGCCGCAAGTGATATGATTCTTTTTTGAAGAATGCAATCATTATCGATCCAATGACAGGTTATTTCCATCGTTGGAATATTGTTGACACCCGTCCAACAATCCGAAGTTAAACTAACCCTACAAGTTAAACTCTATAAAATTACAATCAAAGCGTCCTTTATTTCAATGTACATTTTAAAACAATCCGATTTGCAAGTATTTCTCGGAATTCTTTTAAAATGAGGGTTTATGGCCGTTTGATTAAAATTTTCCAAGTTCCTGCTCTCGGGATAGGAAAATGGTAACTCTTCCTTAATAACTAGTCGGGCCATTTCCTGACGAACAAGTTTGGGATCATAAGGGTGACTATCAACTTGACCGGTCCTAGGGTTAATTTTTTGTTGCCCTTGTATTTGATCAAGAAGTTCTTTATGGTTATGTTGGATGTGTCTACTAATTGTACCGGTGCCGTCACCCCTCTTGAATTTGTATGTTTTAGAACATGTTTTACAAACTTTCAAACCTATACCCGGAGTATGTTCGTCCGGGATATAATCATAAAACTTATGCCAATCACTAGTTTCTCCTCTACTTTTCCTACTACTACGGGGTTGTGTGGTTTCGGTTGGTTGTTGTTGTTGTTCTTCTTTTAATTGTATGTCACCTACAACCTCGTCGTATGTACCCCATTGTTCCATAGTAGGATCAATGTAATCTTGGGTGGACTCACTAGTTGGGACAATTGGTGGTCTACGTGAAAAGGAGGAGGAATCTTGTCCGCTACGACCGCTACCGCGTGATCTAGACATAATGTAGTAATGTGCTAAAGTATGTAAAAAAATATACAATGTAGGAGCGGTGAATTATACAAAAAAATCTAAAAAACAAGAGGGTTGAGATAGAGAAGTTCAAAAAACGAACAATAATTTTAACTACAATACAAAAAAAAATATAACGAGAGAGGTATGAAATTTTGATACCGTTCACCGTGGAATACGCGTATGTAAAAAAAACCGTGAAAATAAGAATAGAATAGAAAAGATAGAGGAGCGCTTTGCCGATTCCGCAATTGAAGAGTTAAGGAGAGGTTGAAGTTGATTTGAAGACGGTTGAAGAGAGTTGAAGACGTTGAATTTTGATTCCGACACGACCGAAATTTGATCGTGTCTATGCCTCCTTGTAGACTTGTTTGATGAATACTACAATTGTTGAATTTTTTTTTACAAATGATGTATAATAGTAGAGAGAGTAAGAGAGTGAGGTGTGATTTTTTATGAAATTTTTGGGGATATTTATAGGCTAAATATGTGGGAAAAAACAAAAAAAAACAAAAAAAAAACCAAACTAACGGCTATAGAGCCGTTCGAAATGGCTCTGTGGAGACAGCGTTTTTTTCGACCATTTGACCCGCGGGTCAACGGTCGACCCGTAACGGGTCGAACGTTCGACCCGTACGGGTCGAACGGGTCGGAACCCGCGGGTCGACCAGTGGATTGAATTTGCGAATTGGGCCGGGTTCGTGGGCCGGGTTTCGGGGGTTTAATTCACGAAAATTGCGACCCGGGTCGACCCGGTACTGTTCACCGGGTTCGACCCGAACCCGCCAAGTCTCTAACCGGGCCGGGTCGTGGGTGGATCACCGGTTGACCCGGCCCAGTTGCCATCCCTAAGTTGCTTTCTCTCTTATTCCAAACTGCAAAGAAGAGAAATTACTAGTGAAAGATCCATGAATGCCCCTATCCAGAAAGAAGCTCAGTAAGAAAGAATGGAAACCAATCATACTGAAGATTGCGAGGAGATTATCTTAATGGAATGGTAAAATGCTACCTAGGGTTGGTACTGATACTGATTAATTCATAAGAAAAGTTGGATTTCACTAAATCTCACTCGATTTTTTTAATGATTACCACTAACTAAACTTTATTTTTGAGGAAAAGGCATGGGAAAGTGATCATTTCCACCCAATTTCTGTTAGAAAATTTCACGCAAAAGAGTTGGAGCTTTAGTAGCGAGAAACAATAACCGATTTGATGAACAAACAAATAGAACAAAGCACACAAAGCATACAAAGATTTGTCACGATTTTGGGAAACCCTAATTCGGGGAGAAATAAGAGAGATATTATTGAACTAAAGAAGATTACAAGAATTAAAAACTCTCACCAAGAACCTATCTATCTCTCGAGATTCACTAGAAGATAATCTATTGATTATAATGGAAAATTATGAATAAAGTAGTATCTATCTCAATATAGGCTATTATAATATATAGACATCTAGAGAAACTATAGGTTTAGTCTATGATACAATAATCGTTCGATATATCCTGAAGAGAGAGAGCCACACGATAGAAGCCGTATGATCTAACTTGGAGTAGAAGATCGGCCCGAAAGATTCCTTAGACCCGGGCATAATTGCTGCTCTGATTCCAAACAAAAGGTTTCAACGGTCCACTACCCTTGGGGGGCAGTCGTCCGACAATTCACTATTGGCTGCTAATGATGCTTTCTTCTCACAACAATGCTTCGTTCTTCCTTTCGCTTCATCCTCTTCTCTTCTTATCGAACACAAGTATGCAAAACATACAACCCTAACAACCTCCACCTTGGATTGCATACTCGTGCTATTAATATTGTGTGATTAGACTCATCTAGAATCTTTTGTTCTCCACAAGTTAATGAACTCAGTTCAGTGGCTTCTTCAGCTAGTTGAATCAATCTTTCACTTTATCTCACCAATCAGTATGCCCTTTCATGGGCACACCATAGTAGGCGTTAACATGGAGGTGCCACTCTCCGCACGAACTCCACCTACCATGAGGCACTTTCCACCTCTCAATGGATTCGAACATCGTGGTTCTGCTTTGATGATTCTAGTAGCGGCAGACTAGATGATATTTTAGGAACTCCAGACTTAGAAGCACTAGCACAAGATTTTCTGATCCCACAAAGCTTATAGAGGTTCTGTTGCCTTGGTCTAACACCCCTCTTTCTGAACATCACCTTACGAGGACCTTCCTAAATAGACAGAACTCCACCTCAAGCTGTGTACTTACAACCGAGTGCTTCCAGAGTTCCCAAGGATATTAGATTCTGTTTCTGTAGACGTATATGCATGACTTCCCTTAGAGTGTACCAATTTCTATCTGGCATCTCCAACTCAAAACTTCTCCCACCAACTACATCACAAACCTCACCTACCCATTCTCACACAATGACACGTTGTTGACTTGCAAGTAGAAAATTTCTCCCTTTTGGAGAATAGTGAGTAGAATTACCCAATCAAAAAACCTATCAGAATCTACATCTAAAGAATGTGAAACAAGAAGACAATCGAAATTATCACTTGACTCATTAACACTTACAATATTGGCGCTCGTTTAATTCAGCATCTTGCGATAATCTTTCTTGTAATGCACAATCTTCTTGCAATATCGGCAATGGATCACACCTTTATGCGCATTTTCTCTTTCAATTGAAGGATCTTTCACCGCTAAGCAATTTGTGGAGGTAGACAATGATTTATGAGTCTCCTTAAGTTAATCTTAGTTCAATTCCTTGATCACCTTGGCCACCAAAAGATTCTCCTTAACAGACTTTCCATGTAGCAGGGTAGGTATCAAATGCTCGTACAAATCTAGCATTGAATATATCAAGTTAAAAGCTTTATCATCTTCGCTTAGATCATTTGTGTTTATCGCCCTTAGTTCAGTTAACACCTTATTGAACCCCATAGGATGAGTTTGAAGAACGGTATCTTCATTCATTGAGAAACAAAGTAGTTTCCTCTTCCAATACATCTGATCCAATGACGACGATCCCGAGAAGTCAGATATGAGTCTTGCCCACGAACTTGCTTCACTTTTTTCCGTAAAGAAGTTACACTTGACATTGCCCGCCAGTGACAGTCAGATTAAACTTAGAGCTCTTAGACAAATCTTGTCCCACTCCTCATTCTTCATGTCGGATGACTTACCTTTATCTTCATCTAAAGCTAGATGTAAACGTTCTTGAACTAGTACATCATATATGTCCACTGAGAGATTAAAGTTGATTTTACCGTTGAACTGCTTAATCTTCATGTAGTTATGGCCTATCATATTCACCAAGGAACTCATCAACCAAAGCTCTGATACCAGTTGTTATTAAGTTTGGCACCGCGGAGTTAAAGCTTTAGTAGTGAGAAGCGATAATCGATCGAATGAACAACTAAACAAGTAGATTAGAGCACACAACACACAAAGAATTATCTCGGTTTGACTGAATCCTAATCCTAAGGGAAATAAGGGAGATATTATTCAATTAGAGAATATTACAGGAGTTACAAACTCTCACAAAAATCATATTTATTTCTCGAGCCTCACTAGAAGATAATATGTTGATTACAATGGAGAATTTTTAGTGAAATACCATCTCTCAATAGAGGCAATTACAATATATACAAATCTAGAGAAACTCTAGGTTTGGTCTTGATACAATTACCGTCTGATATATCTTCAAGAGAGAGCCACATAATAGGAGCCGTACGGTCTAACTTTGAGTAGAAGATGAGTCTAAAAGATTACCCATACCCAGCTCAATTGTTGCCAGCCACCGTCTGCGGTCGACTACCAAAAGGGGGCAGTTGACTTGGGCAGTCGACCGCAGTTCCTCTTATTCCAAACAGATAGTGTCAATTTACTGTTGGTTGTTGCTAATGCTTTCTTCTCACAACGATGCTTTGTTCTTCCTCTCGCTTCACCGTCTTCTATTTTTATCGAATACTAGCTAGTCCGCAAGACATAAAATCCCAACAATTCCGTCATACAGGGCCAGTCCCCACCTTGAGGTCGGTGAGGCGGCCGCCTCAGGCCCCGATTTTTTTGCACTTTTATGGCCCCCCAAATTTCTATTCTCCTTGTAAATATAAACACATATTTTACGCGTAAAAAAAAATATTGTAATTAGGGACCCCAAAAATAATTATTTGGTCCTTTCGCTCTGGCCCCGGGAACTTAGGGCCGGCCCTGCCGTCATAACTCCACAAGTAACATTTACATCGGGTGCATTCTCAAACGGACTAGATACTTGGAAGTGTTGTTTTAGATATATAAAAACTAGCAGTGTTATTTTGAGAATACCTTTTCTTTTTTGGGTGTCATTATGGAAAACACTATTTTCTTATTGAAGGGAGATCAAAGGTACGAGAAATTTAACCCCTGCATCGTACTCCCGATTATTTAACAATATCTTTCTATTATAAAAAGAAGTCAACAATATCTTTCCTCCTCCTTCTTTTCTTCTATTTGTTCTTCTTTGGACTCAAACAATAATATCTTTCTTCATTAACTAACAAATAATTTCCGGTTTGACCTTTATTTATAAATTTATTCAGTTTGTCTATTTGTTTTTCATTTTTCATTTTTCATTTTTATTTTTTTATAATTTATTTAATATTTTTATTTATTAGGTAAATACTACGCCGATGCATGGTTTCGAGTCTAGACCTATATTTACCTATCTCAAACTCTTACCATCTGATAAACAAATAATTTTACTCTTTTAAGCTAAACAACCCCGAAGGGTGTCAATTTAGGTGGTAAAGATTTGAGATGGGTAAAGAGATGTCTTAAATTTGAAACCAGGCTAAATTTTAAAAAAACTACACTAAGTTTTGGGCCAGCTTAAAAAACCGCACTAAGTTTTTTTTATATAAAAAAAGGATCCAAAATTTTAAAAAACTCCACTGGGTTAGTTAGGGTTAGGGTTTAAAAAAACTACTTTCACCTTTCATTTGTGTTTAAAAAAACCACATTCATCTTTCATTGTGTTTAAAAAAACATCACTTAACTAAACAGATGTATAAATAAACTCCTCTGAACTAATCCTAACCCTAACTAAACAAGTAGAGTTTTTTGAAATTTTGTGTCCTTGAAATAAAAAAAACTTAGTGCGATTTTTCTAAACTGACCCAAAACTTAGTATAGTTTTTTTAAATTTCGCCTTCGAAACCATGCAACGTCGTAGTATTTACCCAACAAACAAAAATATTAAATAATTTAAAAAGAAGAGAAAAGTGTAAAATTAAAAATAAATAGACAAACTAAATAAATTTATAAATAAATGTCAAACTGGAAACATGAAAGATGCTTGACCCTGTGAACTGACTACATTCTACTCCACACCCATATTCATGAGTCTACCAAACAAAGGAAAGCGGAAGAAATAGAAAGACACGACTCAAATGAAAATAAAACATAATTACAATCATGTTGCTGCTTATTTTGGTGTGGGAGTAAACAGATAGTGAGTTCATATTTAATGGAAACTACTAAAAATCTGACCTTTGATCTTTGTCGTGAAATACGATTAGAATTCCTGAGATTGAATATGGATCATTGATTGAACAACGTGATCTAGATCCGATGGTTGCTGATGTGGTCGATGGACCTGCAAAAAATCTTAAACACCGGCGCGGGGGGGGGGGGGGGGGGGGGGGGGGGGACGGGCCCTCTGATGCTCAAGTCAGAACCAGAAAGAGAAAAAAAATTTGAGAGAGAAACTATTGATCACTTTCTGATTGAAGAGGGAGGAGGGTTTTTATAGGCCCGAAAAACAGTACAGGAGATTGATATGAATCCATTGGATCGACTATGAATTCCTTATCTTCCCCTCAAGAGATAAGTTCTCTTGTTTGGGGATAAGAGATTTAACTAATAACCCTCATGAGATGGGTCTCTCTTAGTGGACCTAATCTGTCACTTTTTATGGGCTTGAAAGAGGCTCATGTCTTGTAGAGGAGCCTGGAGAAGGTCCGAACCTGTTAAACATGTTCATTATGATTAATTGGCTTGTAGAAGCTTTGAGGTTTGTGTTGGAATTGTAGGGCTCTGATTGGTTGCGATTTTTACCATTATCATAGCCCCCCACTCCCGGAAGACAATTTTCTTGGCTTTTGTGGAGTAGTATGTAATATTTTTGGATTCTGAAATATAATCTTAACTTTCAGGGTGCTTGGGGATACCTGGAACTGATCTATGGCTTCTGAGGCAGCAAATATTTTCCTGGATGTTCCATATTTTTTCGAATTTATCAGAATTTTTCTATATTTTAAAATAATTTTCCCAATTTTAGAATCACTTTTCGAATTTTATAATTAATAAACCCAACTTAAAATTATTTCTCGAAAATTTTAATCAATTTTCTGAATTTAAATAATTATTTTTGAATTTTTAATGATATTTGGGGGACTTTTTGAGAAATTACCAAACTCATCACGCTTTTAAAGCGATCAGAGGCGTTGATCAAGATGAGCTCGTGCGCTAATGTGCTTGAATGGTCGTGATGAAAGGGATTTGATGAAGGGGTGACGTGGTGACATCAGGGGCATCAATCACACCGCAACTTGTCTGCTGAGTGGGATCCGATGGCGGAGAAGCGAGCGGAGAGGTGGGAAAGAAAGAGGCGACGTGCATGAATCTCGATCGCTCATGTCGCTTGTGCTCAGATTTCGAAGCAGTCCAAGGGCTGACGATGGTTGTAGAGACACCCTAGCTCAGCCGAAGATTTGGCCGAGCTATGTGCATTTGATCCTGGTCGAACTATGACTTGTTGCCCTCGTCGAGCTACCACAATGTTGAGCTACCCACTTCGTTGTCGCCGGGTTATGAGCGACAGAGGTCTTGGCAGAACTATGGGTTTCATCGAGCTGTCATTCATCGCCGAGCTATGAAGATTCAATCTTCGCTGAGCTATGGTTCTTCGTGCGTTGCCGAGCTATGGGGTTTCACCGACCTACCTCTTTCATCGAGCTATGGGTTTTGCTTCATTTTTGGGTGAGCTCTGTTTGTTAACAGGGGAGCTCTGTTTTCATCGTTGTCGAGCTATAGGCATAGCTGAGCTAAGAGTTGGAGTTTTTGACCTATATGGTTGCCGAGATATGGGCCTTCGAGCTCGGTAGCCAATCTATGAAGGTGGCTATTTCACCGAGCTATGGGGCTCGTCACTGTCGAGCTATTCCTTTGCCAAGCTATGGGTGAATTGTTGCCTAGATACGAAGCTCTTAACGTCACTAAACTATGGAACTCTCGATTTCACCGAGCTATCAGCTTCGCTGAGCTATGAAGTTTGTGTCGCCGAGCTACTTCTTTGCCGAGCTTAGAAGCTCATCGTAGTCGAGCTATGAGCGTGCAGTTTGAGCTATAAGTATGATCGTCGACAGGCCTTCAAGTCTTTACTGATTTTTGGTTTGTTCAAACTATTTTGAAGCTCTGTTTTGGGTTCGTGTTACCGATGAACCAGAGCTTGAGGTTTTATTTGATCAACTACAGAGCTGGGAGTTGTTATCTTCAAACTACGGCTTGGAATTTTGCAGTATGGTTTAGAAGCCTTGGAGTTTTTGCATATTTGGAGTCCTCGGAGTGGGATTTGCGGAGTTTGTGTCTGAGCTCTGATTTTTGGAGGAGGGGGGCTTCGACGAAGAAGTAGTTTGGAAGAAGAAGAACTCTTTTAGGAGTTTCGGTGCGGGTTTTCGGGTTTTTGGAGTTTGTACCCGGAAATCAGCTTTAGTTTAAATATTAGGTTTTTGGATTTTGGATGCGGTTTGTCTTGAAAACCTGACCCGATATCCTGATGGAAAATAAACCCAAGTTTTCTTTTCTATTGGACCCGAACCTTCAATCCAGTCTGTTATAATTTTTTAGGAATTTTAGTCTTGTGTTTGCTTCTTTGTGTATGAACACATTTATACATATATGTATTTATATATATGTGTGTATATGCATACATACACCCGAAGCTTACTTTATACCCATTGGCTTTAACTCGGCAAATAGATTTTTTTGATGAATCATGGCTTCCCGTGCTTGTCAACTCATTTCATTGAGCGGTCTACCCCGTTAAATTGCTCTTTTGGTTACCAAACAGTGTATCGTTTGCTTGTTTGGTCGATCGAATATCTCGTCGTTCGTTCTGCTGAACCACTCTTTAGTCGAATAAGCATTGTGTTGTTCACTTTTTTTTTGATTGAGCATTTCGTTGTTAGATAAGTGTTTCGTCGGTCTAGGAGCAAAGTGCTTTGATCATGGGATCTTGAGTATGTGGCTAACCTAGGCGAGTTGTTGTTGAGGCAATTCTCGTGATAGAGTTGAACTGTCAAACTTGCTATTTGTGCCCAGCAGGTTTGTAGATGCAACTTTGAGCGGAGTTAAACGTTTAAGCTTGCTGTTTGATCCCAGCAAGTTTGGATAGACAACTCTTGATGGATTTGAACGTAGATCTTGCTATTTGAGCCCAACATTTTGGAGAGATAACACTGAGGTGGAGTTGATGTAGAGCTTGCCATTTGATCTCGACAAGTTTATAGGAGAGATAACTCTGCAACGAAGTCAAACATTGAACCTGTTGTTTGTTCCCAACAAGTTTGTTGGGGCAACTCTAGTTGGAGTTGATTGTTGAACACGCTATTTGGTACAAGCCAGTTATAGAGACAACCGTAAGACAGAGTTGGTTGTTTGAACTTGCTGTTTATGCCCAGCAAGTTTTGTGAGGCATCTCTTTAATATAGTTGTTGTAGAGGTTGCTGTTTGATCCTGACAAGTTTGAGAGTTATACGTATTTATCAAATCTCTTCTTGTCTAACGAAACGCTATAGTATCAAACGAAAAAGACATTGTTGAGAAAGAGATGGCTTTTTTCGAATGAAACGAACCTTTTGATTCTGAGATAAAGTTGAACATTGAACTTGCTGTTTGCGCCAAGAAAGTTTGGAGCAGCAACTCAGACACATAATTGATGTAGAACTTGCAGTTTGACTTCAACAAGTTTTAGGAGGCAACTCTTTATATGGAGTTGAATTTTGAACTTGTCGTTTGATTCCAACAAATTAATAGAGAACTATGTGACGAAGGGGAACATTTGAGCTTATTGTTTGTGCCCAACATGTTTGGAGAGACAACTCTAGATGAAGTTGGACGTAGAGCTTGCTATTTTATCCCAACATGTTTGGAGAGAACTCTGTGATGGAGTTGGATGTTTGAACTTGCTGTTTGCACCTAGCAAGTTTTGTAGAGACAATTCTAGGTCGGTGTTGGATGCTAAGCCTATTGCATGAAGATGATAAGGACTTGAGCAAAGAGCAGAGTGTTGTACTCGTTATTTGAAGTTTACGAGTTGTTAACAGAGCTCGAATGGAGAGAAATGCATTGAACTCATTATTTTGAGCCAACGAGTTGTTGAGGGAGCTCGAGCGGTGAGAAAAGCATTTGAACTCGTTTGGAGCCATGTGTTGTTGATGGAGGCTTGAGCGGTGATCAGAGCGTTGAACTTGTCGTTTGAAGCCAACGAGTTGCTTGATGGAGCCTGAGAAAACACAAGGCATTGAACTCGTTGTTCGGATTTCGAGCCTCAGCGAAGCACAAGGCATTGAACTCATTGTTTGGAGTCAACGAGTTGTTGATAGAGCTCAAGCGGTGAGCAGAGCGTTGAACTTGTTGTTTGGAGCCAACGAGTTGCTTAATGGAGTTCGAGCAGTGAGCAGGGCGTTGAACTCGTCGTTTAGAGCCAACGTGTTTTTAAATGGTGATCAAAGCATTAAATTCATTGTTTGGAGCCAACGTGTTGCTTGATGGAGGCTCGAGCGGTGATCAGAACGGTGAACTCGCTGTTTGGAGCCAACGAGTTGCTTGATGGAGCTCAAGCGGTGATCAGAGCATTGAACTCATTGTTTGGAGTCAACTAGTTGTTGATGAAGCCTGAGCGAAGTGTAAGGCGTCGAGCTTGTTGTTTGGAGTTTACGAGTTATTGGCCTGTGGAACTTAAATGGGCTGTGGAGCACCGAACTCATTTTGTGGATCGAATGAGTCGTGGGTGAGTTGAAGTAAAGTCACTTGTGTTTGTTCAACGTTGAGGTAATTCTATTATTCTCTTACTAACAAGTAGTTGTGTACATCAAATAAGGTCCTTGGGACAGAAAGCTTGCTCTCCTTCGTGATATACTGCGCTTGACGTCGTTGGGACACGTTCGTTTGCAGGGTGCTTCACACGAGACAGAGTTGGAGCCTGCTCAGGTGAAGGTGGTAGGATAAACCTGGAGCTTGCTCGCCTAAGGTAAACTTGTCTTGAATTTCATCGTAAAAGAGTTGAGGCGGCCCTGGGGAGCTGTTAGCTGGCAGGAGACCGGTGAGGAAGTTTGTGTCTCTTAGGCGGAGTATCCCTCTTGTGTGTAACTGGAAAAATGACTTGGAGGACAATTTGTTGTACAGTATTTGTAAGAATTTTGTACCGATTCTTAAGCATGAAACATAAACTCATCATAATTCAGTAGTTGTAACGAGACTTGTGGTTGAGATTGATGGGTCGTCGACTAGGTTCTTTGTAGCTAAATAAAAAGACCTATAACTAATGAACTGTCGACGATGTGTGCAATATTTGACGGAGTTTAGAACTTATCCGTCTTGTACTGAGCTAGTTGTAGGAGAAATTTTAAGGGGGAATTGTTTTTAAAACATGCTGTTTGGGTCTTCCAAAAAATTGTGACGGTCGCATCGAGTGGCGAGTTGAAATCCAAATGTAGCTTCAGCAAGTTTTATTAGAGTAACTACAATCCACGATTTTGGACATATAATCTGTCTTTAAGGGATTTTAACAAGTTTCAGGAATAGGTCGAATGACGTGTTGAACTCCGAACATGCTTGATTGCATGTTTCTAAAGTAACTCTGAGCCATGGGTATGGATTTCGAACTTGTTAGTTTAGGCATTAACAGGTTGCAGGAGCATATCGATTGATGATTTGAGCTCCGAACTTGCTTTGTAACTGTAGAGCCCCGAATTTTCAATAAATAAAATTAGAAATAAGTGGCACAATTCCCAGCATCAACTTCAATTGCAATTATAAACATAGTACAAACACACAGAAAATTTAAAACTTTTATTACATCAACTCATTTACAAAGCACAGCAGAATTTAAATACCTTAAATTACAGTTCTCTTTACAACACAACGGTAATTAAAAGCATCATAAATACAATTTTCTCTTTACAATCATTCCTTTTACAAAATATGCAATAACATTAAACATTCTACCACATGCTCCCAATTGCATGCTAATGGTACCTACCTGTAAAACATGAGGCTAGAGATATTCCTAACCCCCAAACTACAGGGGTCAGCCATAATGGTGTGAGTGATATTCGAAGGAAGTAAAACTTAAATGAAAACATAAAGAATATAATCATAAGTCAACAAGTGAAACATATTAACACAGTAATGATAGATGAAACATGAAATAACCATAAATGAAGCATAAATCACCTATTGAAACTAGGCAAAGTGTCAAGTGTAAGAAATCAGGAAACAAACATGCATAATACAAGTCAAGAAAAGCACAAATACACATGATTACTAATGCATACTTGTCGGATTCTATGCATCTCATACTACATAGGTTCGGTACAAGCCCTTATCGTTCTCCACATTATACGGTTTAATCCCTCGTTATGCAACTAATCCTACTACGGTGATAGAAACAAGATCTAGAATACTCCGCGAATAGGCCTAAGTCCCGGTATCTACCCGCCAGACTAGCGCCCTCAACGCGCAAGCATCATGTAAGCATTGCTCTAAATCAGGAGAATCACCTCCCTGCCATGTACCCCGCGAATAGGCCTGCCGACCCTCGACGGGCAGATACACTGTACATTCTGCGAATAGGCCTGCCGACCATCGACATGCGAATATACCGTACATTCTGTGAATAGGTCTACCGACCCTCGACACGCGAACATACTAAAACCGTCTCACTTCTAGACATTCCGCGAATAGGCCTGCCAAACCTCGACGTGCGAACATAATAGAGAGACACAACAAATACACAGTCTCGAAATACATCTGTTCGACTGGCAACAGAGCTCCTACTTATGTTTCCCAAGATCTATCACATCTTCCACTAGTGCTTGTCCTTATGTTCATTATTATTGATTACATTACAATCCCCCCTAGAGTTGATGTACCCAACCAGACTTAACACAACTAAACCAAGAATGAAGACCCCAACTGGTCAACTTCCACAAAAAATCTTATCTGTCGGTACACAAGGGCCCCACTCAACCTCTAGAGTTTCATAACTCAAAATATCATTAATAGTCTTTCTAGGGTCCACATCATAACCCTAAGTCTCAAATCAAACCCATCTTGGTTTTTATTATACAAAAATACTATTCATTAATTACTTTCCTTTTTATCAATCAATATTGCTATGAGAACTTGTGTATAAGTATGGAAGCATGATTCATTTATGAAAAAAATAGATTTTTACAAAATCTGAAAATTATACGATTCCGTTACTCAAAACAGTACACTCTAAAATCAATATTAAATTCTTGAAAAATTCACTTAAATCCAGCACATATCAAGGAATCCACCATAAAATTATGGCATCAAATAAATTAGTTTAAAGGGTTCATATTCGATAATTTCTTAAAACTATCTTTTATCCAAAAATTTGAAAGTTACATGACTTCGTTCCTCAAAACAGTACAATCTAAAATTAATATTAAATTCTGAAAAATCAAATTAAATTCAGCACATAATGAGGAATTCACCATAAAAATCTGTAATCAAATAAATTAATTTAAATGTTTAATATTCAGTAAATTTTGAAATCTAACCATTATTTTAAAATTTTGAAACTACAACAGTACAGTGGTTGAAATTGCATATCTTACAATCTATGTGTCAGATTGAAGATCTGTAAGATGTTCTAGGAATTAGAGACAGTGAGCTACAATTTCTATTTTATAAGTTTTAGGTAATTCGATTAGCAACTAAGTTGAATTATCGTTTCAAACTGAAACAGGCGATAGCCGAGACTAAACAGTGTCTATAAAATCTCATCCAAACTCGATCAAACCACTCATATATATTTGTTTAAACCCATATATAGATGCTCCCACATGTATACTAGAGCCCCCTAACATAGCACACAAAATCACACACAAAAACCACTCAAAAACACCAAAGAAATCCAGCAAAACCCCTCAAAAACAGCAAGCTGCTACTGTTGTTATTACTGTAGCTGTGGTTGAATCAAAACCCTCAAAACCTAGGGATTTGATTATTATTATTATTATTATTATTATTATTATTTTGTATATTTCTTGTGAATAATACTTCTTACATAAACAACAATTACATAGAATCATACAACTATATTTTAATATTACAACAAATGAAAAATCTCATCTATTATTCATCTAAAACATGTTTCTTGAATCATACACCAAGATCTAACATCTACAATCACATATAGTCTCATTAGGTTTATTTCTTTAAGCAAAATTTTAATCTTTTATACATAAGCCACTTTAAAATAAATTACTTTCGATCCATACAACAATTATTCAAACCCAAATGTTTAGTTTCAATTTTTTATGATTAAAAACAACCAATAACATGGAAAGATTCAACTTTATAATCAATCAAGCATGAATTTAAGAGCATATAGCAAGTTCTAACTATTTCTGCATATCTTTATTAACTACAATCAAATTCATAGATCCCATGTTACATTTTTCTTCCATCATCAATATTTAACATTCAAAATTAATAAAACATGATCATCACTTATAAAAATTGCATCCTTAGTTCATATAAACATCTATAAGTTCATTCATGAGGATAATATGAGTAAAACATATCAAAAGGCTAGAAGTATCATTCACCTCAAGGAAGATCAACTTGAAGAATAATAATATAAATAAATAAAAGCATTCTCCTTGCAAAGTCCAAGATCCAAGCTTTAAACTCCAAGAAATTAATGAGAAAATATGTTTTTGGGTTCACCAAGAGGTAGATGGCTGCTGCCCCCAATATAGGCCGGGATCAGGTCTTCAGGGTTTCTTAAAGTTTACAAAAATACTCCTAAAAAAATTATTTATTTACAAATATGGATCCTTCCAATTATTAGTTAATCAAAATCAATTTAAAATAAAATAGAGTTAATTAACTTCGCATCCCAGATCTGGCCGACCAACATATGCAGCCCAAATTTTTGAAATCTGGAGCTTTTACTCCAAGTGGGCAATTTTACACAAAAGTCCTTCATTTTTTAGTATTTGCAAATAAGCCATAAAATATTCATAAAAGTCCAGAAAAATTGGAATTATTATCTACTAATAAAGATTATATTTTCAAAATAAATTTTCTGACTTTTATACTCCAGGAAAAATATTTTCAATAAAACCCCCAACAATCTCAAAATTGCTTAATTATATATTTATTCAATTAAATCAATAAAAATCCACCAAATATGAAAATAATCTAGATCCTTAGAGCCTTCTACTGAATAGACGGCCCTAAATGCATCCAAACAATTTTTCAGTTAAAATTTAACCCATAAACGACTTTTTACAAAAGACCCCTTTCGTTCAAAAATTTACAAAAGTAGTTTTCTTTATTCAGAAAATCCCAAAAATTCAAATATACACAATAAAAAATAATAGAATTTGTTCATCAACTCAAAATTCTAAATTCACACTTCGAAAATATTTGCACGTGTTTTGTATGTGTGAAATGTCAATTTTACAAAAATTCAAAATAATTAAATAAATTGATTTAAAAATTAATTTTTAATTCAAATTAAAACTTATGGGGCATTACATCACTCCCCCCTTAGAATAGTTCTGTCCACAGAACTATCCTTAGTAAGAGGAAAACAAAAGTACAAAACTTACACAACGGTTTCAGAAAATCAATCTATCTTTATTTTCTAATTTCATAGGGTTGCTAACTAAAGAAAATAACGTATAATAAGAACAGTAAGGTAAATATGAAAACCGTCAGAGCAACAAGTATATGAAAAAGTCCATAATGCATAAAACTAATCCCAAGAAGATATATAAAATTGTATTAAAAATATAAACTATACAATAACTTGTCGAAAACAACTGGTAGTCAATTTATGCATACGAATTTCTACAGCTTAATCATCGTAACTAAAATAGGTTAGTCAATAATACTTTAAAGTACACAAGGGAATAAGAAGCTTACTTAAAACTTGGATACACTATAAACACAAGGCACTACGAATTTAAGAATTAATGAAAATATGCAATGTACGTAATGCAAAACTTAGACAAGAATATGAGTAAAAGAAAACAGTCTAAAGTAATAAATAACAATAAGTTTAGTCAGTAAAATAAATATTAAGCACTCCCAAGTCGTTAAAACATTTGTATAAAACCATGAAATGCAAAATAGAAATACAAACAGATCATCAAAAAAAGATTATAACATCGTAAAAGGTCATTATAGTAAGAAGATAATAAGGCCAACCATACAAAATAAGAAGTAAAAAGAAAAAGTTAAGAACATGAATAATGGCAAAAGTAAATAATAATAAAAGTAACACAATGAATACAAACTTAAAGATGATAAAAAATATATATATAGGCTTGAGAAGATAGTCAATCAAAGACACGTCGAAATACCAACAATACCATAATATAAAAATTTTAAGTAGTTGCAATAGTGTAACAAGTATAATAATAGTAAATGAAATAATATTATAATGTTGGAATAATATATAATATTAATTATATAAAAATGAAAATAATAAATAACTATGAATAATAAAATCATATTATATAAGTAGCAAACAAATATAAGATAGGTCAGTTGAATGAAATGGTATGAAAATACAAAAAAATACCAACATATGTAAAGATAAAGTATATATCTTTATAATAAAACACAAAGAAAGCTATCAAGTGGCTCTTCTTCAATCCCCCAAAAATCAAAGGCCCAGATCTAACCTCACAAAACGTATTTTTCCCCCAAAAGTTTCCCCCCAAAACTCAAATTCAAATCTCCCACTTAAAACAACTCCTATATTTATTTAATTATTTCTCTCTCTCTCTCTCTCTCTCTCTCTCCCTCTTCTATTCAAACAATTAATAAAATAAAAATTTTAAAATTTTTTTAAAAATAAAAAACTTAAAAACTTAAAAATTAAAAAATTAAAAACTTTAAAAATAATTCAAACAATAAAAAATAAATCATATAATATGTTTTTTGCTAGACCCCCAAAAGTTTCTCGTATAAAATGTTTGCTACTTCAATTAATTTACTGGATCTCCAAAACTATTTTATATGATCAAACAAGGTGCACTGTTTCGAAGACGTGCCGTAGGCACGTGTCAACGGGCAAACCTAGTATATATATATATATATAGGGTAATGCTCCATTGAAAACACAAATGTTGTGAAAACTCGTGAAAACCACCTTGGCCGTTGTTCCCAACAACGGCCTAGGCTGTTTCACGCTTTCAATGCTACTGTAGTGTTTTTAATGGAGTATTGCTCATATATATATATATGAATGAATGATAATACTAAGATAGCGAAAATAGTTAATAGTAAACTTCAATAAGGTGAAAAATA
This sequence comes from Hemerocallis citrina, assembly GCA_017893485.1. Lineage (NCBI taxonomy): Eukaryota > Viridiplantae > Streptophyta > Magnoliopsida > Asparagales > Asphodelaceae > Hemerocallis > Hemerocallis citrina. The sequence continues at coordinate 78,989,824 of CM030367.1, forward strand.
AAATAAAATAATGCATATGACCAATATGAAAATAAGTATAAAAAATAAGGTAATTAAATGTGTATATAAGTGTAACTGTATTATGAATAAAAAAGTTGAAGTAGCATAGTTTAAGTTTTAAAATCTTATAAAATGGTATGAACAAGCACAAAAGAATAGGGTAGTGATAAGTAATATATATAATGCATATGACCAATATGAAAATAAGTATAAATAATAAGGTAATTAAATGTGTATATAAGTGTAACTGTATTATGAATAAAAAAGTTGAAGTAGCATAGTTTAAGTTTTAAAATCTTATAAAATGGTATGAACAAGCACAAAAGAATAGGGTAGTGATAAGTAATATATATATATATATATATATATATATATATATATATATATATATATATATATATAACTAAAGGTGGGGTTATTAGAGTAGAAAATTTCTTTGTTGTGGGTTCACCTCATTGATGTCTAGCTATAGACTTGTCTCCTTGACATCAAGTTGCAAGTTTACCTCCACGACATCAGGTTGCAGGTTGCCGTCTAGATATTCGGTTGCAGTTTTTGCCTTCCGACATCCAGTTGCAAGTTTGCCTCCTATTGACGTCTAGTTGCATATTTGTTTTCTCGACATCTCGTTGCAACAAAATGATCAATGGAATAATACCCATCGCCCCAGGATTTGTTGGGGGGATTTGATGTATTTTGGTTTTACGCACATTTGGTGCGGCCATTCTGGTACTCTTTTGTCCCATTCCTCATGCTTGGGGTGGAGATTATGTGCTTTTGTTTATGTACTACTTCTGTTCTGTCTGTAGGACTTTGTAATTGGCTCAGTACTCTGAGTTTGTTTTATTAATCTCTTATTAATGAAACATGGTGGCCATATTCCACCTTTTCTTCAAAAAAAAAACAAACAAAATGATGAACGGAATGATGCAATCCTCCACAAGTACAGATATTGGATGTTTAATTTAAGTATGATGTTACAGTTTGAAATTCATGATATAAGAATAAACGCAAAGGCAGAAAATGGAGTAGAAAGTCACACGATGGGATATTAAAATAAATGTACAGATTATAAATATCAAACATAAATAGAAGGAGTTAGTGGTAGTGAAAATTGATTTATAAAAGTAAGGTGAAAGACAGAATGGGATACATGCATAAGCTTAAATGTAATTGCGAATGAGAGATAACTATGTAACATAAATAATCATATGCCATAAAATATACAGTAAACAGTAGAAAGTGTATGTAGTAAGAAAATAATGAGGGTAAAACTCATAATATTAAGTAACAAGCGACTATAGTACATTATAGCAGTAAACGTATAAAAATAATAAAATAAGGTAAAACAATAAGTAGCTATAAATGGTGAAAAATAAATATAACAAAGGTAGTAAACAATAAGTAATAATAAATGTATTGAATATATGGTGTAAAAAAATAATAATAAAATAAAAATTTCAATGTGCAGGGGTATATCATATCTATATGAGTAAAAGTATTAAAATCAAGTTAAATACACCGAAAAATAAGACAATACAAAATAATGGAAAATATAGCATCGAAAAATCAAAGTATATATAAATGAATGTGAACTAAAATATAATAGGAATAATAATAAAAGAAATTAATAATTCAATAAGTAGGAATTGAAACTAATATAATGTGTAATAGTAATAGAAAAATAAATGAGTAAACATAAAAGTATATTAAAACATGAAGGACATAATTTTAAGAAAGAAAATAAAAATATAAAATATAAAAGAGAAGGAAAAATGTAGTCGACGTACAAAAAGTAATAATTGAAAGATAACAAAATATGAGTAAATGTTGTTAGTTATAATGTAATTATTGTAGTAACTAAAAATCAAACATTACTTCATTCAAAACTATAAACTGCAAACACCAACAGAAAATACAAAACTATATTCCCGACATTCCAAACTTCAATAACAAAACTTGTTTCCATAAAACACAAAACTTATAGAACAAATAAGCTAGAACTAGCAAAACATATTTGATAATTATAAATAGATTTGTACAAAAATTGGATAAGTCAATAACTAATAAAATTATCCCAATTTAACATCAATAATAATAAAAATAATTAAAAGGTAACTATAACGGCAAGTGAAAACAAATCATTCATCTTCTATTCATGCAAAAATAATCAACCTACTTACAAAAAAGAAATTTTTAGTCGAATCTAGACATACAAATAATTCAAATTTCACTACAAGCATTCATGATCAAACAACCAAGTCACACACATCAAATGTCCACCAGTGAACTCACACATCTAATGTCCACCTAGGTTTTCACACATCAAATGTCCACTTATGTACTCACACATCTAATGTCAACCTAGGTTCTCACACATCAAATATCCAATTATGTTTATTCCTTATACCATGTTTACATTACTAATTGAAGCATGCTCTGATACCAACTAATAGCGTTCCGAATTTTCAATAAATAAAATTAGAAATAAGTGGCAAGATTCCCAGCATCAACTTCAATTGCAATTATAAACATAGTACAAATACAGGAAAAATTTAAAACTTTTATTACATCAACTCTTTTACAAAGCACAGCGGAATTTAAACACCTTGAATTACAGTTCTCTTTACAACACAACGGCTATTAAAAACATCATAAATACAATTTTCTCTTTACAATCATTCCTTTTAAAAAATATGCAATAACATTAAACATTCTACCACATGCTCCCAATTCCAAGCTAATGGTACCTACCTGTAAAACATGAAGCTAGAGATATCCCTAACCCTCAAACTATATGGGTCAGCCATAACGGTGTGAGTGATATTCAAAGGAAATACAACTTAAATGAAAACATAAAGAATATAATCATAAGTCAACAAGTAAAATATATTAACACAGTAATGACAGATGGAACATGAAATAACAATAAATGAAGCATAAATCATCAAGTAAAATTAGGCTAAGTGCAAAGTATAAGAAAATAGAAAACAAACATTCATAATACAAGTCAAGAAAAGCACAAATGCACATGATGATTACTAATGCATACTTGTCGGATTCTATGCATCCCATACTACATAGGTTCGGTGCAAGCTCTTATCGCTCTCAACTTTATAGGGTTTAATCCATTGTTATGCAACTAATCCTGCTATGGTGATAGAAACAAGATCTAGAATACTCCGCGAATAGGCCTAAGTCCCGATATCTACCCACCAGACTAGCACCCTCGATGCGCAAGCATCATCTAAGCATTGTTATAAATTCGGAGAATCACCTGCCTGACATGTACCCCGCGAATAGGTCTGCCGACTCTCGACGTGCAGATACACTGTACATTCCGCGAATAGGCCTGCCGACCCTCGACACGCGAATATACCATATGTTTCGTGAATAGGCCTGCCGACCCTCGACGCGCGAATATACCATATGTTTCGTGAATAGGCCTGCCGACCCTCGACACGCAAACATACCAAAACCATCTCACTTCTAGATATTCCGCGAATAGGCCTGCCGACCCTCGACATGCGAACATACTAGAGAGACACACAAAATACAAAGTCCTGGAATACATCCGTCTGACTAGCAACAGAGCTCATACTTATGTTTCCCAAGATCTATCACATCTTCTACTAGTGCATGTCCTTATGTTCGTTATTATTAATTACATTACAATCCCCCTAGAGTTGATGTACCCAACCGGACTTAACACAACTAAACCAAGAACGAAGACCCAAACTGGTCAACTTCCACAAAAAATCTCATATGCCAGTACATAAGGGTCCCACTCAACCTGTAGAGTTTCATAACTAAAAATATAATTAATAGTCTTTCTATGGTCCACATCATAACTCGAAGTCTCAAATCAAACCCATCTTGGCTTTTATTATACAAAAATACTCGTTAATAATCACATTCCTTTTTATCAAACAATATTTCCATGAGAACTCGTCTATATGTATGGAAGCATGTTTCATTTATGAAAAAAAATAGATTTTTACAAAATCTGAAAATTATACGATTTTGTTACTCAAAACAGTACACTCTAAAATCAATATTAAATTCTGAAAAAAAATCACTTAAATCCAGCACATATCAGGGAATCCACCATAAAAATCTGGCCTCAAATAAATTAGTTTAAAGGGATCATATTCGATAATTTCTGAAAACAATCTTTTATCCAAAAATCTGAAAGTTACATGACTTCGTTCCTTAAAATAGTACATTCTAAAATTTACATTAAATTCTGAAAAATCAAATTAAATTCAACACATAACGAGAAATTCACCATAAAAATCTGGAATCAAATAAATTAATTTAAAGGGTTCATATTCAATAAAATTTGAAATCTAACCGTTATTTTAAAAATATGAAATAACGACAGTACAGTGGTAGAAATTGCATATCTTACAATCTGCGAGTCTGATTGAGGATCTGTAAGATGTTCTGGGAACTAGACATAGTGAGATACAATTTCTATTTTATAAGTTTTAGGTAATTCCATCAACAACTAAGTCGAATTCTCGTTTCAAACTGAAACAGACGACAGCCCAGACTAAACAATGTCTATAAAATCTCATCCAAACTCGATCAAACCACTCATATATGTTTGTTTAAACCCATATATAGATGCCTTCCCTTCCGACCATCGGCTTATCCGCTTCCATTTCGGAAGGTTACTACTTTTCCTGACAGACGTTGACTGACCTGTGACCCTTGATTCTATGGACTGATTCACTTCGCTTTGTGGGCCTTGGTTATACCTAATTAGTAAGGGCAGTCTTGCTTCTTTGCTTGTTCTTTAGCCAACGCGTCAAAGCTTCCATCTTACTTATTCGCTAACTTCTTCCGTTGCTTCTTGACTTCTCTTTGTCGTGCTGTGCCTATTCCCCTGGATTTCCTGCCAAAGCCTTGTATTCATAGTACCATACTAGCAGAAGACTAGTTCCAATCAATTTTCTCGATCGGGATTCACTGCCTCAGTCCACGGTCCAGCTCCAGCTTCATAGGTCGAATATGTAGGCAATAGAGTCCCCCAACATAGCACACAAAATTAAGCCCTAAAACCACTCGAAAACACCAAAAAAATCAAACAAAACCGTAAAAAACAGCAAGCTGCTACAGCTGTTATTACTGTAGCTGGGGTTGAACAGTAACCGAGGGTTACTGTTCATCCGAAACCTAGTACTGTTCGGGTTTGAACAGTAACCCCCGATTACTGTTCACCCGAACCCTGACCTAGGGATTTGAATTTTATTATTATTATTATTATTATTATTAGTATATTTCTTGCCAAAAATACTTCTTACGTACACAACAATTACATAGAATCATACAAATGTATTTTAATTTTAGAACAAATGATAAATCTCATCTTTTATTCATCCAAAACATGTTTCTTGAATCATACACCAAGATCTAACATCTATAATCACATATAGTCTCTTTAGATTTATTTCTTTAAGCTAAATATTGATCTTTTATGGATAAACCACTTTAAAATAAATTACTTTCGATCTATACAACAATTATTCAAACCCTAATGTTTAGTTTCAATTTTTGATGATTAAAAACAACTAATAACATGGAAAGATCTCAAATTTATAATCAATCAAGCATGAATTTAAGAGCATATAACAAGTTCTAATAATTTCTACATATCTTTATTAACTACAATCAAATCCATTGATCCCAAGTTAGATTTTTCATCCATCATCAATATTTAACATTCAAAATTAATAAAACATGATCATCTCTCATAAAAATTGCATCTTTAGTTCATGTAAATATCTATAAGTAAATTCATCATGATAATATGAGTAAACAACATCAAAATACTAGAAGTATCACTCACCTCAAAGAAGATCAACATGAAGAATAATAATATAAATAAAGAAAAGGCTTCTCTTTGCAAAAGTCCAAGATCCAAGCTTTAAAGTCCAAGAAAATAACGAGAAAATATGTTTTTGGATTCCCCAAGAGGTAGATGGCTACTGCCCCTAATATAGGCCGGGATTAGGTCTTTAGGGTTTCTCAAAGTTTACAAAAATACTCAAAAAATTATTTATTTACATATTTGGATCCTTCCAATGATTAGTTAATCAAATCAATTTAAAATAAAATAAAATTAATTTCCTTCATATCCCAGATCTGGCAAACCAATATATGCAGCCGAAAATTTTGAAATCTGGAGTTTTTACTCCAAGTGGCAATTTTGCACAAAAGTCCTTCATTTTTGAGTATTTGCAAATAAGCCATAAAATATTCATAAAAAATACAAAAAATTAGAATTATTATCTAATAATAAAGATTATATTTTCCAAATAAAATTTCTGACTTTTAAACTCCAGGAAGAATATTTTCAATAAAGCCGCCAACAATCTAAAAATTGCGTAATTATATATTTATTCAATTAAATCAATAAAAATTAGCCAAATATAGAAATAATCTAATTCCTTAGAGCCTTCTACTGAATAGATGGCCAAAAATTTATCCAAACAATTTTAAAGTTAAATTTTCACCCCTAAACGACTTTTTACAAAAAGACCCCTTTCTTCCAAAAAAAATTACAAAAGTAGTTTTCTTTATTCAGAAAAATCCAAAAAATTCAAATATAACCAATAAAAAATAATAGAATTTTTTTATCAACTCAAAATTGTAAATTCACACTTCGAAAATATTTGCACGTGTGAAAATGTCAATTTTACGAAAATTCAAAATAATTAAACAAATTGATTTAAAAATTAATTATTAATTCAAGATATTGTATTAAAAATTACTGGGCGTTACAGTAAAAAGTTGTTAAAGTAACATTAAGCCATGGCTATGGATTCCGAACCTGTCGTTGAGGCACTAACAGATTGCAGGAGCAGATTAAATGGCAAAACGAACTCTGAACTTACTCTGTTGCAAGTTGCTAGAGTAACTTCGAGCCGTGGGTATGGACTTCTTATAGGGAGCTTTTAACGAGTTTTTGGTGCCATTTTGTGTATAAGTTTGGCACTTAACTCATTGTATGCATCCGTAGAGTTGTACAATAATTTTGCAATAGTTAATACAAAATCTTTCTTAGGAAATAAAACTAAGCGGCTGATATAGTGGCTGGCCGTTATTACATGCAGTGACTGGTAATGAAAGCGGTCTTTATTAAAAGGTAAAACTAAATGGCTGACCTTTCTTACAAATTGAGAAAGTTTGCTACTACTACTAAGAAAGGACATTTTAGATGCCCTCGTTCAACTTCATAAGGTGTTCTACTTTCCAAGTCCCTGTTAATACTCTTGCCTCCGGGTCTTCAAGTTGATGAGCCGTTAGGAGAAAAACTTGGTAGACCTTGCCTGGACTTACCTATTTTGGAACGAGCTTCCCATTGTTTTGCATAGAGAACGGGAGATCTTTAGATACACCAATGTGTTTAGACAGGGCTAGTTCTTTCTGTTGGATGAGCGGAGTGACTTCGGGTGGATGATTCAGGTTTATTACTATATTATGATGAGAACGAATTTGGACCTGGTGGGAAATGATTTGGCCGGTTTGGAAATTCTCGGAGAGATTGTCTAGTGTTGCCGCTAAATTTGGTGTGGGGGCAAACAGATGAATTTGTGGATTCTTAGGGAAACTGAATAGTAAACCTGTATACCTGTTCCTTGGGGCTTCGATCGTTGCTCCCGCCGTACACCTGCAAAAAGTGCGAGACACCGGGGTTGTTCCCGGCGACGCACCCTCCGACGCTCAAGTCAGTAATCTAGGAAGACTATGAATGAGCGCAAAAACTGGTGAAAGATTGATTACCTCTTAATGGAGATGGATGGGGGGTATTTATAGGCGTCTCCAGGAACAGATTAGGAATGTAATCCCTGTGATCTGATATGGAATATTCCCCTTGTAAACAGATTAGGAATGTAATCTGATAAGGTATATTCCCCGTAAGCAGATTAGGAATTTAATCCCCAAATCCCAGTGAAAAGATAGATGTACATCAGGGCCGTCGATCAGGATTGATCAGGGACCCCGATTTTATCTTGTTGGGTTGGATGCGCAGCGGGTTAGAACCCGCACCCTCTCGTTGGTGGACCCATTCGTGGGTTATTGGGTCCCTTGAGGAGAAGATCCAATACCCATTTTGGACCCTCTTGTAGGCGAAATTGTCGATTTACCCCTGGGCCCCAAGATTCGTACCCGATTTGGACGGTTCCGATTGACCCCCATTTTTAGCCATATCACGAGCCCCCCACTCCTAAAGACTAAATTTGATCGGCCTTTGAGGAGTAGTTTAACTGTTTTAATGGCTAGCGGAGTTGTATTGGAGTTCAAATGAAGGGTTTTGAATCTTGAAGGGGTAGTGAGGTGATTTTCCAAGTGGATCGAGCTCCGAGTTGCTCTTGAGCTCGGATGGTCGTGTGATATTCTCGTAGGGACATCCTCTTTGCCTTCGCGGAGCGTCAATTTGTTGTTTCGGGGTCTTAGATATTTGGATCATGTCTTAGACTTTCCCTGGGCTCGCTGACTAGGAGGCCGAGGTCCACATGCAGTTCGGCAGGCTTTTCCAGAGTGGAAAGCGAGTTCGGCATAGCTGCGAGCGCTGGGAATGAGTCTGGCGATCTGCCGAACTTGATTTTTTCCTTATAACAAGGTCGGTGTCACGAACGCTCGGCAGTGAGTGCCGAACTTGATTTTTACCCCCGTAACAAGGTCGGTGTCACGAACGCTCGGCAGTGAGTGCCGAACTTGACTTTTTACCCCGTAACAAGGTCAGTGTCACGAATGCTCGGCAGTGAGTGCCGAACTTGTTTTTCACCCCGTAACAAGGTCGGTGTTACGAACGCTCGGCAGTGAGCGCCGAACTTGACTTTTACCCCGTAACAAGGTCGGTGTCACCCGTAACGAGGTCGGTGTCATGAACGCTCGGTAGTGAGTGCCGAACTTGATTTTTACCCCGTAACAAGGTCGGTGTCACGAACGCTCGGCAGTGAGTGCCGAACTTGACTTTTACCCCGTAACAAGGTCGGTGTCACGAACGCTCGGCAGTGAGTGCCGAACTTGACTTTTACCCCGTAACAAGGTCGGTGTCACGAATGCTCGGCAGTGAGTGCCGAACTTGATTTTTACCCGGTAACAAGGTCGGTGTCACGAACGCTCGGCAGTGAGTGCCGAACTTGACTTTTACCCCGTAACCAGGTCGGTGTCACGAACGCTCGGCAGTGAGTGCCGAACTTGATTTTTACCCGGTAACAAGGTCGGTGTCACGAACGCTCGGCAGTGAGTGCCGAACTTGACTTTTACCCCGTAACAAGGTCGGTGTCACGAACGCTCGGCAGTGAGTGCCGAACTTGATTTTTAGCCCGTAACAAGGTCGGTGTCACGAACGCTCGGCAGTGAGTGCCGAACTTGATTTTTACCCCGTAACAAGGTCGGTATCACGAACGCTCGGTAGTGGGTGCCGAACTTGATTTTTAGCCCGTAACAAGGTCGGTGTCACGAACGCTCGGCAGTGAGTGCCGAACTTAATTTTTACCCCGTAACAAGGTCGGTGTCACGAATGCTCGGCTGTGAGGCACTTGCTCGGTCGCCGATCGAAGGCATGGGGTCTCGGCGGGTCGAGCGACGTGGCACAATCTGTAACGCCCCTGCCCCGAGCCCGGACAATTTATACAATTTTATAGACAAATTAGATACTATGTAGTACAACTGCCCACCACAGGCTGCCTCTCAAAAGGTGGTTAACCGAATTGGTGACTAATGATCATTGGCAATTATTATTTATATAGTATTTTATTCAAATTCATTAGCGATATGGGATTAATCCTATCCCATACCCGGTTTTTGATCAAACCCGTGCACAACCCATGGGATTAAATCCCTGAGTGCCACGTCACTTTGAAGAAGCAAACAGCACTAATGTGCTGGCTTCTCATCAAATCGGTGGTGGGTCCCCCCACTACCAAGTACAATCCGGATTTCCAAAGAATCCATTATCATACCAATTCAATAAATCCTTTATAAATCCATCCCATAGAATAATTCTATAGGACCAAGTCACAAATCCTTTTTTATATATATTTTTCAAATCATATATACATTTCAGAAATACGGGGTATTACATACACCCCCCCTTCAGAAATCAGCGTCCTCGCTGATGAGCACGGGGCATGCACAATCTAGTGCAGGATCTACTTTCTAGCCGATGTAGAGCATTCCTGTGAGCGTCACCCCGGAACGGTACCTGGAGCCGTATCCACGCCTTGTCACGATGCATCGTGAAGGACCTATGAAATACTCTCCGCCGCCGCGGAACCTGGAGCCGTATCCATGTCATGTCACGACTCATCGTGCAGAACCTGTGCAATACTCTCCGCCGCAAATCTGGTGGTCCATAACTCACTGCTGCTACACCCTCGGTGTCGAAAGTCGGCTCTGATACCATTTGTAACGCCCCCGCCCCGAGCCCGGACAATTTATACAATTTTATAGACAAATTAGATACTATGTAGTACAACTGCCCACCACAGGCTGCCTCTCAAAAGGTGGTTAACCGAATTGGTGACTAATGATCATTGGCAATTATTATTTATATAGTATTTTATTCAAATTCATTAGCGATATGGGATTAATCCTATCCCATACCCGGTTTTTTGATCAAACCCGTGCACAACCCATGGGATTAAATCCCTGAGTGCCACGTCACTTTGAAGAAGCAAACAGCACTAATGTGCTGGCTTCTCATCAAATCGGTGGTGGGTCCCCCCACTACCAAGTACAATCCGGATTTCCAAAGAATCCATTATCATACCAATTCAATAAATCCTTTATAAATCCATCCCATAGAATAATTCTATAGGACCAAGTCGCAAATCCTTTTTTATATATATTTTTCAAATCATATATACATTTCAGAAATACGGGGTATTACACAATCTGTTCCGAGGTGATCCTGTTTCCGAGGGCATTAATGGAGCCTTGGGATTTGTGCGGCGTTCCGCTTTCCCTAGGCCATTAAGTATGGTTCCTTCAATTAATGCGTGGCGTTTCAACTTCCGAGGGTCATAATGGCTGGATCTTGGAGGAGAACTATAAGTACTCCATTCCCCTTGTCATTTTCAGTCGCAGCAATGTTGTGTTTTAGGCCTTGGTGGTGTCTGCCTCTGGCGGACGCCAGTCTTGTGGGGTCTTGACCTCGATAGGTTCGGAGGGGTGGTCACTCTACTGTCTTCTTCTTCTCTCGTTCCTGACGGTCCCAAAGCGGATGTCAGGAGCGGGGGGGAACGAGGCAGTAGTGGTGACGACCATAGTCCGGATCCGAGGTGTGAGCTACTTCGGAAGGACGGGTGGTCGTTCTCCCACCAAGATCTTCTGCCTACTCTGTTTGCTCCGCAGCGGGTGTCAGGGTCGGCAGAGATCATGGTGGGAGAGGTGGTCATCCATGTCCGAATCCGAGGGGTGAGTTTGACGAGCGGTCGTTTTTTCGGAAGAAATGAAGGGCGTTCCGGGCAAGTTGTTTGCAACTGTGAAGGTTCTGTTGCCAGAGCAGGCCGAACCTTTGCGGTTGCAATCAACTGGCTCGGAATGGTTTGCTTCTCCCGATGTCTGAGTGTTGATCTGCTTTCGACCGGGGCCCGTGGGTCGGCGGAATACCGACTGAGACCCGGGACCTGGGGGGTGCTCGCCGAGGGCAGTGCCTTAAAACTTTGAGTCAAAAATTTTCCTTAGACATAGGTCCACATGCAGTTCGGCAGGCTTTTCCGGAGAGGAAAGCGAGTTCGGCATAGCTGCGAGCGCTGGGAGTGAGTCTGGCGATCTGCCGGACTTGATTTTTACCTTATAACAAGGTCGGTGTCACGAACGGTCGGCAGTGGGTGCCGAACTTAATTTTTGCTCCGTAACAAGGTCGGTGTCACGAATGCTCGGCAGTAGTGCCGAACTTGTTTTTTACCCCGTAACAAGGTCGGTGTCACGAACGCTCGGCAGTGAGTGCCGAACTTGTTTTTCACCCCGTAACAAGGTCGGTGTCACGAACGCTCGGCAGTGAGTGCCGAACTTGTTTTTCACCCCGTAACAAGGTCAGTGTCACGAACGCTCGGTAGTGAGTGTCGAACTTGACTTTTATCCCGTAACAAGGTCGGTGTCACGAACGCTCGGCAGTGAGTGCCGAACTTGTTTTTTACCCCGTAACAAGGTCGGTGTCACGAACGCTCGGCAGTGAGTGCCGAACTTGTTTTTTACCCCGTAACAAGGTCGGTGTCACGAACGCTCGGCAGTGAGTGCCGAACTTGTTTTTTACCCCGTAACAAGGTCGGTGTCACGAACGCTCGGCAGTGAGTGCCGAACTTGACTTTTGCCCCGTAACAAGGTCGGTGTCACGAATGCTCGGCAGTGAGTGCCGAACTTGATTTTTACCCCGTAACAAGGTCGGTGTCACGAACGCTCGGCAGTGGGTGCCGAACTTGATTTTTTACCCCGTAACAAGGTCGGTGTCACGAACGCTCGGCAGTGAGTGCCGAACTTGTTTTTCACCCCGTAACAAGGTCGGTGTCACGAACGCTCGGCAGTGAGTGCCGAACTTGTTTTTGCCCCGTAACAAGGTCGGTGTCACAAACGCTCGGCAGTGAGTGCCGAACTTGATTTTTACCCCGTAACAAGGTCGGTGTCACGAACGCTCGGCAGTGGGTGCCGAACTTGATTTTTACCCCGTAACAAGGTCGGTGTCACGAACGCTCGGCAGTGAGTGCCGAACTTGATTTTTACCCCGTAACAAGGTCGGTTCACGAACGGTCGGCAGTGGGTGCCGAACTTGATTTTTGCCCCGTAACAAGGTCGGTATCACGAACGCTCGGCAGTGAGTGCCGAACTTGTTTTTTACCCCGTAACAAGGTCGGTGTCACGAACGCTCGGCAGTGAGTGCCGAACTTGTTTTTCACCCCGTAACAAGGTCGGTGTCACGAACGCTCGGCAGTGAGTGCCGAACTTGTTTTTACCCCGTAACAAGGTCGGTGTCACGAACGCTCGGCAGTGGGTGCCGAACTTGATTTTTACCCCGTAACAAGGTCGGTGTCACGAACGCTCGGCAGTGAGTGCCGAACTTGATTTTTACCCCGTAACAAGGTCGGTGTCACGAATGCTCGGTAGTGAGTGCCGAGCTTCCAGACTTGTCATTTTTGGGGGTTTGTTTTTTCTGTGCGCCATTTGAACCTCTGGTGGCTCTGACAGCTCTGACAGCTCTGACAACTCTGACAGATGGGACGTTCATTAATTGCAGTGACCTCTGGGCTTCCGTCAGACGGGATGCGCATTAAATTCAACTCATGACTCGTTGCGGTTAGCGAGGTGACGATTGGGATCGCTCCGCCGTTTGGTTTAGATGGGTCGGTCGTACGAGCCCATTATCCTCGTTTGGCGTGCCCCCCTCTATAAATCCTCACCCCCTCTCTCATTTCTCATTTCTCCTCTCATTTGCTCAGACGTCTTCTTGTGCTTCAGGCGAGTTTTTCCGGTGGTCGGCGTTTAACTCAGGCGAAGTTTTCCGGTGACTAAAGCTTTTTAAGGTAATTTATCATCAATTATGTCTCTAGCTTCTGTCTCTGATGAAGTCTCCTGGTCCGAGCCCTCCCTTGAAGACGTCGAGGACTCGACCCCGGCTCCGACCAAAGGCAAAGTGTTCGGCAAGGATTCGATCGTAGTGGATCCGAAGAGGATGGGGGAGTTCGGACAGCTGCCAGGTCCGCTGACGGGGCTTCACAGAGTCAGGCAGCTCCCGGAGGATCAGGCCGAGCGAATTGTCCATGGGAGGGAGAGGTCCTTCGAGGAGAATGAAGCGAGGGAGACGACGGAGGCAGACGATGCGGCGTCGATCCTGCGCGAGGAGGAGCTGGCCGTGATCCGGGATTCTTTTTTCATCCCGGAGGAGTACGAAATCATGCTGCCGGGCCCCGGAGTTAGGGCCAATTCGCCGCTGCCAGTGACCATGTGTTGCTGGCCGGTCGATGCCTTTATCGCCGGTGCTCGGCTACCTCTCCACGCGTTCGCTATTACCGTGGTGAGTTGGTTCAGGGTCAGCCCCATCTAACTGATGCCGAACGCATGGCGAGTGATTAATGGTTTCGTTCTCCATTGCCAGGCCGCAGGGATCGAGCCGCAGCTGAACGTGCTTCGGGCGTTATACCGGCTCCACCAAGGAAATAGGTCGGAGTACCGGTATTATTTGACTCCGAGGCACGGCTGCAGACTCGTCGTTTGCCCTGACTCCATTAAGCACTGGCGAGAAAAGTGGTTCGTCGTGCGGAGTCGAGAGGAATGGCCGATCCCCTCTGACTGGGTAGAAGGGGTGCCGAAGAGGGCGAAGGCGGTGCCGAAGCTCTCAGTGGAAGAAGAAGAGGCGGTCCGGATCCTCCTTGACCGGCCGAAGTACGACTGGAGGGAGCTGACGGAGGACGTCCTCTACAAGGGAGGGCTCTGCCGCGTAGATCCCAGTACGCGGCTTTCGTCAAGTTCTTTTATCCGTACCCTTTGCCTTGTTGTTTTTTGTATGCTAATCACTTTTTTACTTTTGATGCAGAATCCATGGACTACGACGCGGTCTTGGCGCTCAGGGCAGGGCTTGCGAGTAAGGCGCCGAAGAAGCGCAAGAGGGTCGCGTCGAAGCTGCCCTCGACCTCGAAGACGCCGAGGATTGCGGCCCCTGACGAGGGGGTGGAGATCCTCGACGACCCGGTCGTCACCGTGGCGGGGACTTCGGCTCCCGCACCTGTGGGGGAGTTCCCCATTGCCGCCACCCTCGCCATGCCGACACCGCCGCTGACCGTGGCAGGCGAGGAGCTCCTGACAGAGGAGCACAAGCGGATCCACATCCCGGACTGGCAAGTCCGGAGGCACGATGGGTTCCTCGGGAACTCGTTGGCGAGCATGCAGGCTGTCAAGCATCTCGCCACCCCGAAGGACCGAGCCGCCATGGAGGCGGGGAGACAAGGTGACGACGTGATCGAGATCGCTCGTTCGGCGGTATCGGTAAGCTTCTCCTCGTCTGGTGTATTTCTTGAATTAAAAATTTTTTTCTAACTCTTTTAGTTCTTCTTTGCTGCAGATCATCGTCCACTTCGGCCATCTCACCGAAAGACTGACAGCTCTGGAGAAAGAGCTGAAGCAGGAGTCCGACCAAGCTCGGAACGAGAAGGCTCGGATATCGAACGAGCTCGACAAGCTCCGAGTCGAGCATGAGGGTCGGTCGGTGAGGATCAAGCATCTCGAGGCCGAGGTGAAGAGGCTGGAGGGCGAGCTCCTTCGGGAGAAGGAGGGGTCGGCCAACCAATTGGTCGAGGCCGAGGCGAAGCAGGCGGCAGCCGTGAAGGCGGCGGAGGACGCGACCATGGAGAAGGCCCAGGGGTTCCTCGCGCAGAATATGGCGAAGGCCTTCGCTGCCGCCCTCACGCGGGTGTCAGAGGCATACCCTGCGGTGGATGTCTCGGGATGGTGGCTCTTCCCCGGACACGTCGAGGGCTTCGACCCCGAGTCCGAAGGGGAAGAAGAGGAGGAGGGCGACGCCGATGCCGACGCCGGGGTTACTGGCGAGGTCCCCAGCACCGCGATTACTCCGCTGGCGGTGGCGTATCCTTCGGCGAAGTCAACCCCTACTCCACCTTGTCGCCCGGGGAAAGAGGTCGGGCCTTGACTCCGCCTTTTGTTTCTTTTTTGTTTTTGTTTTTTGTTTTTCTTTTCGAACTCTGTAATGCCTAATAGCGGACTGGCCACCGCTACTTTTGATATTAATGAAAAGAAAGTTTTTGCAAGTGTTGATGTTCGGAAGTTTTTGTCCTTTGCCCCCTCTTCTGCCGAACAGTCCCTTCTTGTTTTTTGAAAAGAAATTTTTTCCAAGTGTAGTGCTTCGGCAGTGTTCGACGTATTTGCTGATTACTCCGATCTCTTTGCAGCTTATGGTGATCGCCCAAGACGTCGAGCTTTCACGCTCGGATGAGGAAGCTCGAGCCGAGGTCGGCCTAGGGGCGACGAGGCTGTGTCTGGCGAGGTGCCGAGATAGACTCTACGAGGTCGAGCTCGGATTGCGCCGAGCTGAAAGCGAGAGGGCCCACCTCCAGCTCATCCTTGGCCGGCGAGATATCGAGATACGCCGTTTGGAAAGCAGGATCGCCGAGCTTATCCCCGAAGGTGAATATTCGCCAACTGATTTCAGTAATGAGATTCGGGTTCAGTGCATCCGTCATAACTTGTCCAAAATAACAGCGGAGAGGGACGATTTGCTTTCCGAGATTCAGCATCTGCAGACCGTAGAGGCGAGGCTTCGGAGCGAGGGCGAGGGGCTGACCGCCGAAGTGGCCAAATTGACGACCGAACGGGTTCAATTGACTGCCGAAGTTGAAGCGCTCAAGAGGGCAACGGTGGACAAAAGTATCGAGGTCACCCACCTTCGGCGCCTCATCGCCAGCTGATCTGGGGTCCCGGACTCTGCGATACCCCCACGTTTCGAAGTCGACGTCAAGGACGACTCGCTGCGGGATCGGATCTCGGAGTTGGAGGCAGAAGTGGCCCGTCTTAAGCCGCATTCAGGGCCGATCAATGTTCGAAGCACGTCATGCACTCGCGCTGAGAGCGAGCGGGGCATTACCTTTTATGAGATGGCGACCCGTCAGCGGATCGGCCAACCCAGTCCGGGGGACGCGCAGAGCTCGGTGGCAATTTCGTCGAGCGGAGCGTCCGTCGGAGTGGCCACTAGAAGTGGTGACGAGGACACGTCTCAGTTCGCAAGCTTGGGGTCGCGTTCCGGAGACAAGCGTCGCCACCCTCGGGTGTCTTTGAAGCGGAACGCCCCGGCTCCAAAAAAGCGCTAGAGTGGTCGACTCCGCGAGTTGTTGTGTATTTTGTTTTTGCTAAGTGTAATAAGTCGGCATTGTAACTTTTTCTTTGGCGAGTTGTAATCCTGTTGTGTTTGTCTTTGTATCGCATTTATTTCATCAATAAAAGTGTTGTTGCCGAACTCGTGTATTTTACTCTTGTGACTGTTGTCTGCTGTGCCGAAGCTTCCAAAGTGTTGGACTCCGAATGGCGAGCTTCTTCCAGTTCGTTTAGGAGCGAACTCGCGAAGTAGCATCGAGCCAAGTGTGGGACTTCGGCGCCCTTGTTTGATTAGGTTCGGGTTGTTGGAGCGTTTCAGAGTGGCGAACTACCCCTAGCTCGCTTAGGAGCGAACTTGCGGAGTAAAGTCGAACCAAGCGTCGGAATCCGAACCATTCAACGGCTGTGGGAGCAGTTCCGAATGGCGAGCTACTTCTAGCTCGCTTGGGAGCGAACTTGCGAAGTAGAATCGAGCCAAGTGTTGGACTCCGGAACCATTGTAAGTTTAAGGGTGTGGGAGCAATTCCGAATGGCGAACTACCCCTAGCTCGCTTAGGAGCGAACTTGCGGAGTAGAGTCAAACCAAGTGTTGGACTCCGAACCATTCAACGGCTGTGGGAGCAGTTCCGAATGGCGAGCTACTTCTAGCTCGCTTGGGAGCGAACTTGCGAAGTAGAATCGAGCCAAGTGTTGGACTCCGGAACCATTGTAAGTTTAAGGGTGTGGGAGCAATTCCGAATGGCGAACTACCCCTAGCTCGCTTAGGAGCAAACTTGCGGAGTAGAGTCGAACCAAGTGTTGGACTCCGAACCATTCAACGGCTGTGGGAGCAGTTCCGAATGGCGAGCTACTTCTAGCTCGCTTGGGAGCGAACTTGCGAAGTAGAATCGAGCCAAGTGTTGGACTCCGGAACCATTGTCAGATTAAAGAGTTAAAAGCAGAGAGATGTACTAGCAGTGAAAATATGAAAAACTTTATTTATTAATATCTAAAGATCAGCTGCTTCTAAAGTTGCTAGCCGTTATTACAATGAAAAAATAAAAGAAAAATCACTACTAGTAAAAAGAGGGGAATGGTGTGACATCTCGAGTTACTTAGAGAGGCGTAGTTGCCTTCTCTTGGTATTTCAAAAGATGGTCGGCATTCCAAGTCCTGGGAATTTCTCTGCCTTCGAGATCTTCTAGCTTGTACGCACCGGGGCGGATTACCTTTGAGATCTTGTACGGTCCCTCCCAATTCGGGGCCAGCTTGCTTTTCTGTCCGGGGAACGAGATGGCCAATTTCCGGAGGACTAAATCCCCTTCTTTGAGGTCCGTTGGGCGGACCCTTTTGTTGTATGCTAGCTCGATCCTCCTTCGGTAAGCTTGTTGGCGTATGGCCGCTCTCTCTCGGATTTCGTCTATCAGATCTAGGCTGGCTCTGAGCTCTTTTGCATTCTGCTCTTCTTCAAAGGCCATCAAACGAGGAGAGGGTATCCCAACTTCTAGGGAAATGAGGGCCTCGGACCCATAGGTGAGATTAAACGGGCTCTCGCCTGTTGGGGTCCGCTTGGTGGTGCGGTGATTCCAGAGCACGTTTGGCAGCTGATCGACCCACAGGCCTTTGGAACACTTGTCTAATCTCTTCTTGATAACCGAGAGAATCTGTCGGTTGGCATTCTCGGCCTGGCCATTCGACTGAGGATGGGAGACGGAGGAGAATCGGTGTTGTATGGAGAGGTCCTCACATAAGGCTCAGAAGGCGGCCCCAGTGAACTGTGTTCCATTATCCGTGACTATGACTCGGGGAACGCCGAACCGGCAAATCACATTTTTCCAGAAGAATTGAACGACTCTATGCTCGGTGATTGTAGCCAGGGGCTCGGCTTCTATCCATTTAGAAAAATAGTCGACTGCCATGACTAGGAACTTTAGCTGTCCGGGAGCTGGTGGAAACGGTCCTAGTAAATCCATCCCCCACATAGCGAAGGGAATCGGACTTGATAGGGAGGTAAGCGGTGCTTGTGGAAGGCATCGGATGTCTGCATACTTTTGACAGGAGCTGCATTGCCGAACGTGTCGTTCGGCGTCCCGTAGGAGAGTGGGCCAGTAATACCCGTAGTTCAACACTTTGCGCGCTAGAGCCCTGGACCCAGAATGAGCTCCGCCGATGCCCTCGTGGAGCTCTTGCAGGGCGTAGTCGGCTTGCCTGGGGGAAAGGCACCTTAGGTAAGGCCGACCGTCCACCTGGGTGAAGGAGCGTTTATATAAGATGCCTTCGATTAAAGTAAAACGCTCGGCTTGGGTCCTGACTCTTCTTGCTTCCCTCGGATCTTCAGGGAGGAGTCCGTCCTTTAAGAATTCGACAATGGGTTTCATCCAGTTGTCTTCGAGGAGGACAGGCAATGTTTCAACGGAGTCAGGTGTTTCGTCTTCTATGCTTGGCTTCAAGAGGACTTCTATCAGTACGGTCTGCTCGAGACCTTGAAGGGAAGAGGAGGCTAATTTGGATAGGGCGTCGGCCTGAGCATTTTCTTCTCGGGGTATCCTCTGGATTAGGGCCTCTTCAAACAGCGCCATGAGGCTCTTGACCTTAGCCAAGTATTTAACCATTCTATCATTGCGGGCTTCATACTCACCGAGGCCTGGTTGACAACCAACTGAGAGTCGCTGAAGATCTGTAGCCGCTGTGCCCCTGCATTTCGGGCCATTCTTAGACCGGCTATTAGCGCCTCGTATTCGGCCTCGTTGTTCGAAGCTTTGAAATTTATACGGAGGGAGTATTGGAGGATGAAGTCATCTGGGCCTGCCAGGATGACTCCTGCCCCGCTTCCCTCATTGCAAGAAGATCCGTCAACATAAATTGACCAAACCGGCGGCCCCTTTACTGTTTGGCAGGGCTCAGGGATTGTACTCTCAACTATGAATTCGGCCAGCGCCTGAGCCTTGATTGCGGTCCGAGGCTGATAAGTTATATCATGTTGGCTCAGCTCGATCGACCACTTCATGAGGCGACCGGAAGTCTCAGGCTTGTGAAGGACCTGTTTCAGCGGCTGGTCGGTAAGGACGACCACCGAATGGGACTGAAAGTAGGGTCGAAGCTTTCTCGCGGCCATTACCAGGGCATAGGCCATTTTCTCAATCTTCGGGTACCGGAGCTCGGCGTCCCGAAGCACCTTGCTGACGTAGTAAATGGGCTTCTGAGCCCTCTCTTCTTCTCTGACTAAGACCGCACTAAGCGTCTGTTCGGAAGCTGCCAAGTAGAGGTAGAGTGGTTCGCCAGGTATCGGTTTGCTGAGAAGAGGTGGATTGACGAGGTAGGCTTTAAGCTGGTCGAAGGAGTCTTGTTGCTGCTGCCCCCACTCGAATCCTTTAGCCCCCCTGAGGGCTTTGAAGAACGGGAGGCACTTCTCCCCGGACTTCGACAGAAAGCGCCCTATGGCAGCTAGGCGACCAGTCAATCTCTGAACTTCTTTAACATTTCTGGGAGGGGCCATGTCTAATATGGCCTTGATCTTTTCCGGATTTGCTTCGATTCCTCGTTGGCTAACCATGAAGCCGAGGAACTTTCCTAATGAGACGCCGAACGCACACTTGTTCGGGTTGAGTCTCATATTGTGCTTTCTTAGGACGTCGAAGGCTTCCTGAAGGTCGGCCACATGATCAACACCTCGGATGCTCTTTACAAGCATATCATCGACGTACACTTCCATGTTTCGGCCGATCTGGGCCTGGAAAACCTTGTTGACGAGGCGTTGGTATGTTGCACCGGCGTTCTTGAGACCGAACGGCATGACCCTGTAACAATAAAGGCCCTGGTCGGTAACAAACGACGTCTTCGGGATGTCTGGAGGGAACATTCTTATCTGATTGTAACCTGAGAAGGCATCCATGAAGCTGAAGAGCTCATGTCCCGAGGTTGCGTCAATCAGAGTGTCGATGCTTGGTAGAGGGAAAGGATCTTTGGGGCAGGCCTTGTTGAGGTCGGTAAAATCAATGCAAATTCTCCACGTCCCATTGGACTTCTTCACCATTACTACGTTTGACAACCACTCAGGGTAGTTTACCTCCTGTATGAATCGGGCCTTCAACAACTTGTCTACCTCCTCTTTGATGGCGAGCTGACGCTCGGGGGCGAACTTGCGCCTCTTCTGCTGAACCGGTTTGGACCCCGGATCGATGCTCAGGCGGTGGACCAAGAGTTCTTCGGAGATACCGGGCATATCTGCTGCGGACCATGCGAAGAGGTCTTGATTGGTTCGGATGCATTTCACAATATCTGAGTATAGGGCGGACGGGAGGGTCTTGCTTACGAAGAACTTGCGGGTCGGCTCTTGTTCAGAGAAGAGCACCTCCTCCAGTTCATCCACCGGCTCGGAGGTCGGTCTTGCAGTGTCTTGAGGAATTTCCAGAGTCTCTAAGGAGAGGACGGGCCCAAGGGTTGAGGTCATGTAGCACTTCCGGGCCTGCTCCTGATTTCCCCTTACTTCCCCGACCCCGGACCGGGTGGGAAAATTCATCTTCAGATGGTATGCTAAGGGAACAGCTTCCAGGGCTGCGAGGCCTGGCCGACCTAAAATGACGTTGTAGGCAGCGGGAACATCCACCACCATGAAGTCCATCGGCTCTGTCCGGGTGGTAGGAGTTTGGCCGGCAGTTACATCGAGGGTGATCACCCCTTCAATAGTTACCGGAACCCCCGTGAACCCATGGAGAGTGTAGCCGGCGGGCTTGAGTCTGTCTCTGGAGAGCTTTAGGCCTTTAAAAGCGGAGAGGAAGAGGATGTTGACGGAGCTGCCGTTGTCTACTAAGATCCTCTCCACTTTGAAATTCGCCATGTGGAGGCTAATGACGAGGGCGTCACAATGTGGGATACGAACTCCCTCGAGATCTTCGTCGGAGAAGGTGACTGGCACTCCGAGGCCTTTAGGAGGAGGGGTGGTCCGGACTGAGTTGACTTCCCTGATAAATGCTTTTCGAGAGGAGTTCGAGGAACCCCCTATTGGACCCCCATGGATGAGGTGGAGGACTCGCTCTTCCTCAAAGTCTGGCGTCTCTTCTCGTTCCGGACGCTTGTTAGCCTCCCGAGGCGGGGGAGGAAGTTCGGCTCGGTCCTTTCTTACAAACTTCGTTAGTTGCCCCCTCTGGATAAGGGCTTCGATCTCGTTCCTCAGAGCACGACAGTCGTTGGTGTCATGCCCATGGTCCCGGTGATAGCGGCACCATTTCTCTCTATCTCTTCTCTTGGCGGGGGTGTTCATCTTCGGAGCTGGAGGCAAGACCCCTTCTTTTTCGACTTCCATGAAGATGGTGGAGATGTTAGTGGTGAGGGGAGTGAACTTCTCAAATCTAGGGGGAGGTCGGCGCTGGCCGGCATTATCCTTCTGGAGCTTCTTGGCTCCTTCTTCTTCCGCTCCTTTTCTCTTAGACCCGGAGGTAGACCCCTCCCAGTTGGGTTGTTGCTCGGCCTCTTCGGCCCGGATATCCTTTTCAGTGCGAAGGAGAAGGTCGGAAAAGTCATGTGGTGGTTTCTTGGCGAGGGAGGAGCGGAGGTTGGAGTTGAGGACATTGGATTGAAATGCTACCGTAGCGACCGACTGGTCGAGGGATGCTATGGATCTGGCCTCGGCCGTGAACCTCTTCACGTAGTCTCTCAATTTTTCCCCCTTCTTCTGGTGGAGGTGCAATAGGGAGATGCTCGTCTTCTCGGCCCTTCGACTGCTTACGAAATGTGTGACGAAGAGGGTTTCGAACTGTTCGAAAGAGAATATCGAGGAGGGGGCGAGACGAGAATACCACTCTCGGGCCGGTCCTTTGAGAGTTGCGGGGAAGGTTTTGCAGAGGAGGGCATCGGAAGCTTGATGTAGGAGCATCAGGGTCTTAAAACTTTCAATGTGATCAACTGGATCGGTTTCCCCGGTGTAAGTCTCAAATTGAGGAGGTTTGAAGCCGAACGGGACAGGTGCATCCACTATGGTTCGGGAGAAAGGGGGTCGACTAGGACGTAGGGTCCTCCCCCTGAGCTCTTCTTCTCGGTTTATCTGACCCAGGCGTCTCTCTACTTCATGAAGACGGCGGTTCATGGTGTCATCTCTCCGACGGTAATCTGCCGAGCCACGAGACTCGTCTTCGTATGAGGGGGAACGAGGGCTGCGGCGATGGTAACTTCGGGAGCGGCGAGGACTTGGGGTACGCCGGGAGTTGCTAGGAGCAGGATGAGGAGACGGGGACCGTCGGTGAGGGCTTCGGACTGGTGGAGGGGACGGCACCTTCGGCCCATTAGGATTTTGACGAAGGTTGAGAGCCTGCAGGACGGTCACTTGGAACTGCTGGAACTCGGCACGGGTGATAGGTGCCTCATTGTTCCTGGGCTGTTGCCGACCTGCGGGAGAGTGCCTTCTTCGGTAATGATCGGGGGACTCCTTCCTCCCCCTGCGGACGGGCGACCTGTGATACCGGTGCGAGGAGACCGCTCGCCCGGATAGTGTTGGCGGGAGGCTCCCTCTCGGGCCCGTTTTTCTTCCAGGTGGCGGCGGAGATCATCCTCCTTCTGGCGGTTAGTGGCTGTATTGTGGCGACCAGAGGCTCGGGGGTGATGGGAGGCCATGGAGTCAGTGGAGGCATTGCGGATGGAGACCTGTTCTTGATGAAGGGGTTGTTTCTGAGGGTTAGGACCCTTTGGATCAGGAGGGGGAAGGTTCTGTTGGAGCGGGTCTTCCGCCGTAGGAGGAAGCTGCGCTTGTTGTTGAGCAGGATTGTTGGGAACTTCTTGCTGGTCAGGGTTGGGTGCCCGGTTGGACCCCCTCGACCTGACTTTTCGAGGTGGCATGGCTGGAGAAAACCTGTTTTCGGGGAAGAGGAGAGGTTCCTGTTCGTTAGTTTCCCACAGACGGCGCCAATCTGTTGCCGCTAAATTTGGTGTGGGGGCAAACAGATGAATTTGTGGATTCTTAGGGAAACTGAATAGTAAACCTGTATACCTGTTCCTTGGGGCTTCGATCGTTGCTCCCGCCGTACACCTGCAAAAAGTGCGAGACACCGGGGTTGTTCCCGGTGACGCACCCTCCGACGCTCAAGTCAGTAATCTAGGAAGACTATGAATGAGCGCAAAAACTGGTGAAAGATTGATTACCTCTTAATGGAGATGGATGGGGGGTATTTATAGGCGTCTCCGGGAACAGATTATATATGTAATCCCCGTGATCTGATATGGAATATTCCCCTTGTAAACAGATTAGGAATGTAATCTGATAAGGTATATTCCCCGTAAGCAGATTAGGAATTTAATCCCCAAATCCCAGTGAAAAGATAGATGTACATCAGGGCCGTCGATCAGGATTGATCAGGGACCCCGATTTTATCTTGTTGGGTTGGATGCGCAGCGGGTTAGAACCCGCACCCTCTCGTTGGTGGACCCATTCGTGGGTTATTGGGTCCCTTGAAGAGAAGATCCAATACCCATTTTGGACCCTCTTGTAGGCGAAATTGCCGATTTACCCCTGGGCCCCAAGATTCGTACCCGATTTGGACGGTTCCGATTGACCCCCATTTTTAGCCATATCATCTAGTTCAGTAGCATTAAGCTTGTTTATAGGCTTTGATTTACTGTGACTGCTTTCTGGCGGGAGCTCTATGGCATCGAAGGGGAGAACCGAGCCCCCCATTGTGGCGGTGTAATATGCTCATGCTACATGTTGGTTCCTTACAACTGGGCCTACATCTACTGTTATTGGGAACTTCATTTTCATGTGGTAGGCGGAAGCAACTTCATGGAAGGTTGTTTGGCCTGGACAGCCAAATATTGCATTGTAAGCTACTTTGACGTCGACTACCATAAAGTCCAGTGCTTCCATTCGAGTTGCGAGAGCTTTTTCTGCTATCACATCAAGTGTGAAAATTCCTTCTATTTGAACTGGTACACCGGAGAATCCGTAGAGTGTATAACCGGCTGGTTTGAGTCTGTTTTGGGAGAGCTCGAGGCCATGAAAATGTTCATGAAAAGGATGTTTACTGAGTTTTCGTTGTTCACTAGGATACAACGTACCTTATGATTCACCATGCAAAGGTTTATGACTAATGCGTCGCAATGAGGCGTTTGGACACCTTCTAAGTCTGTCGTAGAAAGATATCGGACCCCGGTCTCTTGGCAGGTGGGATGTTATCTATGGAGCTGACTTCCTTGACGAAAGCTTTGCGGGAGGAGTTAGAATCTCTCCCCATCGGGCCTCCATGAATGGAGTTGAGAACAGCCATGTGTTCAGAGTCTTGCGATTCGGATGTCCTCTCTTGACGCTTATTAGCCCCCCGGGGTGGAGGGTTTTTGTAACACCCCAATTTTTTTTTTTAAACTGATATTTATTCCATTGATCTTCAACTTAACCTATTACTCATCTACATCATTTCTTACTTTAAAAAAATTCATAGATTTTTATTAAAAATTTTGATTTTTCCTTGAAATATTAGCCCTTTTACAGAGCTTTCTTACGGAAGTCTGCAGACAATCACACAAATCAACGTACCTGTAATATAATTCAATCCTCCCCAGGCCAAAATATTCGACATCACACATGCAATAATATAAACAGCTCTTGGGGCATAATTCCTCATAATATGCAGGATACAATTTAAAAACCCAAAATTCTTTTGAAAACATATATGATTTTTAGAAAAATGTTAGTATAACCCTAAAAAAACCAACCACGGACCCCAGTACTCCATAATGAGGTGGGTACGAGCTTTCATACTTCATTACAGCACTATCTATATCATTATACTTTACAGTTATACACATAATCTTACATAATACAAAATAATACATCAACTACCCCCATTTCTCCATATAATAAATACATATAAACATATAATCCATTTTACTACAAACAAAAGTATAACTACCAAACCACTATACTATTTCACCTTGCTACTATCAAACCTGCAGGAGAGTTAGGGTCGTCCACCCTCAGGGAAGGACTTCCCTAACCCCCAGAAAATAATAGGGGTTAGCCATGTCTGATGTGAGTATAATTTACTAGTTTAACAAATAAATTAAACTGTATAAAGAAAATAGAATGAAATTACGAATATCAAGATGATAAAATTCAACCTGAAATCTGAACATAAAAACATCATAAATGCGACTTTATATCAAAGTACTCTTCTAAATCTGCACTCATCTACATATCCATAACCACTCTCACTAGCTTGAAGTTGTACCTCGGCAGGTAGTTCCCACCATTTCCAAGGCATATGAACTTATATCAACTCATATCACACTTATCTTTAGTTTTAAAAATCATTCCCATATTCCTCACTTAACACACATCACTTTATGCATCATAC
Organism: Hemerocallis citrina; assembly: GCA_017893485.1. Taxonomy (NCBI): domain Eukaryota; kingdom Viridiplantae; phylum Streptophyta; class Magnoliopsida; order Asparagales; family Asphodelaceae; genus Hemerocallis; species Hemerocallis citrina. The sequence goes on from CM030367.1 coordinate 79,015,977, forward strand.
TAATATCACATATAACTTTACTTTACGTTCATATAATATTATATCATACATACAACTTTCTTTACTCCTTATATTTTTTTCCATACCACAATTTGGTCGAGTTATTCACATTAATTTTACACACATAATCCCTTCATGATTAATCTCATATATGTCACATCATATCAATTTATGTAGATAATTCATCCACATTATATTCAAAGACATAACACTATATTAATTCACATATATAATTCTTTTACTTTTCATATTTAATCACATACACAATGTTCATCTTTTCATGAATATCTTCACATCATCATTTCTTTATTTTCATATATAATCACATAATGCCATTACCTCATTTTTTTCATACTTATTTAACCATGGACTTCATTTACCATTCATTTTCATTGCATAATAGCCCCTGTATTCAATCTCATGAAATCACGTTCATTTATTCAGTCTCTTAATATCACATTCATTCATATCTTATAACACATATCATAATATCTCGTAATACGTTAAATTTCATTCTCATTATATATATACAATTTATCTTCTTTTCACTCTGATTTCATCATATAAATTATTTTAACGCTCATTCTCAGTTTATCATTTACTTTGCTTTACAATTCATTTTCATCACATCATAAAATTTTAGTTGCTTCTCATTCTTATCGATAATATATCTTACTTTCACTTTCATTTACATCTTATAATACAACCATCATATCAACAACCTACCAATTCATCCTGAGAGTTGTGCCAAGGCAGGTAGATCCCACCATTTCCATGGAAATATCGGGCTAGTAGTTCCTCGACACAATTCCAAGGTGCATCAAACTCATTTCAAATCAGATTTTATTTTATCAACCATTCTCATTACATAATTCCACTTACTTTTAATATTCATTGCATAATTCACTTTACTATACATTTCATTCTCATAATACATCTTCTTCACTTTCATTCATATAATGCATAATACATTTTCTTTACTTCTTGTATTCATTTCCATAATACAATTTCTTTATTTTATTCATATTAATTTACACACATACCTCCTTTACTTTTTCATTCTCATTTCGCATCATACACTTTCTATACTTTCTCATATTCATTTCATATCATACACTTTATTTGCTTTCTCAATCTCATCTTATAATATAATCTATTTTACTCTTTATTCTTAACTCATAATACACTTACTTTAATTTTCCATTCTCATTTCACATCATATGCTTTCTCTACTTTCTCATTCTCATTTCACGTCAATTACTTTCTTTTCTTTCTCATTCACATTTCACATTTTCTTTACTTTCTCATTCACATTTCACTTTCTTTACTTTCTTATTCACATTTCACTTTCTTTACTTTCTCATTTACATTTCACTTTCTTTATATTTTATTAATTTGTCAACCAGTGAGCCACAATATCCCAATATACTGAAAGCCGACAGTCCAGTAATCATGCAGACATTTGCTCCCCCCCCCCCCCCCCCGGTCTTATGCATCCGACCGAGGCTACGTCTTCCTTCCAGCCTATGCTAGCTAGGAAAATACCGCACCCCAAGTAGAACTTGGGTAATCCTTACCAGCTGAAGCCAGCAAGGGAAACACCGCACCCCAAACATAGTTTGGGTACTTCCTCATGGCAAAACTAACGAGGGAAAAGAAAATATCGCACCACGGCGAAGCTTGATACTTCCTCGTGGCAAAGACAACGAGGGAAAGAAAACACCGCACCCCTAGTTTCACTAGGGTACTTCCTCGCGACATTTGTCATTGAGGGAATTTTACCGTACCCCATCTGAGCTGGGTAATAACTGGGCCTCAAGCCGATAGCTTGGGCAATAAAAGCACCGCACCACAAACATAGTTTGGGTAATAAACACCGCACCCCAAGCCGGTCCTTGGGTGTTAGGAGGTCTAGCCCAAACCCCCAGAATTTCTGTAGGTACTGGTTAATAAAATTTAACTGTTATTATCATTTTCACTTCATTTTTTCATCTCATATTATCACCACATAACATATCATCTTTCAGTTCAATAACTTGTCACATCTTTGACTTTAACCATGCGATTTATTATCTCATTATATCACATAATTACATACACCCAGTTATTTATTTTATAAGATTATTACTTCATATTATTCCGTATCATAAACGCACCAAAGTATTTATTTAATCACATTATACTATCTTATTAATATGTCAAATTAAGTAGATAATTATATCATATTACCGCCCATTAGTTTCACTTTAAACATCAGTGTATTATACATATATGCACATCGATTATGATATCATAACGCATCATCACTCATATATATCACAAACATGTATATATATATATATATATATATATATATATATATCATTTTTTGTTTATGCTCCGCATATTATACGTTTATCAACCCCAATTACCTCATATTATCATATATATATCCAATACATCACCCATAACGCCTAATATTCAAAATCATGCAAATTCATCATATAACACAATTTCAACATACAAAATTTTCACATTTTTGATTAAGTCTTCATTTGACTATAAGTCACACAAATCACATCAAATTCATATAAAGTTTTGTCACAACATAGTATATACCTAGTATAATCATACTCACCTGAGGAAACGCGAAGACCGGCTGTGAAAGCTCTCCGAAATTTTCCAAACTCGCTTTCTCTTCCTATTACCAAGTTTTAACACTAATTAGGGTTAAAGATAATTAAATAACTTATAAATAACAATTAAAATCATTCAAATCTCTCACAGACATTTCATCGAACGCCTGACGTGCATTATACGTATGCACACACTCACAATTTATTAATTAAGTTTTAAGCCTATAAATTTCTCCACAAATTATTCTAAGTTGTTTCTCAAAACTTACAATAATTTCTATTGCCAATCTCTAATAAATTTAATACTTAAATTCTTTTAATTTCTAATCCAAAATCCTAACTCTTTTCAATTTTACTTGTACAATATCCAATGAAGATACCATATCCAATGAAGAATTAACCACTTCTAATATGGAGAGTAACTTCTAATCTCCCTACTAACCTAATTCTCTTACCAAAAATTGAAAACATACAACCCTATATAATTTAATGAAATAAATTCTCACCCTTCAAGTAGTCAATCCAAGAAACCAATATTGGGACATTGTAGAGCACCTTCCAGCTAGCAAAACCCCTTAACAATTTCGTAAAATGGTTTGGAATTTCGTAGGATTTGTAAAAAATCCGAAATTGAAGACAGATGAGGAAGATCGGTTGCGCTATGTGGGTTTTGGTAGGGAATGTGGAGAAGAAGAAAGAAAAAGGAAAATTAATTATAAACCTCCATTTGACCATATATTTACTTATATACCATTCTAGTTATAACTTTTAGTCATTTTCTTGTAAAAATCACTCCCCCTCATGCTTAAATGCATCATAAACATAAAATAAAATTAAAAGTGTATTACTATGCATAATTGTAATCAATATCAATAGTTATAATCAATAGCAATATATATATATATACACACACACATGAATATTTCAAGCTTTTAAACATACATAGGCATTACAAATTTCAACTTCATATTATAATCTAATAATTCCTCTAATTAGAATTTTATTGCCCTCTAATATCGTACAAACTCCTCAAAAAAATTTCGGGTCAAAACGGATTTTCTAGCTCCAAGAAATCTAGCTTCAAAACTCCTATCTTTTCGATTTTTCTCCCTTTCGGTCCAATTAAATTTTCTATGAAATAAAAATATAATAAAATCAAATATATGTAAATAAATCCTCAAAATCACATAATATGTGTAAAACATATATTTTAAGATTTTATAAAATTAACATGCTGATATGGCTAAAAATGGGGTTAAATCGAAACCGTCCAGATTGGGCGCGAATCTTGAAGCTCGGGGGTAAAACGGTAATTTCACATACAAATGGATCCAAAGCGGGTACTGGATCTCCTTCTCACAGATCCAATAACCCACAAACGGATCCACACCAATTGGGTACGGGTCCCGACCCGAGGCGAACCCAAACCAACAGGAGACAAATCAGGGCCACTGATTTGACCAAGTCAACGGGCCTGATTTACTCTCACCGGGAATCAGGGGTTAGTTTCCTAAACAGACTGTGAGGATTTTACTCCTGGTAGTTACACAGGGAATCAAGTCCCTAATCACTCCCCTGGCGACTATAAATACCTCCCCTCTACCATAGTGACCGGGTAATGACTCTTTTTCCACCTTAAGCTCTTTCTTTAATCACCACTGGTTACTGAAAAGAGCGTCGGAGGGTGCATCGCCGGAATCAATCCCGGTGTCTCGCACTTCCTTGCAGGTTGCGGCAGGAATCAGAAGGCTTGGATCTGCTGTTCAGGTTTTCTCGAACTCACAAATCTCATCTGTTTACCCCCACACCGAAATCAGCGGTAACAGTTTGGCGCCGTCTGTGGAAAAGACCACACGAACAACCTCAGCCTCTTCCTTGTCGTCTTCTCCAACCATGCCTCCAAAGAAGGTCAGATCTAGAGGGTCCAACCGCGGGCCCAATCCCGCCGATCAGACAGAGGAAGTCCCTGTCAATCCTGTTCCACAGCCCGAACTTCCTCCCCCGGCCCAGCAGAACCAACCTCCTCTTCCCAAACAGCAATCCCCCAATGGCCCTTCCGGTCATAACGGGCGGAGGCAGAAGCAGCCCCTCAACCCGGACCATGTCTCGGTTCATAATGAATCCTCGGATTCAATGGCTTCTCATCACCCCGACCTCCGCAACATAATCCTGAACCGCCAAAAAGATGAGGACCTTCGCACCCACCTTGATGAGAGGCGGGCCCGAGAGGGAGCCTCCCGCCAGCATCATGGTGAGCGGTCTCCTCACCGTCGAGACGGTAGAAGGTCTCCGGACCGAAGGGGCCGAGCGGCATCTCCCGAGCACCGAAGGAGGAGGCCGCATTCCCCCGCGGATCGGCATCATCCGAGGAATAGTGAGGCACCTATCACTCGTGCCGAGTTCCTACAATTTCAGGAGACCGTGCTGCAGGCCCTCAACCTTCGCCCCAACAACCAAAATGCCCAGAGGGTTACAACACCCCCGCGGGTTCCAAGTCCTCGCCTCCGATCCAGAAGTCCTCTCCCGGCTCCCAGTCGCCAGCAGCAGCACTATAGTCCCCGCCGATCTCAGGACTACCGGTGCCACAGTCCTCGCTCCCCTTCCTATGAAGAAGAATCCAGGGGATCATTCGATTATCAGCGGAGGGACGATGCCCTCAACCACCGCCTCCACGAGGTAGATAGGCGCATCGGCCGCATGGACAGAGAGGAGGAGTCCAGAGCAGGGACCGTTCGTCCCAGCAGACCTCCCTTCTCTAGGACGATCATGGAGGCCCCCATACCGAGGGGTTTCAAACCTCCACAGTTTGAAACGTACTTAGGGGAGTCCGACCCAGTTGATCACGTCGAAAGCTTCAAGACCTTAATGCTGATCCATCAAGCTTCCGACGCCATGCTCTGCAAGACCTTCCCCGCCACCCTCAGGGGGTTGGCTCGGGAATGGTACTCCAGGCTCGCCCCCTCTTCCATCTTCTCGTTCGAGCAGTTCGAAACGCTGTTCATAACTCACTTTGTGAGTAGCAGGCGAGCCGAGAAGACGAGCCTCTCCCTACTCAACCTGAGGCAAGAAAGGGGAGAGAAGCTGAGGGACTACGTGAAGAGATTCACCGCAGAAGTCAGGTCTATCGCCTCCCTAGACCAGTCAGTGGCGACTGTTGCGTTCCAGTCGAACGTCCTCAACTCCAACCTCCGGTCGTCCCTCGCCAAGAAGCCCCCACACAACTTCTCCGACCTTCTCCTAAGGTGCGAGAAGTACATTCGGGTGGAAGAGGCCGAGTGCCTCCCGAAATTCGGAGGATCGGCCTCCGGATCGAAGAGGAAGGCGACGGAGGAGGAGGGGTCAAAGAAGATGCAGAAGGACAATGGCGGTCAGCGCCGTCCTCCCCCTAGGTTCGAGAAGTTCACTCCCCTCACCACCAATGTCTCCACCATCCTGATGGAAGTGGAGAAGGAGGGGGTCATCCCTCCAGCTCCGAGGATGAACACCCCGGCTAAGAGGAGGAATAAGGAGAAGTGGTGCCGTTACCACCGGGACCACGGCCATGACACCAACGACTGCCGGGCGTTGAAAAATGAAATAGAAGCCCTCATCCAAAGGGGGCAACTGGCCAAATTTGTAAAGGCAAACGATCGGGCGGATCGCAACACTCCTCCGCCTCGGGGGGCTAACAAGCGCTCCGAGCGGCGCGAGGAGACGCCCGAGTTCGAGGAAGAGCGGGTCCTGCACCTCATCCACAGAGGCCCCATGGGGGGCTCCTCCAACTCCTCTCGGAAGGCCTTCGTCCGAGAGGTCAACTCAGTTCACAGTGCCCCTCCTCCCAAGGGCCTCGGAGTCCCGGTGACTTTCTCCGATGAAGACCTTGAGGGAGTCCGAACTCCCCACTGTGATGCCCTCGTCATCGACCTCCGCATGGCAAACTTCAAGGTGCAGAGGGTCCTGGTAGACAACGGGAGCTCGGTAAACATTCTTTTCCCCTCGGCCTTCCAGGGGCTGCAGCTGTCTCGGGACCGTCTCAAGCCGGCCGGTTACACACTCCACGGGTTCACGGGGGTCCCAGTAACTGTCGAGGGAGTGATAACCCTAGACGTAACTGCTGGAAAGACCCCTACTACCCGGACCGAGCCGATGGACTTTATGGTCGTCGACGTCCCGGCCGCGTATAATGTCATCCTAGGCCGACCAGGCCTAGCTGCCCTGGAAACTGTCCCCTCAGCGTATCACCTTAAAATGAAGTTCCCCACTCGGTCGGGAGTAGGGAAAGTCAGGGGCAGCCAAGAGACGACTCGGAAGTGCTACATGACTTCCACTGGTGGACCGGTGCTCTCCCTCGAGACACTGGAAATCCCCAAGCCGAATGTCCGACCCACGTCCGATCCAGCGGACGAGTTGGAAGAAGTACTCTTCTCGGACGAGGACCCGAGTCGAAAGTTCCTCATCAGCAAGTCCTTGCCGACTGCGCTGTGCTCTGGCTTGGTGAAATGCATCCGGGATAACCGCGACCTGTTTGCTTGGTCGGCCGCGAATATGCCCGGCATCTCCGAGGAGTTGCTAGTCCATTGCCTAAGTGTCGAACCGGGGTGCAAACCGGTTCAGCAGAAGAGACGAAAATTCACTCCTGAGCGACAGCAGGCGATCAAGGAGGAGGTGGATAAACTCTTGAAGGCTAAGTTCATACAGGAGGTAAACTACCCCGAGTGGCTCTCCAATGTTGTGATGGTCAAGAAGTCCAACGGGTCTTGGAGAATATGCATCGACTTCACCGACCTGAATAAGGCGTGTCCGAAGGACCCATTCCCTCTTCCGAACATCGACACCCTCATTGATGCCACCTCGGGCCATGAGCTCCTCAGCTTCATGGACGCCTTCTCCGGCTATAATCAAATCCGAATGTTCCCCCCGGACATTCCGAAGACCTCCTTCATCACCGATCAGGGCCTCTACTACTACAGAGTCATGCCGTTCGGGTTGAAGAACGCTGGCGCCACCTACCAGCGCCTCGTCAACAAGGTCTTCCAGAGCCAGATAGGCCGTAACGTGGAGGTGTACGTCGACGACATGCTCGTCAAGAGTATCCGAGGTACTGACCACGTTGCCGACCTCCAAGAGGCATTCGGCGTGTTGAGGAGGCACAACATGCGGCTGAACCCGAACAAGTGTGCGTTCGGGGTCTCATCGGGAAAGATCCTCGGCTTCATGGTGAGCCAGCGAGGAATCGAAGCAAATCCCGAGAAGATCAAGGCCATATTGGACATGGCCCCGCCCCGGAACGTCAAGGAGGTGCAGAAGCTGACCGGTCGACTCGCCGCTATTGGCCGGTTCCTCTCAAAGTCTGGAGAAAAGTGCCTCCCCTTCTTCAAGGCACTCAGGGGGGCTAAGGGATTTGAATGGGGCCAACCACAACATGAATCGTTCGACCAACTGAAGGCCTACTTGGTGAACCCCCCTCTGCTCAGCAAACCTGTTCCGGGGGAAACCCTCTTCGTCTACTTGGCTGCTTCCGAGCAGACCCTAAGTGCTGTTTTGGTGAGAGAGGAGGACTGGGCCCAAAGGCCCATCTACTACGTGAGCAAGGTACTTCGGGACGCCGAGCTCCGTTATCCGAAGATAGAGAAGATGGCCTACGCCCTGGTCATGGCGACAAGGAAGCTCCGTCTATACTTTCAATCCCACTCGGTTGTTGTCCTCACCGACCAACCTCTAAAGCAGATCCTCCACAAGCCCGAGACCTTGGGTCGGTTAATGAAGTGGTCCATAGAGCTGAGCCAACATGACATCTCCTACCAACCTCGGACGGCAATCAAAGCACAGGCACTCGCCGACTTCATTGTCGAGTCCACCATTCCTGAGGTCAGCCACGTCCCTGACGGACCCCCCATTTGGACAGTCTTCGTGGACGGCTCCTCCTGTAACGAAGGAAGCAGCGCAGGCATCATCCTGAACGGCCCTGATGACTTTGTCCTCCAGTATGCAATCCGTTTGAACTTCAAGGCTTCGAACAATGAGGCTGAGTACGAGGCACTCATCGCAGGCCTCGGACTTGCCCGAAGTGCTGGGGCCCAGCGCCTCCGAATTCACAGTGATTCTCAGCTGATTGTGAACCAGGTCTTGGGCGAGTACGAGGCGCGAGACGAACGGATGGCGAAATACCTCGCTAAGGTCAGAGCCCTCATGAGCCGCTTCGAAGAGGCACTCATCCAACGAGTCCCTCGTGAGGAGAATTCCCAGGCTGATGCTCTCTCCAAGTTGGCCTCGTCCTCCCTCCAAGGTCTCAAACAGACCGTTTTGATCGAGGTCCTCTCAAGGCCGAGCATAGAAGATGAGACATCCAGCTCGGTGGAGTCATTGCCGGTCATGCTGCAAGATAATTGGATGAAGCCGTTGGTGGAGTTCTTAAGGGACGGACTCCTCCCCGAAGACCCCAAAGAAGCACGCCGAGTCAGGACCAGGGCCGAGCGGTATGTCTTGATCGAGGGTATCTTGTACAAATGCTCCTTCTCGCAAATTGACGGCCGACCATACCTAAGGTGCCTCTCCCCAGAATAGGCCGACTATGCCCTGCAAGAGCTCCACGAAGGCATCGGCGGGGCGCATTTAGGGTCTAGGTCGTTGGCCCGGAAGGCTTTGAACTACGGATACTTCTGGCCGACTCTCCTTCAAGACGCCGAGCGACACATTCGGCAATGTAGCTCTTGCCAGAGACACTCCAGCATTCGTCGCCTCCCTCAAGCCACCTCGCCTCCCTATCAAGTCCTATCCCCTTCGCAATGTGGGGGATGGATTTACTAGGGCCTTTCCCTCCAGCTCCGGGTCAGTTCAAGTTCTTGATCGTAGCCATCGACTACTTCTCGAAGTGGATCGAGGCTGAGCCCCTCGCCACTATAACCGAGAACAAGGTAGTTCAATTTTTCTGGAAGAACATCATCTGCAGATTCGGCGTCCCCCGTGTCCTTGTGACGGACAACTGGACTCAGTTCACTGGCACAGCATTCCGAGCTCTGTGCGACGACCTTGCCATCCAGCAGCGCTTCTCGTCTGTCTCCCACCCTCAGTCGAACGAACAGGCAGAAAATGCTAATCGGCAGATCCTCACAGGTATCAAGAAAAGGCTGGAAAAATGCTCCAAAGGCTTATGGGTCGACCAACTCCCCAACGTTCTATGGAACTACCGCACGAGCAAGCGGACCCCCACAGGAGAGTCCCCTTTCAACCTTACCTACAGGTCCGAGGCGGTGATACACCTCGAGGTCGGCATACCATCCCCCCGCCTTGCAGCCTACAATGAGGAACAGAATGCCAGAGACCTCAGGGCAAACTTAGATCTGGTAGATGAGCTGAGGGAAAGAGCGTCAATTCGGCAACAGAATTACCGAAGAAGGGTCGAGTTGGCATACAACAAGAAGGTCCGACCCACTAACCTTAAGCAAGGGGATTTAGTCTTGAGAAAGCTGGCCATATCCTTCCCCAATCAGAAGAGCAAGCAGGCTCCGAACTGGAAAGGGCCTTACAAGATCACAAGGGTAGTTCGGCCCGGAGCATATCGTCTGGAAGATCTAGAGGGCAGAGAGATTTCGAGGACCTGGAATACCGACCACCTCCTGAAATACCAAGAAAGCGCCCCGGCGCCACTCTAAGTATCACAGGATATCGAGCCATTCCTCTCCTCTAACTTGTAAATCTATTTTCATAAGTTGTAATATGTAAAACGGTTCGCCGTCGATTATCAATGAAGAATGCTCTTTCATGCTTATAAATTTGCATGCCTCTCTCCGCCCTTATCATCTGTTTTTTAATTTGATTTCAACCAATGGTTCGGAGTCCAATGTCCGGCTCGACTCTACCTCCTCGGCTCGCCCCCGGACGAGCCAGAGGTAGATCGCCGTTCAGAACTGCTCCCACAACCGTTGAACTACACCGATGGTTCGGAGTCCAACACTCGGCTCGACTTTACCTCCTCAGCTCACCCCCGGACGAGCCAGAGGTAGATCGCCGTTCGGAACTGCTCTCACAACCATTGAACTACACCGATGGTTCGGAGTCCAACACTCGGCTCGACTTTACCTCCTCGGCTCGCCCCCGGACGAGCCAGAGGTAAATCGCCGTTCGGAACTGCTCCCACAACCGTTGAACTACACCGATGGTTCGGAGTCCAACACTCGGCTCGACTTTACCTCCTCGGCTCTCCCCCGGACGAGCCAGAGGTAGATCGCCGTTCGGAACTGCTCCCACAACTGTTGGACTACACCGATGGTTCCGGAGTCCAACACTTGGTTCGATTCCACTCCCCAAACTTGCTTCTCGGCGAGTTAGGAGTAGATCACCATTCGGAACTGCTCCCACAACCGTTGAACTACATCGATGGTTCGGAGTCCAACACTCGGCTCGACTCTACCTCCTCGGCTCGCCCCCGGACGAGCCAGTGGTAGATCGCGGTTCGGAACTGCTCCCACAACCGTTGAACTACACCGATGGTTCGGAGTCCAACACTTGGCTCGACTTTACCTCCTCGGCTCGCCCCCGAACGAACCAGAGGTAGATCGCCGTTCGGAACTGCTCCCACAACCGTTGGACTACACCGATGGTTCCGGAGTCTAACACTTGGTTCGATTCCACTCCCCAAACTTGCTTCTCGGCGAGTTAGGAGTAGATCACCATTCGGAACTGCTCCCACAACCGTTGAACTACACCGATGGTTCGGAGTCCAACACTCGGCTCGACTCTACCTCCTCGGCTCGCCCCCGGACGAGCCAGAGGTAGATCGCCGTTCGGAACTGCTCCCACAACTGTTGAACTACACCGATGGTTTGGAGTCCAACACTCGGCTCGACTTTACCTCCTCGGCTCGCCCCCGGACGAGCCAGAGGTAAATCGCCATTCGGAACTGCTCCCACAACCGTTGAACTACACCGATGGTTCGGAGTCCAACACTCGGCTCGACTTTACCTCCTCGGCTCGCCCCCGGATGAGCCAGAGGTAGATCACCGTTCGGAACTGCTCCCACAACCGTTGGAATACACCGATGGTTCCGGTGTCCAACACTTGGTTCGATTCCACTCCCCAAACTTGCTTCTCGGCGAGTTAGGAGTAGATCACCATTCGGAACTGCTCCCACAACCGTTGAACTACACCATTGGTTCGGAGTCCAACACTCGGCTCGACTTTACCTCCTCGGCTCGCCCCCAGACAAGCCAGAGGTAGATCACCGTTCGAAACTGCTCCCACAACCGTTGGACTACACCGATGGTTCCAGAGTCCAACACTTGGTTCGATTCCACTCCCCAAACTTGCTTCTCGGCGAGTTAGGAGTAGATCACCATTCGGAATTGCTCCCACGACCGTCGAACATTCGCCATGACCGGCAAACTTCACCATGGAAAGGAACTCGGCTCACCCCTCGACTTCGCAGGTGCCATTCCGATCAAATGCCATTCCAGTCGGGTGCCGAGCAAGTGCCATTCCGATCCTGCAAATGGAGAAAACTCACTTTCTCCTCAACTTTCGCGTAGGATCCCGATCAGACGGCCAGGATCTTGCCAGCGACGCTAGACGACAAGATAGCATTTTGTTGGGAACAGAGCCGTCTCAAGATTCGTGCCAAAATCTAACGGACCAGATCTTGTCAGCGCCGCTAATGACAAGATAGCGTTCCCATAGGAACTGGTTCTCCTCGAGATTCTTGCCGACGGCACTATGCGCTCGGCTCGAGAACCTCGGCACGACCAACACACTTACGAGCGAGATAAATATGCAGAGCAACGAAAGATGCTAATCCTTAAAAGAAATTTTATTAATGATCGGGACACGATACAAAGCAATCCTTCCATAGTTAGAAAGTATTAGAAAACAAAAAAAAATACGGCGCCGACCAACTACACTTGGTCTTCAAACAGAAATGTCTTCACTGATCCGTTCGGTCGCCAGTCCATCCACTTCGGCTGACAGCTCCTTCGCCTCCTTCCGAAGCTTCACCTCCACGGTCTGCAAGTGATGGATCTTAGAGAGCAAATCGTCCCGCTCGGCTAATATTTTCGACTGGTTGTGCTGAATACACTGAACCCAAAGAGCATTGCTAAAAGCAGTCTGCGAGTCTTCGTCCTCTCCTACGGGGGTCACCTCGACGATCCTACTCTCCAGACGTTGGATCTCGGCGTCTCGTTGGCCGAGGACGGACTGAAGGTGGGCCCGCTCGCTCTCAGCTCGGCGTAACTTCAGCTCGACACCATGAAGCCGCTTTCGGCATTTCGTCGAGCGTGACTTCGTCGCCGCTGAGGTTACCTCGGTTTCAGCTTCATCGTCCGGACCATTGGAATCAGTGTATTGGGCTGCCATCATGAGCTGAAAAGAAGGGAAAACGAATAGCAAAATTTCAATATACTTCCGAAGTCCAACACTTGAAGAATTTTCCAATCAAACTTTCAGATTTGTATTCAGATATAATAGTTCTACATACAACAAGACCGGCCCTACAATAAAGTTTTACAACAGCCAGAAGGAACACAAAACGACATGATCAGGGCCTCTTCGGAAGGAGAACGCTTCGGTTCAAGGAAACGCGAGGACGACGAGGCCTGACCTCCGAGCTCGATTCCAAGCCAACGAAGCGTGACCCCCCTTTGCCGCTGACCCTGACTATGGCGCCGACCGAGGCACCGCTCGACGAGACGGCCGCACTACTCTGGGTGTCGGCAGGGCTCCGCCTAGCCACGGGCAAACGTGTCGCGAGTTCGTAAAAGGAAATCCCCCTTTCGCTCTCTTCGCGAGTGCACGATGTACTGCGGACATTCGCCCTCTCTGGCAGAGGCTTGAGTGATGCGACCTCTTCCTCTAGTTCAATGATTCGGTCTCTCAAAGCGTCATCCTTCGCCAACTTTTTCAAACGATGGGGCCTTGACGAGCCCGAGACGTTGGCGCTATCGGTTGTGAGCTGTCGGAAGTGGGTGACCTCGATCCCCCTATCTATCGTGATCCTCCTAAGCCTGTCGACCTTGGCCAACAACCTCTTGCGCTCGGACGATGCCTTCTCCAGCTCGGAAGTGAGCTTCTCTTCCGCCGCCGAGCGCTCTCTATCCGCTAACTCAAAGTGTCGGATCTCGGCCAAAAGCTCGTCATTCTTCCGCTCGGCGACGGCAAGCTCTCTACGAAGCCGCTCGACCTCACCTTCGGGACAAGGGGCTTGGGGTTGCTTCCGCAGTTGCTTCAACTCGAGACAATACCTCCTCACAGCCGCCTTCGTCTCCTCTAGCTTCAAGAGCATGAGAAACCGCCTCTGTCGGCTATTCGAGAGCTCACCCTTCGTTTTGGCTAGCTCCTTACGAAGGTGTGCAACCTCCGTAATCAGACCGAACTTTACCTGAAAATCAGCGATAAATTCGAGACCCAACACTTGGAGAATTCTACGCCGAATCAAACACAAAATCTGAGACTCAACACTTGGATAAATTTTGGCCAAACAAACTGTTTTCATTCAAAACCGAGAAGAAAGTTTTACAAGAGCGGTGGCCAGTCCGCAGTTAGGCTTACAAAAAGAAACAAAACAACGAAAGACTAAAAGAGGCAACTGAGTCAGGGGTCGACCTTTTTGTCGTTCGGGTCCGTCGACCCCTCGGCATTGTCCTCGCCCTCGTCCTCGTCTTCGTCTTCACTCCCACTCTCCTCCTCAGAGTCGCCCTCCTCTTCATCCTCGACCTCGGTCTCACCCGGGCCATCGACACCTTCCGTCTGTCCCTCGGGGTCGAGCATCCCCGGGGGAACCTCCTCCTCCCCCTCCACGGGGTCGTAGAAATGGTAGGAGGACGTGTCAAAACCCGGATTCCTGGCAGCGACATGGAGCAAGGCTCGACCATATGCGTCCTCCATGTTCTTGAACATGTGTTGCACGGCCTCCTCCTGCACAGCCTTCTTCACCTTCTTCACCTTCCTCCGGTGTTTGGCCATGATCTTCTCGGCCCTCTTCCGAGCCCTCTCCGCTTCCGACCGAGCATTGGCCAGCTCCTCCTTCAGTTCGGCAGCCTCCTTCTCCGAAGCCTCGAGCTTGGCCGCCGTGTCCTTCGACAGCTGAATGGCGTCGGCCAGCTGCTTCTCCAACCCGGCCACTTCGGCACCCCTCTTTGCCGAGAGGAGTTGCTCGGCATCAAGCAACTTCGTGGCCTTAACACGCTCCACCCTCTCCCGCTCATACTCCTATTCCTTGCTCGCAAACTCCTCGAGCAGGAAGTTGAAGTGGCAGAGGGTCTGAAAAGAGAACAACCCATTAGAATCCGAACCCAAGAACTTAGAAAAAATCAGAAAAAGTTTCGAAGGGAAAGAGTTCGGTCCACTTACCGACATCGTGTTCCGAGCGATCTGCATCGTAGCGTCCCCTGCCAGCCCGACCTTTAGGGCCGCTCGATCCTTTGGGGTCGGCAGGTGCCTCACCGCTTCCATGCAGATGTTGCCGTCGCCCAAGAAGCCGTCGACGTTCATCACATACCAGTCAGGGACGAAGATCTGCTTATGCCGCTCGGTCAAGATCTTCTCCGCCTCGGCGGTGAGGGGTGGAAGTTGGAGGGACAGCACCTCATTCACACCGAAGGCGCCGCTCGACGAGCCAGCTACGTCCCCCTCCACCACTGGCGCCGGCGCACCGGAAGCTGGAGGATCCGTAGCCGCAGACTTCTCCTGCTCAGGGCCAGTCCTCGGAACAACGCCCTCCTGCGGGTTGCTTTTCTTCCCGACCGACGGTATCTTCGGGGCTCGGCCGCCCTGAGGCCCCGCCGAAGGCCTTTTCTTCCTCGTCTCCTGCTCTGCCGCCCTGGCCTTCGCCATCAAAGCCTTATAGTCCATCTTCATCGTCTCTGCACAAGTCGAATGAAAAAACTTAGAAAAATTTTCATGAACTTTAAGCAAAGAGTATAAATACCAGA
Source organism: Hemerocallis citrina (assembly GCA_017893485.1). Lineage (NCBI taxonomy): Eukaryota > Viridiplantae > Streptophyta > Magnoliopsida > Asparagales > Asphodelaceae > Hemerocallis > Hemerocallis citrina. Next base: position 79,031,491 of record CM030367.1, read on the forward strand.
AGCGTACTAGGGTCAATCGGACTGAGACCCCCTCGGAACAGAGCCTCCTCGGTAATATCTTTCCAGCTTAGCGCTGGCAGAGCGAGGAGCTTCTTGTGGACCTTTGTTTCCTCGTCACTCAACACCGGCTCTTTCTTGGCTCTCTTGGGCAGCCCATCCTTCGCCCAAACTATCGGGATCACCCACGGCGCGGGAGCCCGGATGGTGAAATACTTCTCCTTCCAGTGTTTGATCGAGTCCGGATTCTCGATCAACTTCACGCCCGTCTGCGGCGAAAGATAGAACCTTTGTTCGTTTCGGTTCGGCTGACAGGGGCGGTAGAGGCTCCGAAAGAGAAACATGCTCGGTGCGGCACCGACCTCTTGGCACCGGAGAACAAACACCAGGACGTGCCTCCAGGTGTTCGGCATCAGCTGGGCGGGGCTTAAACCATACCAATTCAAGACATCAATTATAAACGGATGAAGAGGGAAGCGAAGCCCGGCGATCAGGGAGTCGACAGGGAAGACGCACACGTCTGTCGAAGACCTCGTGTTGGCTCGGAAACCCGGCCCGGGGAGGAGTAGCCCGTAGTCGGCAGGAATTTGGAACCCCTTTCGGATCAGATGAAGATCGGCCTCCGTGAGAGACGAGATGGTATGGTCCACCTCAGACAGCTCTCTCGGTTCATTCTCCTCCACCGACTTGGCCGTGCGTTGGGTCACCTTCTCCAAGATATCCTCAGCGTAGTCCTGAACGCCTCCCACGCTCGACAGAGCAATGGGCTGCCGACCGAACGCCCCCACCGTCTTCGGCGTCTCGACGATCGTGACCACCGCTTTACCCTTTTGAGACACCGCCGCGACCTCCTGAGGTGGTTCGGCTACTTCACTCTCTCTGTCCGGCCGAATGACACTCTGATCGGTCGGCTCCACTATCTCCTTTCCTTTGCCCGCTCGGCCTACGGCTTGCTCCGAGGTGGGGGTCTCATCCGAGGAAGTAATCTTAACCATTTTCTAAAGAAAGGGGAAGGAGACTGACCTTGAAGTGACAGCTACGGTCGGAAAAGTTCACCGGAGACAAAGAACGCCTCGCCACGACAGCTAGCACCACTACCAAGGAGCTAAAAACTTCGAAGGTGAAAGTAAAAACTGGAGAGAGAGAGTAAAAGTGAATAATGAGGCTTGGATTAAGGGGGGGTGAAGATTTATAGTAAAAGAGGAACGTCCCTTGGACTTCCAAATGTAAGGGCATGACTTTTGGGCCACTCTCGAAACGTCGCGAAGGCCCAACACGACTTTGTCCTCCCACCAAGTCAAGTAGCTCGGCACAACAGGGTCTAAATCCGAATTACATGCAATCCGAGCCCAGCGGCAAAGGGCCCGGTCGGCGACCGAGCAAGTGCCATTCCGAGCCTGCAAACGGAGAAAATCCACTTTCTCCTCAACTTTCGTGTAGGATCTCGATCAGACGGCTCAGATCTCGCCAGCGACGCTAAACGACAAGATAGCGTTTTCTTGGGAACTGAGCCCGTCTCGAGATTCACCACAACATCTAACGACTCAGATTGCGCCACGTTGCCTGGATAATCGTACCCTCGGACGTCCCACCTCTTTCTGAAGAAACCAGAAAAAATTTAGATTCAAAGTTTTAAGGCACCGCCCTCGGCGAGCCCCCCAGGCCCCAGGTCTAGGTTGGTATTCTGCCGACCCCCGGGGCCCGGTCAAAAGCAGATCGGCACACCCCCCATCACTAACTCCTTCGGGCTGACAACCATCAGAAGCCGTCATCCCGGAAGGAAGACAGAGATGGGAAGGGACTCATCATTCCGAAACTACTGCAGTCCCTCGGATTCGAACCTGGGTCATCACCTCTTCTACCGTGATCTTCCCCGACCCTGACACCCGCATTGGGGCAGTCAGAATCGGGAGAAGATCACGGTGGAAGAACGACCACCCATCCTCCCAAAGCAAACTCGTCCCTTGGTTCCGGACTTGGGTCATCACCTCTTCTACCATGACCTTCCCCGACCCTGACACCCACATCGGAGCACTCAGAATCGGAAGAAGATCATGGTGGAAGAACGACCACCCGTCCTACCGAGGCACATCGCCCCTCGGATCTGGACTTCGGCAGTCAACCCTTCTGCCAATATCTCCCCTGACCCTGACTCCTCCACCCGGGCCTTCAGAATCAGGAGAAGATTTTGGCGGAAGAGCGACCCCCCGTCCTTCCGAATCACATGGTCCCCCGAATCCGAACTTTGATCATCACTTCTCCATCATGATCTCCCCCGACCCTGACATCCACTTCGGGGCCGTTAGAGTCAGGAGAAGACCATGGTGGAAGAACGACCACCCGTCCTTCCGAAGAGCAACCACCCGAAGCAGATGCCTCCGAGGGCTAAAACTCAACATTGTTGCGATTAAAATGACAAAGGGAATGAGATACTTATAAGCTATCCTCCAAGATCTGGCCATTATGACCCTCGAAAGTTGAAACGCCACGCATTAATTGAGGGAACCATTCTTAATGACCCCGGGAAGTGTTGTGCAATCTAGTTACCTAAATAAATAGATAAAACTAGACACAAATTAAAAACCTCGCAAGTGCACGAATCGTTTAGAAAAGCGTAGCAATAGCAAGGGTCGATCCCACAGAGATTGTAGACTTTAACTTACTAATCAATAAAAAGAATAAGAATCATAAAGAGTTGTTTTAAAAGTCTAAAAGAAATAAAAGATTAAAACTAAATTAAGAAGTGTTGAATCACAAGTATTTATGAAGTAGTTGGGTTTAGATATCCACCAATAGTCAATAATGCTAAGTTACCTTCTGAACTTCTTCTTATTACTCATGTTTGTTCCCTTCAAGGGCATGGTATCTACTCCTTAAAGTACTGTTTCCCTAAGCCAAGAATTAGGCATGGTATCTACTCTAATTCGTTTCTTTCATCAAGTGTTTAGCATGGTAACTACTAAGTTGTACTTAAAGAAAACATAAGATCAGTGGAAACGAACAAACACTCAAGGTTCTAGAAATTGGTATCAGATCTAGATCCCTTAAGTTGATTGAACCAAGAACCCCAAAGGATTCCCTTGTTACAATTTACGGGCACGAGATTCGGGTCGTCTCAATATGCTCATATAACAGATTCAGATAAATGGTAATGCAAACTTGATATTCTCAAGCTCTGTACGTCAGTCGACTGGCTCTCACCTCAGTCGACTGCTCTCAGAACTTCGAGAACAAGTTTGATTATCATTAATCTATGTCAATTCAATCAGATTCAATCAATAAGTAAAATAGAAGAATTCAGAAGAATATAGCATTACATAGCTACGGCTTCAATCTACCCAACTATGAAATTAGTTCCACATAATAATACTTTTATTAATCAACAAGTTCGAATACATGACCAACATAAAAGAATAGAAGAAGAAGAAGAAATAAATTAATGAAGTCCGGCAATGAGGTCGACTGGCTGTCACAGAGTCGGTTGCCTTCGAATACTTGATCTCCTATCTCTTTCCTCGATGCTGATAGAATAATGCCCCTGTTGATGACTCTGGAACTTGTGATTCGGTGATTAGGAACGTGGAAGAAGAGCCGCCCCCATTCATGCTTCTTGGTTGGTATTTATAGAACACGGCTGAGGAATTAGGGTTTCTCCTTTTTCAGGAAAGTCCTTCTTTAATTGATTTGATGATTTATTTCTTTCTCGTTTCTTCTTCCTTTCCTTATCTGTTAACCACGCCTTTTGCTAATTCCCAGTCTCTAGATTTGGTTTGTTGGAGAATTCGCATAAAATCTGGATTCAAATAGATTTGGAATTAGATGTGGGTGTATCTTCGAATATCTTATCTGTTAACTCCGCTGCAGACCAGTCGACTTATCTTCGAACCAGTCGACTGTGTCGAGACTTCTGAGGATTTCTTAATTGATCAGCCCAGTCGACTGTTGTTGGAGGAGTCGACTGTGCCGAGCAGCTTCAGCTTCTCTGTCCAGTCGCCTGTTAGCATAATCAGTCGACTGATCTCTTCAGTTCCTTATGTATCATCCTTAAAATCCTGAATTTGCTTCGTTTCGCACTTTTATACTGTTTCCTGTGGAAAAGAGAAAAGGAGAGTAAAATACCATATATAGAGCTTTTAAATGTGCATTTACAATAAGATTATTGCTTCTAAATGTGAATAATAATGTGTTCATCAAATACCCCCAAACTTAGATTTTTGCTTGTCCTCAAGCAAACTAAAATTATGAACAAGGGGAAAATAATAGTATTCGACCATCAAGAATTCTTATTATGTGGGCATCAACATATTAAACTATAAACAATTTCAGATAAAGTAAAATTAAACATACCCACTTTCTCTAGTGCAATTGTTTAGTCATAACTCCAAACTCAACCATACTTGTCATGCAATTAATATAGTTATAGTATGTAATTACTCAATCTGTGATTATCCCCTTTTTTCTACTACAAACCGAGTAGCAAACTAGAGTTTTTTTTTTTTTTTTTTTTTTTTTTTTTTTTTTTTTTTTTTTAAGTCTCTTCTCTAAAGTTGTTACTTGCCTTTTGATGCGAGTGCGAAACATTTGTGATGAATCCACCCGGTTACTCAGCAAGTCACAAACTCTAAAGTGCTTTGCATACTCATATTTCAAGTTGCCGTTTGACGTAAAGGTAAACATTGGTGATGAATACCCCTAGTTACTAAGCACTCAAAACATTGGAGTAGATTGACTTTATTCAAATATATATATATATATATATATATATATATATATATATATATATATATATATATATATATATATATATATTATCACTCTATTTACTTAAACTCAATTTAGGACTAGATCTAAAGGGAATAATCACCAGAAAAAGTATCACATTTGTTTGTTATGTATAATTGCATGACTTGTATAACTTTGTAAGGAATTTATGAAACTCAACAATCCTAAAGTAAATAAGTATCCTTCTTCTTACTTTATAAGAAATTGTTTATCCTAAAAAATTTCAAAAGACTATAAAATAACCCTAATACCCCCAAACTTAGATGGAACATTGTCCTCAATGTTCGAAAGAAAATTTAAAAATAGGCATGTGTCACATCTAGTAAGGAGAGACTGAAAATAAAAGATAAAATGAAAGAAAATAGAGGGAAAGTGTAAATACTCCCCTGAAAAATTGGGTTGCCTCCCAATTAAGCGCTGTGTTTTCTGTCTTCAGCTAGACATGATGAGTTCATGCGATGTATTGAATGGTTTGAAGATTCACATCTTCCTCTTGCGGTTCTAGACTCATCTCTATATATGGCTTTGCTCTATGCCCGTTCACCTTAAATGTTTGATTCTTCTCTTGGCTATGAACCTCCAATGCACCATGTGGAAAGACTCTTGTGACAATGTATGGCCCATACCATCGTGACATAAGATTGCCTGGAAAAAGTCTCAATCTTGAATTGTATATTAATACCTTCTGTCCTTCATAAAACTCCTTGCTTGCTAGCTGTTTGTCATGGTACAACTTGGTCCTCTCCTTGTACAATTTTGCATTCTCATATGCGTCATGCCTCAACTCTTCAAGCTCATTTAGTTGCAATCTTCGTTTGTCGCCTGCCTGTTTCATATCAAAATTGAACCTTTTAATAGCCCAATAAGCTTTGTGCTCCAACTCTACTGGCAAATGACAAGCTTTTCCAAAAACCAAACGGTGTGGTGACATGCCGATGGGTGTTTTGTATGCTGTTCGGTAGGCCCATAATGCATCATTCAAGCGCAGCGACCAATCTTTCCTCCTTGTGTTGACTGTCTTTTCCAAAATGCTTTTGATTTCTTGGTAATCTCCACCTGCCCACTAGTTTGAGGATGATATGGGGTGCCCACTCTATGTGTAATACCATACTTCTTCATCAAAGAAGCAAACGGAAAGTTATTGAAGTGGCTCCCTCCATCACTAATTATCGCTCGTGGTGTACCAAACCTAGTGAAAATGTTCTCCTGCAAAAACTTGACAACAACTTTGTGATCATTAGTTTTTGAGGGGACAGCTTCGACCCATTTAGACACATAATCCACACCAACAAGTATATATAAATAACCAAATGAGTTAGGAAAGGGACCCATGAAGTCGATTCCCCAAACGTCAAAAAGCTCGATCACTTGGATGTTTTGCAGTGGCATTTGATTTCTAGAAGAGAAGTTGCTTGTCCTTTGGCATTTGTCACAAGTCCTGCAAAAAGAAAAAGCATCTTTGAATACTTTAGGCCAATAAAATCCAGATTGTAATACCTTGAGTTCTGTTCTTTTTGGTCCAAAATGTCCTCCACATGCATATTGGTGGCAATGTTGTAGAATACTCATTTGCTCTGCTTCTGCCACACATCTTCTTATAATTTGATCAGGACAAAATTTGAACAAATAAGGATCATCCCAATAATAGTGCCTGCACATAGCCACCAGTCTCTTTCTTTCCTGACTTGTCATACCTGGAGGGAAAACACGAGCAGTGAGATAATTTACAATGTCAGCAAACCATGGAAAATTTGAGCAGTGAGATACCAGTCGACTGGTCCTGTTACCAGTCGACTGTCCCGAGGATATGTATATTTCAAATAGATGTTCATCTGGGAAATTTTCATTAAGTGGGAGCACAATTCTTTCTTCCTCCTGCAGTAGCCTGGACATGTGATCTGCAACAACATTGTCGCTTCCTTTTTTATCTCTAATCTCAAGATCGAATTCTTGAAGCAACAGCACCCATCTGATCAACCTCGGCTTAGCATCTTTTTTCGCAAATAAATATCTCAAAGCAGCATGGTCAGTGAAAACAATAACTTTAGAACCAATCAAATATGATCTAAACTTCTCTACAGCAAAAATAACAGCTAACATTTCTTTTTCAGTAGTAGAATAATTTAGCTGTGCATCGTTTAAAGTTCGAGAAGCATAGTAAATAACATGGGGTTTCTTATTGATTCTTTGACCTAACACAGCCCCTAAAGCATAATCACTTGCATCACACATGAGCTCGAAAGGATGGCTCCAATCTGGTGCCATGACAATAGGTGCAGAAATGAGAAGATTTTTCAATGTATTAAAAGCATTTGTGCACTCTTCTGTCCATGCAAACTCAACATCCTTAGCTAATAAATCACAAAGGGGTTTGGAGATTTTTGAGAAATCTTTTATAAATCTTCTATAGAACCCTGCATGTCCAAGAAAACTCCTAACACCCTTAACTGTAGTGGGGGGGGGGGGGTAGTTTTGATATTGTGTCGATTTTTGCTTTGTCTACCTCTATGCCTCTTTTTGACACCACGTGTCCCAACACAATACCTTGTTGTACCATGAAATGGCACTTTTCCCAATTCAGTACTAAATTGCATTCTTCACATCTCTTAAGTACAAGCTGCAAATGGTTAAGGCATTCATCAAAACAAGATCCAAAAACACTAAAATCATCCATAAATACCTCAATGAACCTTTCCACCATGTCTGAAAATATACTCATCATGCATCTTTGAAATGTAGCTGGTGCGTTGCACAATCCAAAGGGCATCCTCCTGTATGCAAAAGTACCAAAAGGACATGTAAAAGTGGTTTTTTCTTGATCTTCTGGGGCAATAGCAATTTGATTATAGCCACTATAACCATCTAAAAAACAATAATGACTAGATCCTGCTAATCTCTCTAACATTTGATCAATAAAAGGAAGAGGGAAGTGATCTTTCCTGGTTTCATTATTCAGTTTCCTATAATCAATGCAAACCCTCCAACCTGTAGTCACTCTAGTAGGGATAAGCTCATTCTCTTCATTTGTCACCACTGTGACTCCACTTTTCTTAGGCACTACATGTATAGGACTTACCCATTTGCTATCTGAGATGGGGTAGATGATGCCAACATCTAGTAGCTTCAGAATCTCTGCTCTTACCACTTCCTTCATGTTTGGATTAAGCCTTCTCTGTGCTTCCCTGCTTGGTTTTGCGTTGTCTTCAAGAAGTATTCGATGCATGCATTTGGATGGACTTATTCCCTTAATGTCTGCAATGGTCCATCCGATTGCACTCTTGTGTTCTCGTAGTACCCTCAGCAGCTTATCTTCTTCCTGTGCACTCAAGTTTGCAGCAATTATTACTGGTAGCGTCTGGTTCTTGCCTAAATATGCATGCTTCAAATGGTCGGGCAACTGCTTAAGCTCCATGTCTGGAAGTCTCGGTGCAGTCGACTCATCCTGTCTCCAGTCGACTTGTCTGGTCCTCCAGTCGACTTGTATAGTCCACCAGTCGACTTGCATGCAGAAACAAAAATGTCATCAGTTACCAATTTTTCAAACACAGGTGCAGACTTACCTGAGTATGACTTTGGAGTTTCAAGGTGATGTACTGTCTCTGCAATCCCCCAGTCATCATACTCCTGTTCAACATTAGATAAAGTGAGAGATTGTGTAATTGTGGCTTGTAGTGGTTCAACGCTATGTACCTGAAATGTTTGATCAACAATATCTTGCACCACATCAACATTATAGCATTCATGATCATCATGTGGTAATTTCAGTGTATCAAACATTTTGAATTCCACTTTCTCTCCGTTTATTTTCATGCTTATAGTACCCTTTTTAACACAAATTTTTATATCAGCCGTACTCATAAAGGGCCTACCTAAGATGATTGGTAGAGAAGATGGCATTGAAGAGTCCTCCATGTCTAACACAACAAAATCAGCAGGCAAAATGAAATCGTTTACCTGAACTAGGACATATTCCAAAATACCTCTAGGTCTTTTGATACTGCGATCCGCCAACTGCAATGTGATGGATGTTGGTTGGAGTTCCCCCAATCCTAGCTTTTCATAGACGGTGTATGGGAGAAGATTGATGCTTGCCCCCAAGTCTAGTAGTGCTTTCTCAAAGAAGTGCTCGCCAATCCTGCAAGGAATGGTAAAACTACCTGGGTCTTTTAATTTAGGAGGTAATTTTCTTAATAAGATAGCGCTCACTTCCTCTGTCAAAGCCACATCCTCCCTAACCTGAAATATTCTTTTGTGAGTGCAACATTCTTTCAAAAATTTAGCATAAGAAGGAATTTGTTTAATAGCATCAAGTAGGGGGATATTAATTTCTACCTTTCTGAGAGTTTCAAAGATATCAAATAAATGTTGATCTTTCTTTTGTTTGACTAACCTTTGAGGGAATGGCGGCACAACTGTTCTTTCTTTTTCACTTACCTTGTTGGACCCCACAATTTTTGATGGTTGTGTTTCTGCTTCTTCTGTGTGTGTTCCAACTTTGTTGTCAATTATCTTACCACTTCTTAATGTTGTGACTGCCTTGAGCTGTTCTTGGCCTCCAGGGTTTGGTATAGTTTGTGATGGAAGTTCCCCTGCCTTTCGTTCGCTTAATTCTTTAGCAATTTGGCCAATCTGTGTTTCCAACTTCTGAATTGCTTGCCCTTGTTGGTTGCTTGTTTGATGTTGTTGTTGGAGCAATTGAAGAACGGTGGATTCAAAATCCAACTTCTTCTGTTCTTGAACTGGCCTATCAATCCCACTTCCCATTTGGAAGTTCCGTGCATGTCCTTGTGTGAATTGAGTCCCTTGATTATTCTGATTATTGCTCCAGGAGAAGTTTGGATGGTTCCTCCATCCTGGGTTGTATGTGTTTGAGAAGGGATTGTTCTTTTGTGGGAACACTCCTCGACCTACATAGTTTGCATGCTCCTGATCTGTGAAAGAAGACATGGGACATGTATTAGTGGTATGATCTACATGAGAACAAATTGCACAAATTTCATTTGTTTGATTTTTAACTCCACCCATCATCGACATTGCATTAACAAGCATATCAATTTTCTTATTCATGTTTACCATTTCTAATTGAAGGTTATTGCTATTAGAAATTTCGTAAACTCTCTGTTTTTTCGAAGGGCCCCTCCTTGTTGAGAATTGTTGTGAATTCTCGCTGAGTTCTTCAAATAGTTCTATGGCCTCTTCACTGCTTTTCCTCATTAAGATCCCGTTGCAAGCTGAATCCACAATTGCCTTGTTAGTATCATTTAAACCTTCATAAAAAGCTTGTACCTGATCATCTTTAGGCATGTTGTGTGTAGGACACTTGAGAAGTTTGTTCTTGAAATCCTTCCATGCTTCAAAAAATAAATCTCCATCCTTTTGTTGGAAGAGTTGAATCTCCCTTTTTAGCTGTTTGGTCTTTTGGGCTGGAAAGAATTCTTTTAAGAACTTTGTCGCCAATTGCTCCCATGAGTTTATTGATCCTGGTTCCAAAGAATTATACCATAGTTTAGCGTTAAGTTTTAAGGAAAAAGGAAACAAGATTAACCTGATTTGTTCAGGGGTAAGCCCTTGGACGCTTTGTGTCCTACAAAGATCAAAAAAGTCTTGTAAATGGAGATGAGGCTCTTCATCTGGTCTGCCACTAAAGTGGGGAACCATACTAAGTAACTGAGGAGATAGATGCATGTTCCCTGTGACATTAGGTTGATATGCAATGCAGGAAGGTTGCTCGATGTTCTTAGGCGTGAACTTGTCCTGCATTGGCACTCGATTTGGCATTTCCTCAGCCATTGCTGTATGTGAACTGGGTCTCTGGACAGTCGACTGGTTCGTGTGGACAGTCAACTGGTGCGTTGCAAACAGTTTACCTAGTCTGTGCAAAGTGCGTTCTATTTCTGCGTCAATAGGTAGTAGCTCTGGACGAAGTGATCTCCTTCCGTGCATCCACCAAAATCCTGTATCCTAAAAGAAAAATACTGATTAATAAAATTAAAAGAAAGAAAATAAAAACTTCCTACTGATCTGTAAGTTAAAATACTAGACAATCCCCGGCAACGGCGCCAAAAACTTGTTGTGCAATCTAGTTACCTAAATAAATAGATAAAACTAGACACAAATTAAAAACCTCGCAAGTGCACGAATCGTTTAGAAAAGCGTAGCAATAGCAAGGGTCGATCCCACAGAGATTGTAGACTTTAACTTACTAATCAATAAAAAGAATAAGAATCATAAAGAGTTGTTTTAAAAGTCTAAAAGAAATAAAAGATTAAAACTAAATTAAGAAGTGTTGAATCACAAGTATTTATGAAGTAGTTGGGTTTAGATATCCACCAATAGTCAATAATGCTAAGTTACCTTCTGAACTTCTTCTTATTACTCATGTTTGTTCCCTTCAAGGGCATGGTATCTACTCCTTAAAGTACTGTTTCCCTAAGCCAAGAATTAGGCATGGTATCTACTCTAATTCGTTTCTTTCATCAAGTGTTTAGCATGGTAACTACTAAGTTGTACTTAAAGAAAACATAAGATCAGTGGAAACGAACAAACACTCAAGGTTCTAGAAATTGGTATCAGATCTAGATCACTTAAGTTGATTGAACCAAGAACCCCAAAGGATTCCCTTGTTACAATTTACGGGCACGAGATTCGGGTCGTCTCAATATGCTCATATAACAGATTCAGATAAATGGTAATGCAAACTTGATATTCTCAAGCTCTGTACGTCAGTCGACTGGCTCTCACCTCAGTCGACTGCTCTCAGAACTTCGAGAACAAGTTTGATTATCATTAATCTATGTCAATTCAATCAGATTCAATCAATAAGTAAAATAGAAGAATTCAAAAGAATATAGCATTACATAGCTATGGCTTCAATCTACCCAACTATGAAATTAGTTCCACATAATAATACTTTTATTAATCAACAAGTTCGAATACATGACCAACATAAAAGAATAGAAGAAGAAGAAATAAACTAGTGAAGTCCGACAATGAGGTCGACTGGCTGTCACACAGTCGGCTGCCTTCGAATACTTGATCTCCTATCTCCTTCCTCGTTGCTGATAGAATAATGCCCCTGTTGATGACTCTGGAACTTGTGATTCGGTGATTAGGAACGTGGAAGAAGAGCCGCCCCTATTCATGCTTCTTGGTTGGTATTTATAGAACACGACTGAGGAATTAGGGTTTCTCCTTTTTCAGGAAAGTCCTTCTTTAATTGATTTGATGATTTATTTCTTTCTCGTTTCTTCTTCCTTTCCTTATCTGTTAACCACGCCTTTTGCTAATTCCCAGTCTCTAGATTTGGTTTGTTGGAGAATTCGCATAAAATCTGGATTCAAATAAATTTGGAATTAGATGTGGGTGTATCTTCGAATATCTTATCTGTTAACTCCGCTGCAGACCAGTCGACTTGTCTTCGAACCAGTCGACTGTGTCGAGACTTCTGAGGATTTCTCAATTGATCAGCCCAGTCGACTGTTGTTGGAGGAGTCGACTGTGCCGAGCAGCTTCAGCTTCTCTGTCCAGTCACCTGTTAGCATAATCAGTCGACTGATCTCTTCAGTTCCTTATGTATCATCCTTAAAATCCTGAATTTGCTTCGTTTCGCACTTTTATGCTGTTTCCTGTGGAAAAGAGGAAAGGAGAGTAAAATACCATATATAGAGCTTTTAAATGTGCATTTACAATAAGATTATTGCTTCTAAATGTGAATAATAATGTGTTCATCAGGAAGATGGAACGCCGCACAAACCCCGGGTCACCATTAATACCCTTGGAAACAGGATCGTCTCGAAACTCGTTGCACCACGTCGCTCGGACTGCCGAAGCCCCATGCCTTCGGTCGGCTGCCGAGCAAGTGCCTTTCCGATCCTGCAAACGGAAAAAACTCACTTTCTCCTCAACTTTCGTGTAAGATCTCGATCAGACGGCCCAGATTTCGCCGAGGACACTAAGTGACAAGATAGTGTTTTCTTGAGAAATGTGCCCGTCTCGAGATGCACATCGTCATCCAACGGCTCAGGTTGCGCCACGTCGCTCGGACTGCCGAGACCCCATGCCTTCGGTCGGCTGCCGAGCAAGTGCCTTTCCGATCCTGCAAACGGAGAAAAAAGACACCGAGCAACTACGATCGTTGGATCTCTCAAAAATTCGTGCTTCTAATGATGAACGGTCCAGATTGCGCCACGTGCGCTAAAAGACAAGATAGCATTTTTTTGGGATTCACACCATCATCCGGCGGCTCAGATTGCACCATGTCGCTCGGCCTGCCGAACCCCCATCCCTCCGCTCGGCGGCCGAGCAAGCGCCTTCCCGAGCTCGCAAACGGAAAAAAAAGCTTCCGAGCGATAACAACCGATGGATCTCTCAAAAATTCGTGCCCGTCCATGATCAACGGCCCAGATCGAGCCACGTCATAAATCGGTATTTAAAATCATTTTTTATTTATTTAAATCGTTTTATTTATTTAAAAATTGCGAAAAAATTGCTAAAAATTCGGGAAAATTAACTAAAAATTCTAGAAAATAATTAAAAATTCGGGGGTACATTTTTGAGCCCCTGGACGAACAATTATTGCCTAGAATGTACTGTTAAGGCCCCCGAACGGTTAGTAAACACATCGCAAAATTAAATAAATAATCCAAAAAAATAGATAAGAGCCGCCAAATACTCGATATGATTAGAGAACAGCACATGGCATCAAAAAACTACCTCACTACCCCCTTCGAGATTCAAAATCCTCCATTTGGACTCCGATACAACTCCACTAGCCACCAAAATAGTTAAACTACTCCTCAAAGGCTGATCACACTCAGTCTTTAGGAGTGGGGGGCTCGTGATATGGCTAAAAATGGGGTTAAATCGGAACTGTCCAGATTGAGCGCGAATCTTGAAGCTCAGGGATAAAACGGTAATTTCACATACAAATGGATCCAAAACGGGTACTGGATCTCCTTCTCACAGATCCAATAACCCACAAATGGATCCACGCCAATTGGGTACGGGTCCCGACCCGAGGCGAACCCAAACCAACAGGAGACAAATCAGGGCCACTGATTTGACCAAGTCAACGGGCCTGATTTACTCTCACCGGGAATCAGGGGTTAGTTTCCTAAACAGACTGTGAGGATTTTACTCCTGGCAGTTACACAGGGAATCAAGTCCCTAATCACTCCCCTGGCGACTATAAATACCTCCCCTCTACCATAGTGACCGGGTAATGACACTTTTTCCACCTTAAGCTCTTTCTTTAATCACCACTGGTTACTGACAAGAGCGTCGGAGGGTGCGTCGCGGGAATCAACCCCGGTGTCTCGCACTTCCTTGAAGGTTGCGGCAGGAATCAGAAGGCTTGGATCTACTGTTCAGGTTTTCTCGAACTCACAAATCTCATCTGTTTACCCCCACACCGAAATCAGTGGTAACACATGCGCTACAGTTTTCGACGTTGTTATCTTTCTGAACGAATTTGGAGAGATAGCTCTTGCGAATCAGGGCTCGATAGTTGTCAGTAGTGTGCCCATTATCTTTATGAAGTGTGAACCACTTATTTTTGTCTCTACCCTTGCTAGACGTTCACATTTTGGGGTGGGGGGGGAGATTATTCCGTCCTTTTCAACTTTCATGAAGATGGCTGATATGCTTACGTTGGGAGGAGTGAACTTATCAAAGTGTGGTGCTGGAGGTAGGCGGCGTTGACCTGCACCGTTTTTCTGAAACTTTCTGGATTCTTCCTCGCTTGTATTCTTGCATTTGTTCTCAGAAGATTAATCGTTCTTGCCTTGAGGATAGAGAGCTTCCTCGACCTTGATATACTTATCACTTTTTTCCTGTAGCTCAGTAAAAATTTTGGGTGGCTTTTTGGAGAGGGAGGCTTTCAGGTCGTTGTTAGTGATGTTGTGGCGGGAAAGCTGCAGCCTCCATTGAAGAGTCCAAGGAGGAGATCGACCTTGCTTTGGCCATAAAGCATTTGACGAAGTCCTTCAGTAGTTCTCCGTCTCTTTGTTTTAGTTCCAACAGGGAGGCACTTATTTTTCTAGCCTTTCGGTTGGTAACAAAATGCACTGTGAAGAGCTTCTCGAGCTGGTCGTATGAGATTATTGACTCCGGAGTGAGGCATGGGTAACATTCCCTTGCTGATCCCTTCAATGTCGAGGGGAAGTTCGACACATGAGCGCATCGATGGCATTGTAGACTATCATGAGGGTCTTGAAACTCTCGATATGGTCAGTCGGGTCTGATTCCCCATCGTATGAGAATTGAGGAGCTTTGAAGTACCTTTGAATGGGTGCATCACGGATTTTTTTGTTGAAAGGAGGTCGACTAGGGCGGTTGGCCTTGCTAGTGGTTCCTCTCATTCTTCATCTATTCAAGATAATCTTCTACCTCTCGGATACGGTGAAGGACTTGGTCATCCTTCCCCTTAAATCTAGTCGATTTGCCAGATTCTTCTTCTTTGGGAGTAGTAGGGTGGCGACTCTGTGATTGTCGACCCAGATCTTGACTGCCTTGAAAGGCTCGGATGATATCAAGCTTGAAGTTTTTCAGTTCGGCCCTAGTGACTAGGGCTTCTTTCTCTCTGTTCTGCTTAAGAATCTTCGACTCTCATGAATCTGGCTTCTTATTGAAGTACGCCCCCTATGAGGGGAGGAACTCCTTGATATCTGTCTAGGAGAGTTGCTTCTCCGGTTTATCTGATGTTCTGAGCGGGGGGCCTCAGTTCGAGTGCGCCACTTGTCCAAATGGATTCGTAGATCAGTTCCTTATTGTCTGGCACTGTTGATTAGGCGGAGATCTCTAGATCCCCCGGGGCCTCGTGAGGCAATTGAATCGGTTGAAGCATTATTGACTGAGACACGATCGCACAAAGGATGTTGTTCATGACGGCTTTGTTGGGAGCCCCCCGGCGCCTCTCTGTTGAAAGGAACTTGACTAGGCTACTGGGCCGACTGTTGAGGAGGAACTAGAGCTACCAAATGAGGAAGTTGTTGATGAAGAGATTTGGTGCGACATCTTAAGGCCGACGCTTTGCTTCTTAGTCTTTGTGGCATGGCGGTAAGTCAGATTTGTGTAGTTTCCCACAGACGGTGTTGATCTGTTGCTAATTATTTTGGCGTAGGAGCAAACAGATAGTGAGTTAATATTTGATAGAAACTACTAAAAACCAAACCTTTGATCTTTGTCGTGTTGTACGATTAGAGCTCCTGAGATTGAATCTGGATCATTGATTGAACACCGTGATTTCGATCCGACGATTGCTGGCACGACCGACAGACCTGCAAAAAGCCTGAAACACCGAGGGTTGGCCTAACGACAATCCTCCGACGCTCAAGTCAGAATTAGAGAGAGAAACAGATTTTGAGAAAGAAACTATTGATAACCTTCTAACTGAAGAGGGGGGGAGGGTATTTATAGGCCTGAGAAACAGTACAAGAGATTGATATGAATCTATTAGATCTACTATGAATTCCTTATCTCCTATTCGAATCTCTCCCTCAAGAGATAAGATCTCTTGTTTGGGGATAAGAGATTTGACTAACAGTCTTCACAAGCTGGGTTTTTCTCAGTGGGCCTAATCTATCACTTTTTATGGGCTTGAAAGAGGCATGTGTCTTGTAGAGGAGCCTAGAGAATACCACACCTGTTAAAGATGTCCGTTATGATTAATCTGTCTGTAGATTCTTTAAGATCTGTGCTGGAATCGTACAATCCTAATTTGCTGCGATTTTTTCCATTAGTAAATCAAGATCCTCTATCTAGTCGTTGCATAGTTGGGAGCATTCAACCATCACAGACGAAGTGTCAGATCAATCTCGTCGTCCTTTTTGTCCTCTTGGTTTCCATATGTAGCCCGATTAGTTCAAACAAGTCGACCCTTTCTCATACTTAGTGAAGGTGTTCACCTAAGCATTCCTCCCTTCGTCCATCGATCCTTGAACTTTTTAACTGCAAGAAATTTGGTATGCATTTGATTCCCAAAAGAATCGTTACTGTCTCCAAAGGAAGTAGAATTATAGTTTAGGTTAAGGTTAGAGTTAAAATTATCTCAAAAGTTGTATGGTTGGTACCGGCTAAGTTGGATAATAAGCAGAGCTTGACTTGAGGGGATAGCAATAATGGTGTGGGTGATAATATGGAAGCAACGGCGGTGGTGCCTTGTTGAATGGATTGAAAAGAGGGTAGCAGAGCTGACCTTGAGGCTTTTTCATAGCCGAGCTCTTCTTACGAATTTTTTTCCCAAAATGACCCACTTTTTGAACATATCTACCAAACTGACTCACTTTCGAAACAAATTACCAAACTGACCCACTCGCTATTTCAAACGATGAGTTTATCTTTAGTGTTTTGGGAGTTGGCGAAATTTCTCTAAGTGTTGGAGAAATTTCTAAAGCTAAACTCGCTGTTTGAAACAACGATTCTAGTTTAAATCCACTCGCTATTTCAAACAGTGAGTTTATCTTTAGTTTTGATTCAATAGTGAGTTCAAGCATGGATCTACATTGTTGATTGAATACCATAATCTGAATCCGATGGTTGCTGATGCGGCCAATGGACCTACAAAATGTCTGAAGCACCGGGGATGACCCTGCAGACCCTCCGACGCTCAAGTCAGAACCAGAGAGAAGAGAGTTTGGGAGAGAAATTGCAGTTTACCTTCTGACTGAGGAGGGGAGAGGGTATTTATAAGTCTGAGAAATAGTTTAGAAGATTAAGATGAATCCGTTAGATTTATATGAATTCTTTATCTCATTTTGATTCTTATTCTTAAGAGATAAGATTCTCTTGTCTGGGGATATTGACTTACAGTCTTTATGGCCTGGGTGTCTCTCCTAGTGGACCTAATCTATCACTTTTAATGAGCTTGAAGGTGGCCCATGTTTTGTAGATAAGTCTTGAGAAGCCCGAAGCTGTTAAAAAGGTCTGTTATGACTAATCTGCATTCAGAAGTTTTAAAATTTGTGCTGGAATCGTATAACCCTGATTTGCTACGGTTTCACCAGGTTCAAGATCCTACAAATTTTACTTTTAAGAGAGTTTCTAGCACATAATCCAGCTTGATGTATTAAGATTTTTTTCATCGATGCCTTTCAGTGGATGGGTGAAAAGAAAGCATATTAGATTGTTCAATAAATACAATCAATGAAGATGATTTGCTACTATGCTTAGTCTTATTTTTGTTATCCGATTGTAATTTTGCGATTCTTTTCTGTGTTTTATCTCTGGTAAAATAGTTTATTGTACATTCTTTTGGAGTTTATATATTATATTTTGGTGTGGCTGGAGTCGTCAGACTCTATCCGTTTTCATAAAAAAAAAAAAGAAGATGATTTGCTACAATTATTGTAAGCTACTTTTATTTTACTGGCCATTTTTGTTAAACTAATTTCAAACAATCAAAATTGACATCATTATTAAGCACGAAAATTTAATAACCTTTAAGTATGCATAAATAAACACGTGTAATACTGCAAATGCTACATACCAATGGAACTCAAGTTGAGGAAAAAAAAACCAGAAAATCAATTAGTTTGTTTATTGATGATGTGACCCTCGAACAGTCCTTTTTTACAGGGGAGAAGTAGGAAGACCCTGAATAGATACATTAAAATCGTCACTCTTCTGTGCATAAACAGCAACTGTAATGAGGCTGGCAAAGCTTTGCAAATTATTTGCTCTAAAGAGTAAAGAGGCATACCTATTTATCTATATAATAAAATACAAGATAGTTTTCTCTCTCCATTGATTGAAAGAAAATCAATAAGCTATTGAATTCTAACTGCGGAATAAACTCAACAACGACGACGAGATGTAAGAACTATAGAATCAAAACAAGAGAACAAAGAACAAGCAAAAGCAACACACAAGAACACACACGATTTTTATCGAGATTCACCCAAACAATGGCTACTTCCCCGCACAGAGGCACTCCTGCAATTTCCACTAGAAAAATGAAGATTAAGTTTACAAATCTCTCAAGAACTCACCACCAAGGTGTAGGGTTTCTCTCTATCTCTCTTTCTCTTAATGACGGCTGGTAGATCTCTATTTTCTTTTCACATAACCCTAAAATCGTACACAATACAATATATATAGGATTCCACAGCTTTCCATCTCAGCCGCTCATCAATCAGCGTCGAGACGATCGACCGCACCATCTTGACGATCGACCGGTCTTCCCCTTCGACTGCACGAGTTCCAACAGAGAGCGGGTCGGTCGACTGCGCGGTCGACCGATCGTCTTGCCTGGGTGCGGTCGGGGGGTGCGGTCGAACGCAACTCTGCTGTAGCCTCCAACTACTCTTGACCTCTTGCTCCTACTTCGACTCTCCTTCCCGCCTATCTTCTTCAACCCATTATCGTGTATTGGATCCACAAACCCCAACAATCTCCCACTTGGAGACATATACACGAAGTCTCTAACATGTTCTTCATTCTTCCATTGGCCTAGTCTAGGCATGTGCCTCTGCAAGTCTCCTCAACAATTAACCTGGAAACAATCCAATAGCAGTATAGCAAAACTGATGTTTCTTGTTATCCACCACCTTAGTGAGCATGTCCATCGGATTCTTAGTGCCAAGAATCTTCATTAGCTTCAACCATTTCTTCTCAACCACCATTCTGACAAAATGATACCTCATTTGAATGTACCGAGTTTTTCGCCAAGAAAACTGCACTTTGACTGTCACACCATAGTTCACCTATGTATTGCTTCCTGCCCAACTATTTCATAAGCTCCGAAATTCACAACATGTTTTTCGTCGCTTCCATAAGTGCCATATACTCTGACTCCGTGGTTGAATGCGCTACAACCTTTTGTAACTGCGAAGCCCAACTAACAGCTGTTCCACCAATTATAAATACATACCCTGTAGTACTTCTGCAATAATCACGATCGCCCAAAAAAGTTTGCATCCACATAACCATGTATATGCAAAGAATCTCCCCTAAAACAAAGAGAGTGATCTGAAGTACTTGCTAGATATCTAAGAATCCACTTTACTACATCCCAATGCTGTTTACCTGGATTCTTCATGTAACGGCTGACAACTCCCACTGCTTGTGCGATGTCCGGTCTTGTAGACATCATCGCATACATCAGACTCCCAACTGCTGAGGCATAAGGAATAGCAGTCATTTCCTCTATCTCCGCCTCTGTCTTAGGACAAAAGTCCATTGATAACTTGAAGTGAGCAGCCAAGGGACAAGTGACTGGCCTCGCGCCATCCATATTGAATCTCTTCAACACCTTCTTCACATAGTCCGCTTGTGATAACCAAAGCTTCTTGCTACTCCTGTCTCTATTGATTTTCATGCCGAGGATTTGCTTTGCTTCACCCAAGTCCTTCATTGAAAACTCCGAAGCTAGGATCTTTTTTACTTCCTTGATCTTCTCCATACATGAACCTGCTAACAGCATGTCGTCCACGTACAACTCCAAAATAACTATATCATTGTCCTAATATCTACGAATATACACACAATGATTCGTTTTGCATCTATCGAAACATTTTCCTCTCATGAAGCAATCAAACTTCACATACCATTGCCGCTGTGCTTGTTTGAGCCCGTAAAGACTCTTCTTCAATCGACACACCATGTCTTCCTTTCCTTTAGCTTCAAAACATGTGGGTTGTCTCATGTACAGCTCTTCTTCGACATCACCATGGAGAAGAAGAGCTGTCTTCAAATCCAACTGCTCTAAGTGCAAGTCTTCAAATGCCACAATACTGAGCAGAACCCTAATAGAAGCCATCTTCACAATCGGTGTAAAAATCTCACTATAATCAACACCTTCTTTTTGAGAGAATCCTTTCACAATAAGCCTGGCCTTGTACCTCTTACTGCCATCTGCCTCATCTTTGACTCTGAAAACTCATTTGTTCATAAAAGCGCGCTTCCCTGTAGGTAACTTGGTTAACTCCCAAGTTTAGTTATGTTCCAAGGAGCTCATCTCGTCCTTCATGGCTAACTCCCACAAAATTTGAGCCTTATCTCTCAAAACCTCCTTATGAGTCTCTGGCTCTCCTGAATCTGTGTACAGAACATGCTTGTGAACAACACTAGCTGATGGATCAAATATCCTGGTTGGCCTCCTCTCTCGTGTCGATCTCCTCAACGTGGGTACCGATTCACTGACCAGTTCAGGTTTCCCGAACTATTTTGGCTATACATGTTCGTCTTGGATAACCTGCTCATTTCCAATAGGCTCACCATGACCTCCTATGCTGTATGTGGTACCTGTACCTGATGCTGCACTGTAGGCCCCCCACTACTAGGGCCGCCTTCAGAATCTGAATCTGAGTCTGAGTCTGAACCCCAATTTGGTTCTGCACTGGTTGTACTGTCTTGACCTATGTGCCTGTCCTTGTATAGGACCTCTTCATTGAACACTACATTCCTGCTGCGAATAACTTTGTTATCCACAAAATCTCAAAGCCTGTAACCATACTCATCGCCACCGTAGCCAATGAACACACACCTCCTGGACTTAGAGTCCAACTTTTTTCTTTCTTCCTTGTCAATTAGTGCATATACCATATAACCACAAACTTTCAAATACGAAAAATTAACAGTTTTACTTGACCATATTTCTTCTAGAATGGCCCCATCAAGGACACTAGACGGGCAATGGTTAATCAAGTACACTGCTGTATCAACTGTAGCGGCCCAAAGATGGACCAGAAGACCCTTATGAAGTCTCATGCATCTCGCCTTTTCGAGTATCGTGCGCTTCATCCTTTCTGCTATACCATTCTCCTGTGGAGTCTTAGGAACTGTCTTGATTCCTCTAATACCATCGTTTGCCAAATAGTTAACAAACTATTTGCTTGTGTACTCACCTCCGTTGTCTGACTTTATTGCTTTCACCTTGCAACCCGTATCATTCTCAATCCTGGCCTTCCAAGCTCTGAAAGCATCAAAAACTTCTGATTTCTCGCGAGTTGCATAAACCAAAACTTTTCTTGTAGCATCATCGATGAATGTGATGAAGTATCTTTTACCACCATAAGAGAATTCTTGACCTGGACCCCACACATCTGTATGTACCAACTCTAGCTTGACAAGCTTCTTCTCACGCCCACCCAACTGAAAACTAACTGTCTTCTGTTTGCCCATCACACAATTCTCACAAAAATCCATCTCAACCTTCTTCAGCCCCGGTAAAAGTTCTCTAGAACAAAGCTGCTTGACACCTTTTTCACCATGGTGCCCCAACCTGACATGCCATAGAATTGAAGAGGAACTACCTACTAATACTGTAGCAATGATATTACATGAATCACCTCTCCTGAGTAAGTACAACGTGTCAACACACTTTCCTTTTGCCACCAACCTGGCACCTGTAGTTACCTTCCATTCTCCATGCCCAAAAGTTGTTGTAAACCATTATTTGTCTAGTTTGCTAGTTGAGATCAAGTTTTTCTTCAAACTCGGAATATGTCTTGTATCATACAAGACCAAATGCCCACCATTGCGGGCCTTCACTCTCACAGTGCCTCTACCCACAACTGGACATATCTGCCCATTACCAACTGAAATTGTACCAAAATCACCTCTCCTATAAACCTCAAAAACATCCCTCATGGGGGTATAATGATAAGAGGCCCCTGAGTCTATATACCAATCATCTTGCAAAATATTAAATTCAACAGATAAACACAATTCATCTAGACGGGATTCAATACTTACCATATTGGCTACCTGTGATCCTGCTTGCGCTTTCTTTTACTCCTCGCATTGGTCTCTCCTGTATCCTGGCTTCTTGCAGTACCAACACTCACCTTTGCGATTTCCTGTTCTTGACTTGGACCTGTGATTCCTACTTTTCGACCTCCCTCTGTTGTTATTTCTACCACGGTTATCAACTGACAGCGCAGTATTGCTAGGATATAAAACCAAAGTCTCTCCATATCTCTTCCTCCTTGCATCCTCATTCATGATGCTGCTTATAACATCCTTTAGGGTTGTCGTATCAGTCATGGTGCTAGTAATAATCAGCTCTACTGTGTTGTAACTATCGGGAAGACTGGATAGTAACAACAATGATTGTGTCCTCTCCTCAAACTTTAAACCCAATAATTCCATTTGATTGTAAACCATATAGAAATTATTGATGTGCTCAGCAACGAAACCCCTTTCTGACAACTTAAAGTTAACCAACTTCTTTAGATGTAAGATCTGGTTCACTGCATTCGGTTTCTCAAACATGTCCGTCAATATCTCCATTGCCTCCTTTGCGGTTCTTGCCTTCTCAATATGAAATAGTACCTTCCTACTCAGCGATAACTGAATCTGCCCTAGTGCTTTTTGATCCAATCTATTCCAACCTGCTAACGCAACCTGATCGACCTCCGCCCCTTCTAGTTTCATACCAAACAACGTATCATCTAGATCCTTCTGTCGGAGATATGCAATCATTTGGATCTTCCACATTGTAAAATCTGTTCCATCGAACTATTTGACTCTACTCTTGTCCCTCATCTCAATCAAGACTACCAACATGTAGCTCTGATACCACTTTGTTGAAATCTAACTGCGAAATAAACTTAGCAACAATGACGAGATTCAAGAACCATAGTATCAAAATAAGAGAACAAAGAATAAGCAAAAGCAACACAAAAGAACACACAAAATTTTTATCGAGGTTCACCCAAACAATGACTACTTCCCCACGCAGAGGCACTCCTGCGATTTCCACTAGAAATATGAAGATTAGGTTTACAAATCTCTCAAGAACTCACCACCAAGGTATAGGATTTCTCTCTATCTCTCTCTCTCTGAATGACGGCTGGTAGATCTCTATTTTCTTTTCACATAACCCTAAAATCGTACACAATACAATATATATAGGATTCCACAACTTTCCATCTCAGCCACTCATCAATCTGCGTCGGGACGATCGACCGCACCATCTTGACGGTCGACAGGTCTTTCCCTTCGACTGCACGAGTTCCAATAGAGAGCAGGTCGATCGACTGCGCGGTCGACCGGTCATTTCTTCAAGGTACAGAATTGAGTCAGAGAGCACGACGGTCGACTGCACAGTCGACCAGTCGTCTTGCCTGGGTGCGGTAGACCACGTGGTGGATCGCAACTCTGCTGTAGCCTCCAACTACTCTTGACCTTTTGCTCCCACTTCGACTCTCCTTTTTGCCTATCTTCTTCTACCCATTATCGTGTATTGGATCCACAAACCCCAACACAGGCCAGATTTATGCTCCCAAAAGACTTTTTTACTCATTACTGTAGCTACAGTACCCGTTACTTACTGTAGCTACAGTAGCCACATTCACATTTATGCTTTATGTTGTGTGAAGTAGTTGATATTTGTTTGAGTTTTGAAATTAATTAACCTTAAATTCCTATCTTTAATTAATTAAGAAAACGCTAATTAAAATCACACTAATCTTAATTAAGAAAAGCTTTAATTATTGTGGTATAATTAGTCTTTTCTTTATTAATTAAAATTTAGGATTAAAAGTTAATTAGTTTTAATCTAATTAAGTTTAATTAGCTCATCCAAAACATTGAGATTATGCTTAAATAAAATTAATTAATCCATAATTTTGAATTAATTTCATGTAAAACAAAAAATAAAAAAGTGTTTTAATTTATTTTTTCTACAGTATTACTACAACCAAAATAAAGTTAACATTTAATTATTGCTACTGTAAACTTATCAACCAAAGCTACTTTTAAGAAATCAAATTCAAGGAATTGCTTTCGCTACATTGTTTTTCCCTCCATTTTTTTACAACCAACCAAACCAGCCCAATTGTTTTAGTATGTAATTATTTTACGACATTCTAATTATTTTTTATAACTTATCATGTAGTAACTAACCGAATGGTATTGCATATAAATGTTAACCTATGTGATTTGTTAGTCAAATAGGATTGCATATATTTTACTATTTACAGTGTTTTTCATATATTACATCGTTCAGAAAACGTGCCGTAGGCACGTACGTGTTCACGGGTAAACCTAATATATTCATAAGTGTTGTTTTGGTAGGTATATGAGATCTACTATTTTATTGATCATTTTAGCTTCAACATATCCTGCATGCATCTGGTAAATACATTCACATAATAAATAGTAGTAATTTACACGTGCAATGCACGTCTTAATAAATAAATACTTTTTAAAGTATAAATTTCGATGTAGTCTGACCTTAAACCTGAAATCTTTTTTATATTAGTTATGCACAGACAATGTGCGTCTTAATAAAAAAAATTAAATAAAAATTCTGACGAAGTAATGACTCGAACCCGAAACCTCATTCATATTAGTTATGCACGTGCATCACACTCGTTGATAGATTGACAAATGACACTAAGGCCTTCTCCTATTATAATATTAGAGATTAGAGATTAGAGATGAGCGAACACTTTCTACTTCTTTACATTAGGATGAAGTATACAATATTAGTTCTTTTGACAATAAAGTTGTCACACACTATTAATTACAATAATCTTTCCCTAACTAGAAAGAAATATTGATCAATAAAATAGTCAGATGTACGTTTCTCTGTTCAAATTTCAAACGATGGAATGACCTAGATTAAATTTCTTTTACACAAATGTTTGTTGGGAAAAATTGTGTTGCGATAGAGAGGCGCAGAACAAGATGACAATTGATCAACTCAAGAAGAGAAAACGATCATACCAATCACTCTATTTTTCTTGACTCGACAAACCCAATTCAGAAGAGAAATATCAAAAATATTAATTAACAAAAAACGATACAATATGTTACAATAACTCTCTCTCATGGAGAATCTCTCTCTCAGGAGCTCAGTAGAAGAACAAATTTGGTTTATAACATAAACCTTAGTCAGATATACGTTTCTCTGTTCAAATTTCAAACGATGGAATGACCTAGATTAAATTTCTTTTACACAAATGTTTGTTGGGAAAAATTGTGTTGCGGTAGAGAGGCACAGAACAAGATGACAATTGATCAACTCAAGAAGAGAAAACGATCATACCAATCACTCTATTTTTCTTGACTCGACAAACCCAATTCAAAAGAGAAATATCAAAAATATTAATTAACAAAAAATGATACAATATGTTACAATAACTCTCTCTCCTGAGAGAATCTCTCTTTCAGGAGCTTAGTAGAAGAACAAATTTGGTTACAATAACTCTCTCTGATGGGCGCTCACTTGTCACAGCTTCCGGGATGTTGGTCTCAACTGTCGCGGAGCGTCCGGGATGTGAAGAAAGAGGTGGAGGAAAATTTGATTCGGTGTGAAGATTGAGGTGTATAGTTGTGGGTCTTGGGCCCGAAGATGGGGCCCCTCCATGATCGTTACTGCACAGGGTGGGGCTTGGGCCCGCAGAAGGGATCCCCCATGAGGTGCACTGAGGGGAGATGTTTGTCCTCTTGGTCGGCAGTAGAGGAGTCACACACTGAACTCGATCTTCCTTAATCCACTGCCACAGACTTTGCAACAACACCGCCACTACGCCCTCATCATTGATCCTAAAATCTATAACGTCCACCGTCCGCAGGGGCGAGAGGTGAAGGTGATTCTTCAAATTGGTTGTGATTTGGTTGGGTTTTACGTGAGAGAGAGAGTGTGAGAGAGTGAAGACGTTGCTTCTCACTACTCTATGCAGGTGTCTGTTTGTGTTTGTGAGATATCATCTGTGTCTGTGATTAGGGTTAGTGCGAGTTTTTTGCGACGACTCTCCTTTTGGGTGCGACTCCGATTGGGCCATGTTTGAAGTGGCGTTGATGAGGTAGAAGGAAGGGAGCGGCAAATCTTCAAATCCCACAGGATTTGCTTCAGGTGGGTGGGCGCGTGCCGTGCAGGTGGGTGCTCGAAGCTTGCTTGACGGACATACAATTAGTTGGTCCTCGTAGGTTAGAGTGAGAGCTGATTATATTTACTGGTCATGTCGCTTCATATTTTTTTCCTGTCTCTAGGTTGTAACTTGCTCCAGCATACTGGGGTTATTTTGTTAATTTATTATTAATGAAATAGGGTGGCCTTATTCCATGTTACAATGTTTCTTATTAAAGAAACAGGGTGACCTGGAGCCCTGTTTTAAGAAATCCATGTTACAATGTTGTTTGAACAATTATGTAACAAAATTCCAAAATAGAATAATGACTTAACTTGTTCTAGGGCCAGGAATTGCTGTTCCATCTCAACTCGATGGGGAAGAACTTCTCTAAGAATTTCCGAGTGAAAGTAGTCCAAGCAATAGGTCTCTCAAGTCGCTCGGACTCAGCCCAAATGTGAGCCAAATTCACTAGCTGGATGGAAACGACATCCACCCTATCAGCCTCAACAACACGTGCCGCCAAGGGCAAGCGCTCGGTCCGGGTCAACCAATGTTCTGCCTCCAAAGGTGTCTCAGTACCGGAAAAACGGTCGGGATTCAGCCCATAATATCCATAACTGTTCCTGGACGAGGCAGAAGATTTGCCTGCACAGGCACAACGGGAGGTGGAACCCAGGCAGCTTCAAGAGCAGCCATCACTAGATCGATGTGGTTTTGCTCCTGATTGATCAGTCGCTCAAGCACAATAATGACAGCCTCAATCGGATCAGGCTGAGAAGAATTCCCATGAGCCATAGCTGCACAAAAATCAAATAATTAGCATCCAGAATCAAAGTTGATAATAATTCATTCATGCATGCATGGTTGGTAAAATATTAAGCCGATCCCAGTTCGAGCCAATCTTGTCTAAAATATTAGGCAACTAATGTATTAGCTAAACCTGGGCTCTGATACTACTAAAAGCCTTGTCACGCCCCACTTCCCAAAAAGAATATAGAATACAGATCTGCGACTCAACCCAGCGAATGATTTGCATCATTCATAAGCTGTTCAGGAATGTTTACAATATCTCACAATATAATCAGAGTCGGAAGCAAAAGAGTCAACCACACACTTGCAAAATTGAATTAATAAACCAACAGAATTTACTTCAAACAAAATGTATTAATCTCAAATAAATCAGAATCTGGACAAGACAATTCTAGGTCACATCGCCCAAAATACAAAGTAATCATCCAAGTACTCAAAATACATTATTCAAAGCATCAATAATAGTCATACTAATATGCAAGAAATCCAGCACTAATATCTCATTTCGTCAATACCGTCAGGCAGCTGACCATCCTGATCTGCAATTAATGATTGCAGGAGAAGGAAAGAGAAAACAAGTATCCGTCAATGCAAGTTACGGGCCACTTATAATATAGGATATAAGCACATAAAATAGTCAAATCTAAAATGACAACGGAAGTGAATATAGCATGGTATAATGCATCAACAGTAATAACTAGCATGAATCAGTAAAAACAAAGTCAACTAGCATGGTATACTAACAATACAAATGAATGTGTCAAGTATAGTTTCATATAGCAACTAACAGTGTCCAGTAACAGTAAACTCAGTATATCACTGTAACAGTATAACAGTATCAGTCCAACAGTATCAGTCTAACAGTATCAGTCTTATGTTCTTACAGTCTTGTGTGTATTACTAGCTAGGTAGCACTTCATGCGCCCCATATTATAATAAATGGTTGCTACAACAAACAGTTTTGCTTTTAGATTTCATAATGGACCATAATAGAGCAGTGTACTCACGTATCAGTAATAGTAGCAGTAGCAGTAAAAGTAACAGTAACAGTAACAGTAATAGTATGGAACACTAGTTCCCTTCTAAGTACAGGTTTCCATATTTTCCACAACTAGATCTTCCATTAAGAAACCACGGCTTGATCACTTTTATTATGATTATCAACATACAAGTTAGTTCTTGAAATAGTATCAAATTAACATGGTATAATCAGTATTAGGTCCAGGAAAATAAATAAACATGCATAGATGATATACGGTCACATAAACGAGCAAAACAGTGTATGTTCATATTCAAGACAGCATGACAGTACAGTACAAAAAAAGTGATTTCTGTTACCGCAGAAATCCAAATCTGAATCCGTCGAAGAATCTGGAAAATAGACTTCAACACGAATCCAGAGATTATATATAAGCCATATAGTATTTTACAAAATCATAACTCAAAACTGATTTGAATCCAGAAAATCCGTTCAGCCAGAAATCAGTAAATCGTATCCAAAATCAGAAAAACAGCATTCAAACTGCTCAAATAAATCCAGGAAACATCTGGGGTAATCCCCTATATGTCTAGTATCAGAATATAAAGTTTTATAATTTTTCAGTAAATTAGTTTAGCCAAAAAAAATCAGAAAACATCAAGAAACGATAGTTTGGCAAATCTGGAATTTCCAGCACTGCTGTACGAAAACTATAATATCTCGCAAACCGTGAAACGAAATCCAAATCCACTAAAGGGATATGAAAATAGACAAAAGAAGGTAACTTTCATATTTCATAAATATTTTTCATACAGTAAAAGAAAATAGGGTGAAAATACGATTCTTTATAGAACATCGAGCAAAATACAGCAAATATAGCTTTCATAAACAAGTATGAAACGGTGTATAAAAATTATCAATAAAATCCACCAAAATTCTGAGTAATCCCTAGATAGGTATAGAAATACTGTGTAAAGTTCCAGATCAAAATAATATAATTACGACTAGTGTCAAAATAGTTTAATCATTAAAATCATCAAGAAACGAAATCTGGAAATAGAATACAGCTCAGTAGTAAAATAGCCATAAATCATTCATACGAAAACAAAATCGATCAAGATCAGAGGGTTTGGAAAGAAGACAGATTTCTCTACAATTTATGTCTAATACAAAAATTAAGTATTCTGACCTTAATAGGGTCTAAAATATAAATCAAAACTGATCATCGATAAATACAGATTTTCTCTTGAAAACAAAACCAACATAAACCACACGAAACTCGTTCCAATCACAATCAAACATTGTATAGAGTCTACTAAGTGTCCAAATATCATGAAATAAAGTATATAACATATTCACAACTATCATATCACATGGATCTCATCAAATACATAATTTCACCTAATTATCTCACATATATGAGTAGATCAAGAACGGTAAACCCTAGTTGTTTTCATGCCAGTTTTTTGTGTCGTGAGGAAACTATGGTCAATAGCACAATAGAGACAAAACCATCAAAAATAACACACACACGAGTTGTCTCTAGAACCCAACTACACTATAAGTGGTATTTTTGACTTGTATCATGCAAAGGAATTGGAGTACAAGTTACTTGCCTTGACCGAAGACAAAACGAAGAACACCAAGAATAACAGGAATGGATCCCGACAATGAACAAAACCCACGAACAAGAATCACGAACCAAATGACGATCCACACGTGCAAACTCAAGCACGTGCAAAGATGAAGTAAAAGAGAGAGACCAAGAGAGAGAGCGTCGGGCGGCTGCCTCTTGGCTATTGGCTGATGCTCCTGGTCGACGCCGGTGGACAGCCAAGGGGGAAGAGAGAGACGAGGATGAATGGAGGATGGAGGTGCTCGGCTATGGTGGTGATCGGCTAGGGGGAAGTCGATCGGGTGGAGATGGTCGGGATGGGGGTGGGGTGCAATCGGTGAGGGGTATGATAAGGGGTTGTGCGGCCGAAGGTGGGGTCGGCTGGGGTTGTGGCGCAGTCGGGGAGAGAGTGAGGGAGGCCGGGTGAGGGAGAGTTAGGGTTAGGGTTTTAGGGAGAGAGATGAGAGATTATATAAGGTTTTGGTTTAAGGTTAGTAATAGGATGTGGGTAATTGGGTATTTGGATTTAATTGGATCCAATAGGAGTAGAAATAGGATTTATCTAAATAGGGTTGATTAGGGTCAATTTGTATAGAATTCAAAATAGGATTGTAGGTTAATTTGGCTTTGGTGATCAATTAGGGATAAAAAAGCAATAGAATTAGGACTAGGGTAGCCAACCAAAACACCATGAACACCCAAGAGCAAAATAAAGAGAACAATAATCAAGTAAAGAGGAAAAGAACAATAATCGATGGAGAATGAAGCAAAATGACAACAAACCAAACACAAGGAGCTCAAAATGAAATAAGATAAATATATATTGAAAACAACTCCAATATACGGTCCAAGAAAAATATAAGAGATTACAAATACTCAAGAAGAAGAAAAATACATCAAAAATACGAAAAACAAAAAACGGGGGTTACATCGAATATGAACCCTTTAAACTAATTTATTGGATTCTAGATTTTTATGGTGAATTCCTTCTTGTGTGCTGAATTTAATTTGACTTTTCCAAAATTTAATATTGATCTTTGAATCTATTGCTTTGAATAACGAAATCATGTAACTTTCAGATTTTAGATAAAACATGGTTTCAGAATTTACCGAATATGAACCTTTAATCTAAATTATTTGATTCCCGTTTTTTATAGTGGATTCCTCGTTGTGTGCTGAATTTACTTTGATATTTTCCATAATTTAATATTGATTTTTGAATGTACTGTTTTGAGGATCAAAATCATGTAACTTTCAGATTTTTGAATGAAAGATAGTTTTCATAATTTATTGAATATCAACCCTTTAAATTTTTATTTGACTCCAGGTTTTTATGGTGGATTTCTTGATATGTGCTGGATTTAAGTGAATTTTTCCAGAATTTAATATTGATGTTAGAGTATACTATTTTGAGTAACGAATTCGTATAATTTTCAGATTTTGTAAAAATTTATATTTTTGTGGAAAAAAAATTCTTCCATACATATAAACGAATTCTCGTTGCAATATTGGTTGAATAAAAGGAATGTGAATAATGAAGAGTATTTTTGTATAACCAAAATCAAGGTGGGTTTAATTTGAGATTTAATGTTATGATGTGGACCAGAAAGACTATTAATGATACTTTGAGTTGTGAGACTCTAGAGGTTGAGTGGGACCCTAACATACCGGTAGTTGAGATTTTGTGTATATTTGGTCAGTGGGACTTTTGTTATTGATTTTGTTAAGTCCGGCACGGTATGCCAACTCTATGGAGGCTGTGATTTAATTAATAAAAATAACCAACCTAAGGACATGCACTAGTGGAGATGTGATAGAGTTTGGGAAACGTAAGTAGGGGGGCCATGTATAGTGGACGGATGAGATTCGGGACTATAGTTGTAGTTGCGGTTTGATTTCGAAGGCTACAATTATCATTGCCATCTCCCGGGTTAGCACGTTGAGGGTCATTTACAGTTGGGTGGTTTTTTATTCCGAAGCCTGGGACTTATTCGTAGAATTTCAGCATGGAATATTCAGGACGATGTTTAAATGATGCTTACGCGTCGAGGGTGCTAGTCTATCTGGTAGATACCGGAACGTAGGCCTATTCACGGAGTATTCTAGATCTTGTTTCTATCACCGTAGTAGGATTAGTTGCATGACGAGGGATTAAACCCTATAAAGTGGAGAACGATAAGGGCATGCACCGTTCCTATGTATTGTGGGATGTATAGAATCCGACAAGTATGCATTAGTAGTCAGCATATGCATTTGTGTTTTATTGACTTGGTTTCATGTATACTTATTTTCTGTTTTCTGACACTTGACACTTAGTCTAGTTTCACTCGATGATTTATGTCTAATTTATTGCTATTTCATGTTCCATCCATATTTACTGTATTAATATGTTTCATTTGTTGGCTTATGATTTTTTTTATGTTTCTATTTAAATTTGTATTTTCTTTGAATATCACTCACACCGTTATGGCTGACCCCTGTAGTTTTGGGGCACTACTAATCGTAACGGCTATAACGGCACATCTATCCCGGCGTGTACACCCAAACGCCGGGATAGATCGTTATTATTATTTTTTTGTTAATATCGAATGTCTATGACGGCGTTTTATACAAGCGCCGTTAGATATATGATATATAACGGCGCTTATACATGAACTGCCGGCATAGATTACTCTATAACGGCGCTTATACATGCACCGCCGGCGTTGAACTGTTTTTTTTTACTATTTCGTTGCAACGTGTTCTGTACATGCTAATATTTTCCCGTCCCGCCCTAACTTTGGTTTCCCCCCAATTCTATAAACCCTAACAGCCTCAATCTCTCTCTCTCTCTGGCCACTTGTGATTCGCCCCGTCCATCGCCGCTCGCGCCCATTGCCGCTCGCGCCGCTCGATCTTTTGAATCTCCGTCCATCGCCGCTCGCGCCGCTCGATCTTTCCCCAAAATCTGAAATCCAATTGATCTTTCAACGACTTCGTCACCGGCTTGCGCAAATCATCTCCGAACTCAAGGTATCTCTCTCTCACTCTCCCTCAAGCTAGGGTTTCGAATTAGGAACAATATTGTTATTTATCCCTTGAAATTTTTATATGACATATTTGTTCAGATATTTATTTTGAGGTGAACAACAATGAAGACATTCGGCAAAACTTGATTGCTGATGATAAGATAATGGTATTGCTCATTTAACTTTTATCACATTCATTTCAATTTATCATCAAAACTGAATTCATGATGCCTCAACTAGTAGTTTTATTCAGTGCAGCAAGTTATAATAGGATTGGATAATCTAGAAATGCTCGAGGAATTGGAAATATCAGGGCCATCTGATTTTGATTTTGGTCTCGAAGAAATGGAGAGTGAGGATAGTGACATTGATGATGACTCTGATGAGGTGAGTAATACCCAAGAGCTTTCTTCTTTTTTTGCACCATCCAATGGTCATAGGTAAGGTTGGTGCTTAGTGTTGTCCAATTGAAATGCTACAGGATGAATTTATTGTTATTGAAGATGACGAAGAAGAAGACGATGATGATGACATGATTACATCTGAAACATCAAGTGATTGGACAAACTTGGAGACCATGCAATCTTCTCATCCAATTTATTTTGCGAAGAAAATCTCACAGGTACATTTCCTTGTAATTCAATAACAACATGAGTACATTTTTATTGAGTATGCTATCGTTTCTGTATCATATATTCGAAGCATGATTTATGCATCTAAAATAATTATAGCATGTCCACTTGAGAAGATGAGCATAACTAAAATGAATATGTTGAGTGGCTAATAACACTAACAAATAAGAAGCAAGTGTATTTGTAAGAAATTAGAGGTAGCTCTAATTAGGTATAAAATTAGGGGAATAAAGTTCATTGATTGAGCTTGTGCAAAAGAGACCAATACTGGTGCAAGCCATTCGAAGGTTTTATGAGATTATAGTTAATGGAGAGGACTAGGAAAAAACTTATATGAACTTGGATTCTGGTAGTTGAGAAGAATATTGTAGTTCTTTGATAGAGAGGTGACCTTTAACATAGCTGAATGGAGAAAAAAGACTCATATCGCCAACCCTAAAGATTTGGATTCAGGATTTATGGTTTTTTTGTAGTCACTATCACATAGTATATACCAGGCAGGCCCGGCCCTAGGGCAGGGCCTAGAGGGCGACCGCCCTGGCCCCCCAAAATTTGGGGCCCATTTTTTTTAGAACTTTTCAAAAAATAAAATAAAAATCAGCATGCTTAATAATTATGCATAGAGACTCCAAGAGTATCAGTATGCTTAATAATTATGCATAGAGACTCCAATAATTATGCATAGAGACTCCAACACTCAAGTCTCAACTGTCTAACTGAAATACTTAATAATTATGCATAGAAACTCCAAGAGTCTCAACACTTTTTTACTTATTTTATGTTCTTAACAGTATCAGTATGCTTCTGGAATCTGGATAACTTCAATTGAATCAATTCTGATATCTGAAGAGTGAAGACAGCAGCATATCAGCTTTCAGCTTTGGTAAGTTTTTTTTTAAAATTCTGATATCTTACTAATTATGCTTTTGGAATCTGTTTGCAACCATGTTTAGGACTATCTTTGTAGGAAAGATCGAGAGGATAATTCATGTCATAAAATCAGTTTGTTAGACTAGGTTCTTCCTTTGTCTAGCTAATTATATTATCCTGTACAGAGTTAGTGATCCATGCCTTTTGCATTTATGGGTTATTTTCTATGTAAGCAACAAGTAAAAGTAGATTCCCCTGTAAACTTGTTGTATCTGAACTTGCTTCTACCCTTTACTTTGTATTCGTGTACAAGCGAGTTCACAATGTTGTTACTGTACTGAGTATTTTTCGTAGTTATTCAAATGTTTATTGAAGGACAATTTATTTGTCGAATGTATATGGAAGGAAACATTGAAATT
This sequence comes from Hemerocallis citrina, assembly GCA_017893485.1. NCBI lineage: Eukaryota > Viridiplantae > Streptophyta > Magnoliopsida > Asparagales > Asphodelaceae > Hemerocallis > Hemerocallis citrina. Next base: position 79,066,403 of record CM030367.1, read on the forward strand.
TAAAATTTTGGTGATTAATGTTGTCAGGTTTAATACTTTAATTCATAATTTTAGTATGATTTTTTGTGTCAACCCTCGTTTTACTCTTTGTATCAGCCTTTGCCACTGGGGGATCATCCCTCTTGCTTGTCTCATTTTGTAATGCTCTTCAAAACTTTCTTATTTGATATAGTTAATAGTAATCTGCTGTATTTGTGTTTAGTCTCCAGAATTCTTTTTCTGATAATCAATCCCCATAAAGACATAATGAAACTTAGAGAAACAACAGCTTACTTTATAAGAGACGATGCTTACTTTATAAGAGACGATGACAACATCAAAAACACATGGATAACACATTCCAATTTGTTAAATTGTTAATAATGACTACAAGGTAGCGAAATAAACCACATCACCATGCCAATGTCTATTATTTAGCTTGAGTTGGACTAAACTGCTCGATTCAACTCAGCACTCCGTCAAGACCACAATTCACAAAATAACAAGCACCGGTTGCAAAATACTTTAGGTTACTCAATCTCAGATGGGAAAATACATTGATTTAGCACTGAAAAATCAATAAATTGAAGGGACTCATAATCATCATACGTATAATACATGCATTTATATAATTGACATAGTTACTTTCAAGGGTTAGTTGCCCGCATCAACTACTGTAAATGTTAACCCCAATTTCCTCTCCTGACAATGAATCATGACCATTAGCAGTGCCTGCAACTGGCTGCTGCTCACATACAGTCATTGTGGTTCCATTCTGAGAAAAACGTAAGCACAAAATTTTAATGAAAAGTAATTACTTGAAATACTTATTTAGTGTGCAAAAGAGACAGCTTACCCCTTCTATTGGTGCTACTGGTAATGTGTTTTGAGTGGGCAGAGTAGGGCTTTTGGAAAGATCCTTTAGCAGGCCCTGCAAGTCAAAAAATCACGGTATGATTTACATTCATTATCAAATAAAATGCCAGCTGCAAACTGTTAGTCAAGAAAATAAACATCATTGAGTTTTTAGTTTAAGCACTTCCTAAGAAACATATGTTTAGGTTCAGTTCATAGTATTGAAGGGTTAATTGCTTGTAGTTTCTTTGTAAGTTCCAGTGATCAATACATACAAATACACATGAATTATGCACGGGCACATACTTATAGCAGATATTACATATGATGCATATGATATATACCAAAGGAAAACAAAGATAATACGTGAGATGCACAATAATACCATTGCTATTCGTTATCTATGATTTATATTTACATTAAAGTTAACTTTTTCATCAGTTATACAAACAAATTTAATGGACTTTCTCCATTTTCACTATAAAGTCTATCTCCTTTACCATATCAGGATATGAAATGGCAACTTTAGATTTTTCCTGAGAAATAAAATCATACAAGCTTTCCAGATTTACAACATAGTACATATGTAACTCCAATTAACCCATCATACACAAATATTAGGATAAGCTAAGTCGCTACCCAATTTCCAGTTTTATGTCAGTAAAATATTTTACAGGATAACTAAGATAACTGACCTCTAATTTGGAGTAATCAATTAAAACATAAATGCTTCATGTGTATGGCTCAATTATTCCAAGATTACCTTCAAGGCGGACACTTCCAGCGAAGACTGTGGAATGTTTTATATTCATACAAGAGAAGACATACCAGAAACATTTGGCAACAGGTATTGACATTATTGCTTATATTTAATCTCTTACCAATTCCTTTGCCATCCGATGTTTTCTATCATACTCACTCCTGATAATTGTAACATTGATTATATGTGATTACAGGGATGTTTTGGAGAAGAGTACGGGATACTTGGAGCTCGATATTGATTTTTCATCAAATTTTTAGACAAATTTTGACATTGATTAGTTTCCTTGAAGTTCAGGATCCAGTTTGAATGGAGTATTAGAAATGGAGGAATTTCTAATACTCCATTTATACTAGTTTGATCAATATTTTCTAGTTGATTACATAAAAAGCATATTGCACTGAAATCCAAAGCTAAAATGGAGTATTAGAAATTCCGAATTTTATTATAAGCTTTTTGTGATCAAGTTTGAGGGTGGATTAATATATATTAGAAAAGGTACCCTTGGGCATGCAAATTCTGTTATGTTCTCAAGTATTTTAAATTGTTGATCGTTGGAGATAATTTAAATTATTTCTGTTCTGAAGTTTTCTTTCTATTGATCGTTGGAGATAATTTAATTTTAGTTGTTCAATTACAGGTATTTGGTTATTGTGCATCTACCTCCAGTCGTACATCTTATCCGGACTTGTTCAAGATGCAAGCCAAGATGCAGGAAGAGATTGACGGCTTGAAAGATATGAATGCTTCTTTAATCTCCCAACAAAACCACAACTCTCACAATCCAGTACATGGAACTGTAAGTATTCAGCAACATTTTACAATATCAGTATGAAATTTAACTATTGCATTTGACTGGTGTGGTGACTAGTGTAGTGAATAAACTAATAAATGACACTATTGTGAATTATACAGAGCCAGCGAATTCCATCGACTTCTAGTCACGCACATACATCTGGGCGAAATATCAATGGGAATGAAAGCAATGCCGAGCCACAGCAGTAGACTTTGCCATAGTTTAGTTTAATTTGGACTAGTCTTTTTATGTTTTGTCGAAACTGAATTTATGTTTTGTTAAAGAAATTGATGTATAACATGTATATTTCTGACTCTTCGTATGACTATTTTTAGACAAGTAATTATTGTTTATTGTGGTCCATGATTTATATAGTTGTTTATTATGCTATTAGTGATTTTAGGATTTGAACTTTCAAATTTGATGTGATTACAGATATTTTGAATTTGTGACCTATTTTTAAAATAGTGGGAAAAAACTTGATGCCGGGATACAAATCGATCCACCAAACGTGGCGATTTTTTTTTTTAAAAAAATTGAATCTATGACTTGTAACGGCGCTTTTCAAAAGTGCCGTTATCTTTGAGACTTACGTAACGGTATTAAAAATGCGCCGTTACGAGCCGTACGTCTATAGCGACATTTTTATAAGCGCCATTATAGACGTACGCCTGTAACGACGTTTTTTAGACCGCCGTTACAGGCCACAAGCCTATAGCGGCGCCTTTTAAGAAGCGCCGTTATAGCAATATGGACTGTAACGGCGGTCTAGAAAAGCGCCGCGATAGACCTATGGTCTGTCCCGACGGTCGATGCAACGGCGCTGCGCGCGGCGATAATAATAACGCCGCTACCACCTATGGCGGCGTTTATAAGCGCCGCCATAGCCCAAAAAAACCGCCGCTATAGACGTTCCGTTTAGTAGTGGGGGTTAGAGATATCTCTAGTCTCATGTTTCACAGGTAGGTACCATTAGTATGGAGTTGGGAGCATGTGGTAGAATGTTTAAATGTTTATGCATATTTTGTAAAAGGTGATTGTAAAAAGAAAGTTGCAATTATGGTGTTTTTAAATACTGCTGTATTGTACAAAGAATTGTAATTCAAAGTGTTAAATTTCGCTGTGCTTTATAAAAGAGTTGATTTAATAAAAGTTTTAATTTTTCTTGTATTTGATTTCTGTGTTTATGATTACAATTAAAGTTGATTTGAAATTTGTGTCAAGTATTTCTAAATTTAATTATTGAAAATTCCGTGCGCTACAGATAGGTCACATAGGTCACAGTCTTGCTATCTTAAAACATGCCATTCTGTTCATCGGTTGCAACAAAATGCTAAGGGTGAAATGGGTTGGATACGCAATGAATATGGGTGTAACAGTATCAGTATTGTTTTCTTCACGTAGATACAAATAGGAATATGAATAGTTCTTTTTTTTGATGCAAACAGATAGAGTCGAAAGACTCCAGCCAGATCAAAAATATTATAGATAAATAATAACTGTACACAGACAACTCGAAGGGTTTTACCAGAGGTAAAACAAAAGCAAAGAGAACTATACAATCAGCTAAAGGAATCATACAAGCCGCTAAAAAAACAATAGCCCTACAGGAGTGCAACAGCACTGAGCACAGGCAGCAAGAGAAGAGCAGACAGCTTGATGACTGATGCGGCTTGGAGACTGGACGAAATGACGCGCAATCTCAGAGCCGAGACTGGATCGCAGGGTCGGCGGATAAGCTACGATCGACACTGGTGGGCAGGGACAAGGAGCCAAAAGTCCGCCAGGGGATGGATTGGATCCGCTATAGCGTTAGCTACCGCGCCACCAAGAAAGCAATCGGAGGCTCGATCAACACAAATCAATCACGGCGAGAGATCGCAGATAACTAAACAAAACAGCCTCAACCAGGATCACAACCACCGCGACCCAAAAAGAGTAGCAGGTTGCTGACGGAAAGCAAGACTAAGAACTCCAGTCTCAATCGACGAACTGCCAACATCAGCAGCCGAAAGGGGCCAGGAGCTAAGCACAACAAAAAGGAAACCAAAAGAGAAACAGCAATCCAAGCGACAACGCAGAAGAAGTGCCTCAAACAACGAGATAGCGCGATAATAACAAGGTAGTAAAAAGCCACACCAGAACACAAGCAAACATAACTAATAAAAGTCGATAAAGTTAAAGGCAAGTAGCATAATCTGTTAAGATTACAAGCCAAAGAGATGGAGCGGTGCCACAACAACGCTCGCCCACCTAACTTGTAATCACCTACTGCCGATAACAAAAAAAGACCAGCAGTCCAACCAAACACCTTCCAAAGGTGACAGAAAGCCCCGAGAATCTTAGAACCAAAGCATGAAAGAGAACTCCTAACCATGTGTGGAACAAAAGGAGGAAATGCAGAGCCAACACCAGGCTACAACAAAAGTCCATAAGAGAGGACGCAGCCAATCACAGCCAAAAGAACAAAAAGCATCGGAGGGACCCGATTGCACAAACAGAACCAAATCGATCAGCCCTGCAAGAAGCGCAAGCAACCATGAGCAACAGCAAGATACAGAGCAAAACACCCCCCAAAAACAGTAAAGCTCATAAAGAACACAGGGAGCTAAAGAATCATTAACAATACCACAGAACATTCAATCAGAGGAAAGCTTAGTAGAAAGAAACATGTGAAGTATCGAAATAAGCATAGTAAACAGCTAATAAAACTAATAATTGAATAGACCACGTATAGGGCTAGGTAAGAATGAAAAGTGCTAAGTAAAATAGCCAAAACCAATCGGCGAAGGAGCATTAAGAGTATAGAGAGCACAGTAATCTGTAGAGATTACAAACAGAATGAGAGTTCACGCAAAGTAATCGTAAGTCAGAATCGAGCGAACATTCGTCGAAAACCTGAACGGGGAGAAAATTAAAGCGCATTTAGGCTGGAGAGAACGGCAAGTGAATCATAAAGTCGGTGGGAATAAAAGGCTTGCCGCTTAACATCACTAAGAATAGAAGTCCAAAATTTGAAAAGAAAAATGAGTTCTTCTAAGAGAGAGGAGATAGTAGATGCCTTATTAGCGAAAATCCGACGGTTCCTCTCCATCCAGGTAATCCAGATGATGATGTGGACTGAAAGGAACCAACCCTTACAATATCTGGGAAGACACGATGGAGAATACCAACAGGCTAGTAGAGTAGAGGGGAGAGCTGGGCTGGACCAAGCAAGGGACACTAGTTTCCAAAGGGGCTTAATGAAGGAACATTCCACGAATAGATGTTCCGCAGTTTTGGCGCCCTCCAAACATAGACCGCATGGCTGACCCCACGCTAAATTTCTTTTATTAAGAACCTGAACGGTGAGAAGCTTGTTGTGGATGGCTAACCACGAATTAATTTTAACCTTGAGAGGAGCGCATGATTTCCAAATGAAATCAGCCGCCGGGGAAACAATTCCTCGAAAATTGAGAAACTTGTAGAAAGAGTTAACTGTGAAAATACCAGAGGCGTTCCAACGCCAACTTATGCTCTCCGTGGAGTTCCACTCAAAACGGTTGAGTGACGAGATCAACTGTTGCATCTCCCACACAAGATTTTGGGTTAAGGGTGAGACCAAAGGGATATACCAAAATCTGGCATCGTTAACCCAGATAAAAGACTCTTCAACCGATGCCTCTGGGAACGCTGCAAGGCTGAAGAGAGAAGGATAAGCTGAGGCAATCGAGATATTGCCTAACCATAGGTCGGACCAAAATTTGGTTCTCGATCCATCGGCGCAAAGTCTAATAATACTTGATTGAAAAACCGGAGAAACTTTCCAAACGCCTTTCCAGAATGGGGAAGCAAAGCGATGGATGGGGGAATTAAATTGCCACCAGGTGGTGGAGTTAAAATAAGCTTCCTTGACGCAATGAACCCACGAAAGGTGAGGGAACTTATGAAATCTCCACAGCCATTTACCTAATAGAGCCAAGTTGTGGTCACGAAGATTCAAAGCCCCTAAACACCCGCTGGCTTTGGAGGAGCAGACAATGTTCCAATTGCATAGGTGCGAACCCTATTTATAAAGGGCGTCACCTGACCAGAAGAAATTGCTACGAATTTGGTCAATTCTCTTAAGGACCCAAGATGGGATATAATAGAATGACATCAGATAGAGAGGCATAGCCGAGAGGACGGAGTTGAGAAGAGTTAATCTCCCACCTCGGGAGAGTAACTTGCCTGTCCAGACATTCAGCCTGGATTCAATATTATCGATAATGGGGAACCAGTCCGCTCTGTGGAGTTTACCCCATCTAAGGGGAATACCCAGATACGAGATAGGGAAGGATGCTATACGGCAATTAAAGAATTGAGCGATCTCGCTATGACGAAGATCGTTACCGCCAAGCCAATAAACAGATGACTTATTGAAATTGATAGCCAGCCCGGAGGCTAGTTCAAAACAATACAGCAGTAGTTTAAGATTGCGTAAAACCGAGCGTTCAGGTTTAGAGAAAATGATAGTATCATCAGCATATTGGAGATTGAGAATCCCGTCGAAATTTTGGGAACGACTGATGCCCTCTATAGCGTGAACCGAACGAGCGTTGCGGAGCAATCTACTGAAGATGTCAGCTACCAGGACGAAGAGAAGGGACGAGAGGGGATCTCCTTGACGGAGACCACGCTTAATCTTGAATTTATGGCCCTCTGAGCCATTGATAAGAATGGAAGAAGTACCTGCTAACAAACTGGATTTGATCCATCCAATCCATTTCGGGCCGAACCCACGATGGTGCAGGATATCAAGGAGAAAATCCCAATGAACATTATCGTAGGCTTTTTGAAAATCGAGCTTAAGGAGAATTCCTTCCAACTTGTGATAATGGCTAAGAGAGATAATCTCTTGAGCTGCTGCAACACTGTCAAGAATAAAACGATCCTTAATAAAGCCCGATTGGGTAGGATCAATAAGGGGAGGGATGACGGTACTCAGCCTGGAGGCCAGAACCTTCATAATGATTTTGAAAGAGGTATTAATCAGGCTAATGGGCCTGAAATCAGAAACCGAGTTGGCACCTGTTAATTTAGGAATAAGCACAATATGCGCATAATTGATGCGATCGAAGGAGAATGATCCCTGATGCAGGTCTTGAAAAAGATCGAAGAGGTCATCCTTGAGCCAGGGCCAGAATTTTTGAAAGAAAAAGGCGGGAAATCCGTCCGGACCAGGCGCCGAATCGCTTTTTAAAGCAAATACCGCCAACTTGATCTCCTCCATAGTGAAGGGAGCCTCAAGCGAGGATAAATCAGTGTCCGGATCACCATAGAGGTGTTGCCAATCGAGAGAAATCACACGAGGTTTGGAGGAGCCGATAAGGTTTTTGTAAAACGAAAGGAAGGATTTGTGAATATCAGTGTCGGAGCGATGCTCCATCCCCTGATCGATGATCATGGGGATGTGGTTACATCTGCGCCTATGAGAGGCAAATTGGTGAAAGAAGGCGGTGTTACCATCTCCTTCCTTCAACCAGCTAACTCTAGCCCTTTGTGCCCACTTAGAATGGTCTAGTTGGAGAATATCTGCATAATCGCGCCTGCAGGCGCGCCTCTCCATGAGGGCAGAATGAGAAAGAGGGGCTTGCTCTTCCATCAGGTCAATCGCCTGAATGGAAGCAAGCAGACAATCTTTGAGGAAATTGGTGTTTGAATGACGTTCACGGCGCCAAATCTTACACCCGAACTTGATAGCGTGAAGTTTCAGGAGTAAATTTCCGAGACCTCGCGAACCAGAAACGGACGCCAGACATTCCTCGGTCAATTTGATAAATAACTGATCTTTAAGCCAGAATTTTTCGAAACGGAATTGGCGATGACAGGGGAAGTGAAAATCCGAGAACAGGGTGATGGGCACGTGATCCGACGATGGGTTGGGAAAAGCTTTCGCATAGGCATTGTGGAATTTAGAGAGCCAGGGTTGCGAGACTAGAAACCTGTCCAGTTTCGCAAGAGAAGGATTAAGTCGCTGATTCGACCAAGTAAATTTCCTACCGTTGATAGGGATCTCCGATAATTGGAGATTTCTAATGCAATCGTTAAAAACACAGGATTGGGAGTCCGGAGCGGAAGAGTTCGATCTTTCCGCTGCGAAACGCGTGATGTTGAAATCACCACAAACCACGGCAAGACCTTGCACGAACTGGTGGAGAGAGTGAAATTCATCCCAGAAAAGCGGCCGTCCACTAGAAGTCGAGGGACCGTAAACTGAGATGAATGTGATGACGCAATCAGGGATGAGCCAGTGCAGTTGCACTATTAAGAAGAAATTAAGTCTAGGAATGGAAATTAGAGAAAAGGATGAGTCCTTGAAGCCTAAAAGAATCCCGCCTCTAGAGCCAATGGCATCGAGGGAAATCCAATTAGAGATGGCTGAGCCTCCAAGTGAACGAAAGAGTCGCGGCGGGGGAGATTCCAATTTTGACTCTTGAATCGAAATGATATCACAGTGGGAGGAAGAAATAAGGTCGAAAATGGCTCTTTGTTTGGTGGGGCAGTTAAGCCCCCTAATGTTCCATGAGATACTAATCATTAAACAGTTTGTGCTCTTGGACTCGGGACCGTTCAATAGTTCTAAGAAGGGAAATAGGGGTAGAAACGTTAGGGGAGAGCGTGAAGCCTAGGGACTTGGCAGTAGAGACCATCTCTGGATCTGACAAGTCCTCAAAAAGGGGATGATAAAGAGAGCCCAGAGGGGAAGGCTGGGAGCTGGGGAGGGAGATGGAAGTGGGCAGCAGGGATGCAGTGCGCTGAGCCCTAAGGCGAGCACTAGAACGGATCAAACGAAAGGTGCTAGAAGAAGAGAGGGGGGAACGGGGGAGGGTGGAGCTCGGGGATGTAGAGACGCAACCCGATTGAGGTCCAGGAATATCCGGCCTTTGAGGGGGAATGAAATTCTCACAGAGGGAGAGGGAAACAGTGAAATGCCCGGTCGGCAAAGAAGGGGCCGGAGACACCGATCGAATCTTAGAAGTCGGTGGCGAGGAAGAGAAAAAACTAGTAGATAGCATCAACGGATCTATCTTAATAAGAGAGGGAGGAGTGGAGGAAATAGCAGAAAAGGCCTTAATAATCCCGATAGGAATAAACTTAAAGGACGGGAATTTTAATTCCACCAGTATAGATGAGCTACTAGCCAGTAAAGCTAAATTGAGAGAAATCACACGAGGTTTGGAGGAGCCGATAAGGTTTTTGTAAAACGAAAGGAAGGATTTGTGAATATCAGTGTCGGAGCGATGCTCCATCCCCTGATCGATGATCATGGGGATGTGGTTACATCTGCACCTATGAGAGGCAAATTGGTGAAAGAAGGCGGTGTTACCATCTCCTTCCTTCAACCAGCAAATTGGTGAATATGAATAGTTCTCAAATAGGTATCTCAATAACCATGTTGATAATAAAGCATATTTTAATTTCGATTGAATACAGATACTATTTAGATAAATATCATTAGACAGTAGTGATGTTACAAAGGAGATATGTGTAGTCACTAGGGTTAAGTGCTACCTGAGATGCATTAGCCCATAAGAAATCCGAAGTTAGCCCATTATTAATGAAACTCTGTGGAATTAATGTTACCTAACCCAAATAACAAATATGTGTAACCGCTCATTGATCACTTACTACACCCAAAACATCCAACTGCCTTTTTTAACAAAAAAACATAAAATGACTACTGAATCCATAATAGCCCTAAGAGCATCCACAATGAAATTTCTTAAATTTTGAAAAATGACAGTTACAGTAATAGAATTAACAAATATGTCTGTAGTGATTGTTTGCTATAATATTTTCCTTTTTATAGTCGGACGATACATGTTGTATCGTCCGTTTACGCGTTTAAAAAAAAAGAGAGAGACAAGACAACATATCTCGTCCCTCTCAAATTTTTTAAAAAAATTGTGTGAGATGTACCGTCCCGTAATTTTTTTAAAAAAAAATGAGAAAGACGATACATTTATCGTCTCTTTCGTTAAAAAAAAAAAACAAATTCCTTTAGGTCAGACGGGACATGTTGTCCCGTCCTTGGTTTAGGGGATTTATTCTTGGTGTGGGCTTAAAAAATGAGCTTTTTTAAAGATGAATTATATTGTCCCCCATGTTTTAATATCAAATGACCATTTTACCCTTTAGCTTTCAACGTTGAAAGATTATAAATTAGAGCATATGTGAAGGAGTTAGCCCATTGTGCTCTCGGTTCTTCTCTTCCTATCTTAAAATTTCTTAACTTCTCTCAATTTTATTGTACTGAACATACGGAATATTTGCAATGTCTTCTTCAATTAAGCGATTTATTGGGAAAGTTAAATCAAGGCGTTGGTCAGAGTCCGCACCATCACAGAACAGAAGCGAAGAAGAAACAACTGCGCCTATCAATTATAGCGATCCATCGGAGTGGATCAGAGTTGTCGATGATGGACAGAACGTACATAAGCTGATTACCGAGCAACCTATAGGTGGATTTGTTACATTCAGAGAAAATTGGAAGGGGCCGATAAAAGCCTACAAGCTAGTTTGCTCTGTCCCTATAATAAAGCAGCTCATCGACAATGCCGGTTGGTCCCTTTTTTTACTATCGATACAGAGAAGTTCTCGGCGCATCTTGTTGAGGCTTTGGTTGAGAGATGGTGGGACACGACCCACACTTTCCATCTTCCAAGCGGTGAGTTGGGATTTACCCCGTTAGACTGGGCAATGCTAACGGGATTATCTATTGGAGTCGGTGAGTTTCCATCGTGTAACGATGATGCATACACCTTCAAGGTTGTCCAGTCTAGTTTCTTTGCAGAAATTACACCGAACAATTGAAAATCTCACGGTATATGCTGCTCTTTCTTAAAGAAGTATTTTCAGAAGGAATGGATCGATGCAGCTATAGTCGATCCTGAAGTGGCAATGAAAGTTGGCAGAGCTTTCTTCCTGTACTTTGTGGGTGAGTTTCTTCTGCCCAATGCTTCTTCAGTAGTGAGATGTGGTTTCCTTTCTGCTTTTGAAGATTTGAATGTAGTTGGCACACATGATTGGGGTAGTCCATCTTTGGCATTGCTATATATGTCTTTGGATTCTTGTAGCCGACTAAAACTGAAAGCATTTAACGGCCCGTGGCAAGTACTTGAGGTAATCTTACTAAATAATTATTATAATTTTGTAACAATATTTAAAATACCAAATATTAGTATTTGAATTATTAATTATAAATATTCATATTTTGATTTTATTTCAGTACTGGGCATATGAATACACAAGTATTTGTACACCGATGAGTGATCGAACCGTAGATTTTGCGATTCACTTACAAAATGCGGATATTCGACCAAAAATTGCACGTTAGAATCGCAATAATTTGGATCAAAGTAGAACAGATCTGATACGTTACAATATATCCATGGCCCGGAGTCAGCTAGAGATGAGGTCATCAACATCTATTATATGGCAACCACATAATGGATCTGCATATGAGAACGATTATGATATTCAATGTGCAATCATCTTACCCCGCCACCGTTGTATCTTCCAATATGGTAGTCAGGTAATATTTTATAAAGTTATTGTTTCAATACTTATTTTACTTATGATTATTAGCGCTAATTAATTCAATGTAGGGGGTCTGGTATCTCGGTGACCGATGTTATCGGCAAATAACTGGGGTTGTTGCTATTCCATCAAATCCCCCTAAGACTGTCTAGAATGAACTGAGGCCAGCTAGAATGTGGGATGCAGAAAGTCTGTCTTATATAATGAAGACTTGTATTATTTTACATAATATGATTGTTGATGATGAACGAGAAGATGTACATGATTATGACTTCGAACAAAGTTCCTCAACTACAATCGTAACACCTAATACAACTTCTCCAAGTGAACAGACAGCTCGTATGGCATGAAACGTGGTTTTACATGATCGGCAGAGACATCATATACTGCGTCAAGATTTGGTTGACCATATTTGGAACGAATTTGGGGATGCTGAATGACAAGTGTAACACTGTCTGAAATGTTTATTTAGACTTGTAATTTTACTTTTTATTAACGTAACATTTTAGTTTCATGTATCAACAATGGAAGTAATATGAATGTAATCGTATCTTGTCATTATAAAGTAATCGAGTATTTTGATTATCATGTAGACTTTATAATGTAATCGAGCATAATGTAATCGTAACTTTAGACTGATGTCGAATGCAAATTAATATTTCCTACTGTGCATATGGAAAGGTAAAATTGTATTACATGATGTCTACACATGAAACATCCTTTTTAATACGTTCAATGTAAAAATTCAAGTAATTGCTAATGGCGATACATGTTGTTTAATACGTTCGAACTCGTACATGACTAAATAGACTTACATGTCAATCCCTAATGTAATCTTTTTTTTCATTATTTGACGTTGTCTACACATGAAATAATAACGTTGATCATCAGTATATTGACTCATGTCCAACCTTATTATTCGATCTTCCTCCATTTGCTCTTTTATATCCTGGCCTTTTTTTTCAATGCAAGTTTTATTTCTGTCGCTTGTATTCTACGTTCTTGCGTCTCAATATAGCAGGAGTTATATCTTCTCGTCTTTTCAAGCATAGCCTCGTCAGAACCATCTGCTTTATTTTTTGCCTTCCTTTTTTCTGTTTTGCGTCCAGGTAGTCGGGACAGTGGTGTAGAAGATTCACCGCCAGCCGTTACGTCCGAGTTTGGAGAGTCAACATTTAGGGGCGTACGTTGACTGCTACCACCATCAGATGATTGTGTTCCAATGCCATACTCGAACATACTCGTGGTACGTAGAGAAAATTTGGGCAAATCCTTCAGTAATTCATAGCATTGTTCAAATCGGAAAGCTTTCCCAGTAGAATGCATATATTCGGTTCTTGCTTCCCGTATCTTCAAAAAAAAAAAAAACAATAAAGACTAATTTAAAACTTGAACAATACATTTCAAAAAAATAAATATTTTTCAAATCAACATACCTTATCGGCCTTGGTGGTTTCCCTCATAGCTCTATTTGTAACACTCGCCAATTTAGCAACAAATAGAGACATCTTTGGAAATAATGTGAAATCTACTACTAAGCGATGCTGATGTTCGATCGGTTGGAGTGCCTAATATAGCTTTGAAGGTGTTGAATATACGATTCCAAAACTGGCTACCTGATTGGTCCGCACCGATTGTTGGATCTTGAGTGATTGATATCCAACTTTGTGAAAGAATAACATCGTCACTGATTGTATACGCTCTGCCTCTTGAACCCCTAGTTGCCATTGTTGTTGAAAATTAGTCCTCACACTAACCTCTCGGTTGGAAGAGTAGGATGATTTATTTGTTTGTAAATTTTGTATACTATGTTGATGATGAATGTGGAATATTTATAGACGTTTGATCCAATATAGCCGTTTGAAAAAATATAACCATTTGAGAATTTTAAACCCAAAGAGACGTTGAAGGGCAATATGGGAACAAATAATATAACAAAAATAAAATAAAAATACCCATGGGACGGGACATGTTGTCCCGTCCGATCACTTTTGTGATCAAACGGGACAACATGTCCCGTTTGAGGATACTATAAAAAAAAATATGAAAAAATAATAAAGGGGAAGGACGATACATGTTGTATTGTCCGACCTCCTTAAAAAAAAGTTTAAAAAAAATTTTAAAAAAAATAAAAAATAAAAATGTGACGATACATGTTGTATCGTCCGGCGTTATTAGAAAAAATAAAACAATTGGGACGAGACATGTTGTCCCGTCTCTTATAATTTGAGAATGGCAAATTTGTTTCTCAAAAATAAAAAAGAACTGTAGCTACTTTGCCATAAAATGGCAAAATAGCAAACGACTGCTGCAGTTCATTTCTAAAAAAAAGAGAAATTGGCAAATATAACAAACGACTGTGGATGCTCTAACACTACAACGCAGAACCTATTCGCCGGCATTTTTTTAGACCTTCACCGGCGGTTTTTTACGCCGGTGAAACATTCACCGGCGTTTATAAAAACGCCGGTGCAAATGCCGCCGAATCGAGCGTCGCGGAAAGATAGGCGTATTCACCGGCATTTTTACTGGACGCCGGTATATCTTTAAAATACACCGGCGGCCAGACACGCCGGTATATGGCGATTTCTGGGTGCCGTTATTTCCCAATATACATTCACCGGCGGTCACATACCGCCGGTATATATCTTTTCACCGGCGATTGTACAAACACCGGTGAATGTGTAATATTTACCGGCGGTCATAGAACGCCGGTGTATGCTTGTTTCTAAGCGTCCTTCTTTCCCTACTTACAAACATCGGCGTGTCGTAAAATGCCGCTATAGAGATATTCACCGGTGTTTTATAAAAACGCCGGTGTATCTTAGGAGTGTTGCAACTTACGGGTACACCGGCCTGTGTGGAAATGCCTCTCTAACGAATTTTTCAACTAAACAACTAGATACACCGGTGTTCTATGAAACGCCGGTATATGCCCGTTGGTTTTTCCTGCTCCAATTTTTCATTCGATTTCAATTCACAATTTCATTTAAAAAACCTGTAAACTAATTCACAACTGATTCAACCAATTTCAGGCATATTAATGCGAAAATCACAACCAAACACAAGAATTAATTAAGATAATAAAGTTTCACACATAGTCCATTAATCGTCCAAATTCACCGCTTAATTAACATCATAATTAACAAATACAGTAATTAACATCCCAAATATCTCAACAACTACTTAAAACAACAATCCAGAACATAACAACAACAAGAACAACATAACAACAACAACTAGAGTAGGCCGACTACAGATCCATACCCCTCGAGTAGCTTCAGTGCTGATCATCAGAATTTCCTTCATTTGGGTGACCGCTCTATGAAAAAAAAAAAAATTTAGTTCAACAGGAAACCAAATATAAGAAAAATAAGTAAAATAAGAAGGGGCTCATATCAAGTGTAGTTTTAAGGAACTATCATCGTGGAAGGAAACCAAATATAGAAGTCAGAAATGGAAACAGAGAATGGTAAAGAATGAGGATACACCAGGCTAACATAGCGGCATTTTCCTCATCTCTCTCTCATCCCTTCTTTCCCTTCAGCACACGCACACAAAGAGACATCAACAACAACAGCAAGAGCGACAAGAACAACAATAATAATAAATTATTATAAACGAGATGTCTCTATATGGGTTTTCAGATCTCCACTCAAGCCCTCTCTTTCTAATCACAGCCTAATTAAGAACATAGACGATAGCCACTAAACAATCCAATCACAGCCCAATCAAAATTTGCCATCCTGGATCTTAAATCTTCAGATGCATGAATTCAGCTTCTTTAACAGTAAAAGAAAATGAAAATGACAATCAAAATCATGCTAAGATGACAATCAGATGCATGAATTCAGTTTCTTTAACAGTAAAAGAAAATGAAAATTTCCAGTATCTAAGCATATATGTTTCTCCATTAATTCATCATCCCAACTAAATCATGATGTTTGTGGCTCCAAAAGAAACCTGCACAAGGTTTGTTCGGCCCAATTCTTGTACAGATTTGGAGGATTTTGGTATACATACAGCATCCTCTAGTTGACAGTTAACACATTTTGGTAAAAAAATCATGCTAAGATGACAACTAGATGCATGAATTCAGTTTCTTTAACAGTAAAAGAAAATGAAAATTTCCAGTATCTAAGCATATAAGTTTCTCCATTAATTCTTCATCCCAACTAAATCATGATGTTTGTGGCTCCAAAATAAACCTGCACAAGGTTTGTTCAGCCCAATTCTTGTACAGATTTGGAGGATTTTGGTATACATACTGCAAAGTTTCTAGTTGACAGTGAACCCATTTTGGTAAAAAAATCATGCCAAGATGACAATCAGATGCATGAATTCAGTTTCTTTAACAGTAAAAGAAAATGAAAATTTCCAGTATCTAAGCATATATGTTTCTCCATTAATTCATCATCCCAACTAAATCATGATGTTTATGGCTCCAAAAGAAACCTGCACAAGGTTTGTTCAGCCCAATTCTTGTACAGATTTGGAGGATTTTGGTATACATACAGCATCCTCTAGTTGACAGTTAACACATTTTGGTAAAAAAATCATGCTAAGATGATAATCAGATGCATGCGATCAGTTTCTTTAACAGTAAAAGGAAATGAAAATTTCCAGTATCTAAGCATATATGTTTCTCCATTAATTCTTCATCCCAACTAAATCATGATGTTTGTGGCTCCAAAAGAAACCTGCACAAGGTTTGTTCAGCCCAATTCTTGTACAGATTTGGAGAATTTTGGTATACATACAGCATCCTCTAGTTGACAGTTAACACATTTTGGTAAAAAAATCGTGCTAAGATGACAATCAGATGCATGCGATCAGTTTCTTTAACAGTAAAAGGAAATGAAAATTTCCACTATCTAAGCATATATGTTTCTCCATTAATTCTTCATCCCAACTAAATCATGATGTTTATGGCTCCAAAATAAACCTGCACAAGGTTTCTTCTCACCCAATTCTTATACAGATTTGGAGGATTTTGGTATACATACAGCATCCTTAGTTTACAGTTAACCCATTTTGGTAAAAAAATCATGCTAAGATGACAATCAGATGCATGAATTCAGCATCTTTGACAGTAAAAGAAAATGAAAATTTCCAGTATATAAGCATATATGTTTCTCTATTAATTCTTCATCCCAACTAAATCATGATGTTTGTGGCTACAAAAGAAACCTGCGCAAGGTTTGTTCTCACCCAATTCTTGTACAGATTTGGAGGATTTTGGTATACATACAGCATCCTTAGTTGACAGTTACCCATTTTGGGTAAAAAAATCATGCTAAGATGACAATCAGATGCATGAATTCAGCTTCTTTCACAGTAAAAAAAAATGAAAATTTCCAGTATATAAGCATATATGTTTCTCTATTAATTCTTCATCCCAACTAAATCATGATGTTTGTGGCTAATGAAGAAAACAGCACAAGGTTTGTTCTCACCCAATTCTTGTACAGATTTGGAGGATTTTGGTATACATACAGCATCCATAGTTGACAGTCAACCCATTTTGGTAAAAAAATCATGCTAAGAAGGCAATCAGATGCATGAATTCAGCTTCTTTCACAGTAAAAGAAAATGAAAATTTCCAGTATATAAGCATATATGTTTCTCTATTAATTCTTCATCCCAACTAAATCATGATGTTTTTGGCTACAAAAGAAACCTGCACAAGGTTTGTTCTCACCCATTTCTTGTACAGATTTGGAGGATTTTGGTATACATACAGCATCCTTAGTTGACAGTGAACCCATTTTGGTAAAAAAATCATGCTAAGATGGCAATCAGATGCTTGAATTCAGCTACTTTAACAGTAAAAGAAAATGAAAATTTCCAGTATCTAAGCATATATGTTTCTCTATTAATTCTTCATCCCAACTAAATCATGATGTTTGTGCCTCCAAAAGAAACCTGCTCAAGGTTTGTTCTGCCCAATTCTTATATAGATTTGGAGGATTTTGGTATACAGCTAGCATACTTAGATGACAGTCAACTCATTTTGGTAAAAAAGTCATGCTAAGATGGCAATCAGATGCATGAATTCAATTTCTTTAACAGTAAAAAAAAATGAAAATTTCCAGTATCTAAGCATATATGTTTCTCTATTATTTCTTCATCCCAACTAAACCATTGATGTTTGTGGCTCCAAAATAAACCTGCACAAGGTTTGTTCAGCCCAATTCTTGTACAGATTTGGAGTATTTTGGTATACAGCCAGCATCCTTAGTTGACAGTTAACCCATTTTGGTAAAAAAAACATGCTAAGAAGGCAATCAGATGCATGAACTCAGATTCTTTAACAGTAAAAGAAAATGAAAATTTCCAGTATCTAAGCATATATGTTTCTTTATTAATTCTTCATCCCAACTAAACCATTGATGTTTGTGGCTCCAAAAGAAACCTGCACAAAGTTTGTTCAGCCCAATTCTTGTACAGATTTGGAGGATTTTGGTATACATACAACATCCTTAGTTGACAGTGAACCCATTTTGGTAAAAAAATCATGCCAAGATGACAATCAGATGCATGCGATCAGTTTCTTTAACAGTAAAAGAAAATGAAAATTTCCAGTATCTAAGCATATATGTTTCTCTATTAATTCTTCATCCCAACTAAATCATGATGTTTGTGGCTCCAAAATAAATATGCACAAGGTTTGTTCAGCTCAATTCTTGTACAGATTTGGAGGATTTTGGTATACAGCCAGCATCCTTAGTTGACAGTTAACCCATTTTGGTAAAAAAAATCATGCTAAGATGCCAATCAGATGCATGAATTCAGCATCTTTGACAGTGAAAAGGAGAGAAATCAAGAGAAATTACCGAAGAGAGAGAGGGGGGCGACGAGCGGGGTGACGAGCGGTGGCGTAGGAGATAGAGAGAGAGCGGGGCGACGAGCGGTGGTTTTCGATTGCAAATTCACTGCGAAATAGAGAGAGGGAGGAGGGAAATCGAATTGGGCTGTCGAAGATGACGAAGGGACGGAGGCGAAGCGTGAGAAATAGAGAGAGGGAGGAGGGAAAACGAAGGCGGCAAAAATTAGGTTTGGGAAATTAGCGAGCGAAATCTTAGGGTTCGCGGGGATTTATCTCAGTTAAGTCACCGGCGTTTGAAATTACGAACACCGGTGAATGTATCTATATATTCCCCGGCGTTTGTTATTAAAATGCCGGTGAATAATACCAGTCACCAGTGTTTCTAAATAAAACGCCGGTGAATATCATGATTCCCCGGTGTTTTATAGAGGCCGCCGGTATATAACCATCCAATCTGACGCCCCATTCCTGGTCACTCCCTACCCCGGCGCGAATGGTAAAATGCCGGGGAATATACGCCGGTAAATCGCAAATGTTTTGTAGTGTATGAAGATATGTGTTGCGGCTTATTTTTGTGTGGGAGCAACCAGATGATGTGAATTCTTTTGAGAAATAATCAAGAATTTGACCTTTTGACATTCAACTGTATTGAGTGCCTATGACTTGATGACTGACTCGTTTGCGCCATAGGATTAGATTTGTGTGGTAACGATCGCCTCCGCTTGACCTGCAGAATGCCTGAAACACTGGGGTCGATCCTACTAACAGACCCTCTGACGCTCAAGTCAGTAATTAAGAAGTTTATGGAAGAGCTTTTTCGAGAAAATACTGATTACCTGTTTCTTGTGGAGGTAAGGGGTATTTATAGTCGTATTTGGAAACAATTTAGAGATAATCATTGACCTCTAATCCCTGATGTTTTTGGATAAGAAATTGAGTTTAAATTCCTTCATGATAAAAAATTCGGTTTAAATTGTCTCTTAGGGATAATCATTGTTGATTCTTGATTTTGATGACTGCAACACAATACAAAGTTGTTCTATCACATATTTATTGCAGGGTGTATCAAAGTCAATACCATGGTGAAATACACAAAGGCAAAATAATCCAATGAAGCCTTCAAGAGTAATAGATCAAGCCACAAAGTTTTAAGCTCAAGCCACATTGATCAAGAAAGCTTCAAGGCATAAAGACAAAGGCTCAAGCTCAGGTCAAAGACTCAAGTTCAAGACAAGATTCAAGTACTTCAAATGATTTTGTAAAAAGTGTCTTGTAATATTGTAATTTTCATTCTTTGAGTTTTAGAAACTTGTAATAGCCTTGTCACACACACTCACACATACTTTTTAATAACTGAGTATTTTACAAAATTAAAAGGTCAAAACAAGCTTGAATAAATTCAGCAGTTGAGTACCAGTCGACCATTCCTTGGAACCATTCGACTGTCAAAGTACGAAACTGTCTGAACTCATACAAGCTCTGGCCAATCGACTCATTATGGCAACCCAGTCGACTGTTCAAGCCGTTTCGACAGTTTTCTGATTTTAAAACTTGTTTTCCAAAATTAAATATTTTTACTGTTGTTGTATGGCAGTTGGGATTCAACCTCTCAACGTCCAAACGTTTCTAACTCTATAAAAAGAGTATAGAACTCATTTGGCAAAGGTTACAACTCAATTCCAAGCATTTCTTTAAGTTTCAAGCTTTTTGTTTTTGAGAAGAACAAGAATTTCAAAAGCGTACATATTGTCTAAGTCTTGGTTCTCTGAAATTCAGTTTAGTATAACATCGAATTCGTTTTAGACTAATTCCAGAAGTTAACCAAATAGCCACTATACAAATGCACAAATCATAAACAAGGCTATAGGTTATTGTAAACTCTTTTTTTTTTCTTTCACTCTCAGGTTGTGAAAGTGGTCCTCTCGGTTGGAGAGTAGAGCTCTTGGTTGTAGAGTCGGTTTTTCACACTTGGGTGTAGAGTGGGTTTGCTCTCTCTAGTGGTGAGAGAAGTCTACGGGTTTGACATAGTTATTGTCAAACGCCATAGGGTATTCTTGTACTTTTTTCAAGAATAGTGGAAAATCTCAACTGGGTTGCTTGGGAACAGGATGTAGGTCGGGAGGACTGAACCAGGACACATCGCTGTGTACTCTGTGATTGAGTTTGTGGTGGTTGTATTTTCTCAACTTGCAATTTCAATTTTACAATGTTTTATTTCGAAAACTTGTCTGGTAAGTCGACTGATCAGACTAGTAACTCTTTAGTAAGATATTCTTCTACTCAGAAGCAACAGTCGACTGTATCTCTATTTTTAGTCGACTGGACAGTTCGAAAAGTTCAATTTCTTAAGTAATTTTTTAAACAACACTATTCATTCTCCCTCTAGTGTTATTTGCCTTACCTACATGATCCAACACTTGGTATCAGAGCCTGGTTGAGTGCAATGGCATTTACTTCAAATGCAAGCCAATACTATGAAGGCCAATCCACACAAAGGCCACCCCTATTCGATGGAACAAACTATAACTATTGGAAGTGTAGAATGAAGATATCTCTTCAGTCCATCAACTATGAGATTTGGAACATGACTGAGATAGAATTCATCGTTCCTACAATTCCCTATGCACAATGGAACGATGACATGAAGAGCAACACAATGAACAATGCAAAGGCGATGAATGCTTTATTCTGTGCACTTACCAAAGAGGAGTTCAGTCGTGTGTCAAATGTAACAACGGTTCATCAAATTTGGCATACACTCGAGGTAACTCATGAAGGTACTAATAAGGTTAAAGAATCTAAGATATCTGTTCTTATTCATAGGTTTGAGATGTTCCGTATGAAAGAACGAGAATGTGTCGGACATGATAACACGGTTCACGGACATTACAAACTCTCTTTTGGCCCTTGGAAAGACGTACTCGCAAGCAGAAATGGTGAGGAAAGTTCTTCGTGCCCTAACCCCCGAATGGGAGAAGAAGATCACCGTCATAGAAGAAGCCAACGATTTATCACAACTTTCTCTTGAGAATCTTGTGAGAAATCTGATGGCATATGAAGTATAACTTGAAGAACGCAAGAAGGATCTAGAACCTCAACAAGCAAAGAAGAAGACACTCGCTTTCAAGGTCATGTCGGACTCCGAAGATGAAGAAGAAGATGAAGAAGAGATAGCCATGTTCACTAGAAAGTTCAAGAAGTTTCTTAGAAAAGGTAAATTTAATTCCAAATTTAAAGATATTAATGAACTTCCCACTTGTTTCAAGTGTAACAAAACAGGTCATATGAACAAGGATTGCCCATTAGAAAATGCGAAATCAAAAGGAAATGCATAAATTCAAGAAGGACAAGTACACAAAGAACAAGTATATGAAGAACAAGAAGGCATATCAAGCAACTTGGAAAGATAGCGACTCTTCATCGGAAGAAGAGAATGAGGAGTCAAACGAAGTTGCGAGCGTATGTTTCATGGCCACACAAAACGAAGTAAGTGATAACTTTGATTCAAATGACTTATTAGATGGTTTCAATGAGGTTTTTCAAGAACTCAAGAAGGAGAAAATTAGAGTTAAAAACTTAGAGAAAGTAAATCAAACACTTTCTCAAGAGAATCTTGACTTAAATGTTGAAGTCAAGTGGTTAAATTCTCGACTTTCTAATTTAGATATAGATCTTGTATCTCTTAAGAAAAATTATGAAGAGATATCCAAGAATGTATCTAAGTTTAATAAAGTAAAGGAGAATTTAAATGAAGTTCTCCAAAATCAAGTTCAATCCAATAAGAGATTTGGACTTGGTTTTCAAAAGTCTCTTGAAAAACATCATGTTTCTAAGAATACTAGTAGTAATAAGACTGATTCTATTTCTAGTGTTAAGAACAAATTATATGAGTTTTTTTAGAAACCAAAAACTGTTGTTTTCCATGAAAATAGTAATTCTGTAGTTCAGACCAGTCGACTGAACCCTAATTTCAGTCGTCTGTCCAGAGGTTTGGATTCCTATTTAAAGAGACTGAAACCTCAGATAATTCGACCTGTTTCACCTCCCAGTCGACTGACTTCTCATAACAGTCGACTGAAAGGTACAATGAAGTCGACTGGACAAACTAAAAATATTTGGGTTCCAGTCAATCTGAGTCTAAACGATAGAATTACTTACATAAATTCTTATGTTCTTAATGTATGTAATTCTGTAAATTATATTCCTGCTTTTGGTGGTAAATTAAACTCACTTTGGGTTTGGTTTCTCAAAAACTAATCCCTTTCGGACCCAATGAAAAGGGTACCATATTCACAATTATTATTTTATAGGTACCTAAAAGAGAACGTTGGATACTTGACAGCGGATGCTCCAAGCATATGACTGGTCATGCTAACCTTCTTTCTTCCATACAAGAAATAGATGGAGGAACAGTCACATTCGGTGACAACAACAAAGGGAAGGTTATTGGAATAGGCATGGTCGGTAAGAACACTACCCCTACTATAGAAGAAGTTTTTCTTGTTAGTAGTCTTAAGAATAATCGGTTAAGAATTAGCCAATTGTGTGATAAGGGATATAAAATTGTTTTTGAAAAAGATGCATGTTTAATTTATAATTCTTCCATGCAAAATGTAATTTTTCAAGAATTTAGGAAAAACAACATTTATGAATTATGTTTAAAAACTAATGATTTCTCTAATGATTTTGGTTTAGTAGCTTCTAACAATGATTCTTGGCTTTGGCATAAGAGATTTGGCCATGTGAATATGAAAAATATTGCTAAATTTTCTAAGTACAACCTAGTTAAAGGACTGTCAAGACTATCTTTTAAGAAAGATGAGTTATGTGATGCATGTCAACTAGGAAAACAAGTCAAATCTACTTTTGAGACAAAAGAAATGATTTCTACTAGTAGGCCTCTCGAATTAATCCATATGGATTTATTTGGTCCTGCTAGAGTCGATTCTTTAAATAAAAGTAGATATGTATTTGTTTTACTAGATGATTTTTCAAGATTTACATGATTTTTCTTTTTAAAACATAAATATGATGCTTTTGAAGAATTTGCAAATTTTTGTAAACGAATTCAAAATAAAAAATCTCTAATCATAGTCACTATTAGAAGTGATCATGGTCGAGAATTTGAGAATGAAACGTTTTCGGAATATTGCAACAAGAATGGTATAACACATTCGTTTGCATTTCCTAGAGCTTCAGTACAAAATAGAGTGGTCGAAAGAAAGAATAGGACATTGCAAGAGTGTGCACGTACTATACTTGTTGAAAGCAATTTACCTAAGTAGTTTTGGGCTGAAGCTGTTTCTACAGCATGTTATGTTTTAAATAAAATATTGATTAGGCCTAAGCTTAAGAAAACTTGTTATGAACTATTTTTTGAAAGAATTCCTAAAGTATCTTATTTTAAAGTATTTGGATGCAAGTGTTTCATTTTAAACACGAAAGATAATTTAGATAAATTTGATCCTAGATCTAATGAAGGTATCTTCATTGGATACTCAAATAGGAGTAAGGTATATAGAATTTTCAATAAGTCAACCCTGACTATTGAAGAATCTATGCATGTTTCATTTGATGAATCCTTGCCTTCATCTACTGTTGTTGAAGATGAAATTGATTCATCACCTTCAAATAACGTTATTAAATCACTAGAGCAAACTACCCTAAACAAGTTGACGGATAAGGATAAGTCGACTGATGTGAATCAGTCGGCTGATGGACTCGTTAAGTCTACTGATCCTGTT
Source organism: Hemerocallis citrina (assembly GCA_017893485.1). NCBI lineage: Eukaryota > Viridiplantae > Streptophyta > Magnoliopsida > Asparagales > Asphodelaceae > Hemerocallis > Hemerocallis citrina. The sequence goes on from CM030367.1 coordinate 79,090,927, forward strand.
GTGATGACTCAAACTTTACCAAAATCATTTGTTGAAGTTAGAGATCTTCCTCATGACTTTATAATTGGTGACATCTCACGTGGTATTCAAACAAGATCTCATGTTAACATGATTTTTCATACGACTTTCTTATCGCATTTTGAACCAAAGAATATACAAGAAGATTGTGAGAATGAATTTTGAATAAATGGCATGCAAGATGAATTAAACTAATTTATAAGAAATGATGTATGAGATTTAGTTCCACGATACTATAATTGGTACCAAATGGGTATTCAAGAATAAGTTAGATGAATCAGGATAAGTCGTTAGGAACAAGGCTATGTTAGTTGCTCAAGGATATAATCAAGAAGAAGGAATCGATTTTGATAAAACATATGCTCCTGTTGCTAGACTAGAATTAATTAGGATCTTATTATCTTTTGTATGTTTTATGAATTTTACACTCTTCCAAATGGATGTCAAGAGTGTTTTTCTTAATGGTTTTATTAAGGAAGCTGTTTATGTTAAGAAACAACCCGGTTTCGAACATGATCAATTCCCAAACCATGTTTTTAAATTGAAAAAGGCTTTATATGGTCTTAAACAAGCACCTCGTGCTTGGTATGATCGGTTAAAGACTTTTCTCTTAGAAACTGGTTTTGAGATAGGTAAAATAGATACTACCTTGTTTATTAGAAAAATAGAGACAGATATTCTAATCATACAAATATATGTAGATGACATAATTTTTTGTTCTACTAATAGTAATCTCTGTCAAGAGTTTGCTAATACCATGAAAAATGAGTTTGAGATGCGTCACATGGGTGAACTCAATTATTTTCTAGGACTACAAATAAAGCAGTCACAAAATGGCATATTTATTAATCAAGAAAAATATGCTAAGGAATTACTCAAACGGTTTGGCATGGATAGCACTAGTAGTAAGACCACACCTATGGCTACTACTACTACACTTGACAAAGATGAATAAGGTGACGATCAAAAACTTTATCAAGGTATGATTGGCTCACTCTTATATATAACTGCTAGTAGACCTGACATTATGTTTAGTGTATGCTTGTGTGCTAGATATCAGTCGAGTCCAAAAGAGTCGCACTTAAAACTTGTGAAACCTATTTCAAATACATTAAAGGCACATCTGACTCTGGTTTATTTTATCCACACACCGATAATTTTCAACTTTTGTCGTATAGTGACGCTGATTTTGCTAGTCGTAAAATTGATCGTAAAAGTACAAGTAGAACTTGTCATTTTTTGAGACATTCACTAGTATCTTGGTGCAGTAAAAAGCAAAATTCGGTATCCCTATCTACTACAGAAGCTGAATATATTGTTGCAAGTTTGGCTTGTATCCAAATTTTGTAGATGAAACAAACTTTATTGGATTATGGTATTTCATTTTCAAAACCTGCTATAATGTGTGATAATACCAGTGCTATTAATCTATCTAAAAATCTGGTTCAACACTCATGTACAAAACATATTGATATTCGACATCATTTTCTATGTGATCATGTTTTAAAGGGAGATATAACTTTGGATTTTATTTCGACTGATAAACAAGTAGCAGATATTTTCACCAAACCACTTAAGGAAGACATTTTTACCAACTTTAGAAGAGAACTAGGAATTTACTGTTTTCATGACATTTCTTAAAAATTTATTTTGTTTAAGTCGACTTAAAAGTCTTTTTCAGTCAACTTATAAAGAATTTTTGTTGTTCATATTTTGGCTAAAATTTGTTTTCTGGACAGTCGACTGTATCAGAAACCGGTCGACTGACAGAAGTTTTCTTGATGTATTTTTTCTTTTCCACTATGTTTTATGTTTGTTATTTTTTTTTTCTGCAACAATGAACTTGCTTTCTTATGTATCAATGTGTTATGGTTATGCAATGATTTACATTATGTTTTGTTTCTTCTCTCCTTCTATTTTTTTGTTTTTGTTGATGACAAAGGGGGAGAAAAGACTTGTTTTTTGGTGCATGTTGGTGCATGTGTTTTTGGTGCATGCTTTTTCTTGTGCATGTTTTTGTGCATATTATTACTTGTGTGCTTGTTGTACATTAGTTAGGGAGAGCATACATACTTATATTTTATATATCTTTCAAATTTTGTATGACTTCATAATATGTAATTTTTATTATTATAAGTTATTGTGTTGTCATCACCAAAAAGGGGGAGAATGTTGATTCTTAGTTTTGATGACTAAAAAACAATACAAAGTTGTTCTATCACATATCTCTTGCAGGGTGCATCAAAGTCAATACCATGGTGAAATACACAAAAACAAAACAATCCAATGAAGCTTTCAAGAGTAATTGATCAAGCCACAAAGTTTTAAGCTCAAGCCATATTGATCAAGCAAGCTTCAATACATAAAGACAGAGGCTCAAGCTCAAGTCAAAGACTCAAGTTCAAGACAAGATTCAAGTGCTTCAAATGATTTTGTAAAAAGTGTTTTGTAATATTGTAATTTTCATTTTTTGAGTCTTAGAAACTTGTAATAGCCTTGTCACACACACATTCATTTTAATAACTGAGTGTTTTACAAAATTAAAATGTCAAAACAAGCTTGAATAAGTTCAGCAGTTGAGTACTAGTCGACTGTTCCTTGGAACCAGTCGACTGTCATAGTACGAAACTGTCTGAACTCATACAAGCTCTGGCCAGTCGACTGTTCAAGCCGTTTCGGCAGTTTTCTGATTTTAAAACTTATTTTTCAAAATCAAATCTTTTTACTGCCGTTGTATGGCAGTTCGGATTCAACCTCTCAATGTCCAAACGTTTCTAACTCTATAAAAAGAGTATAGAACTCATTTGGCAAAGGTTAACTCAATTCCAAGCATTTCTTTAAGTTTCAAGCTTTTTGTTTTTTAAAAGAACAAGCATTTCAAAAGCATACATATTGTCTAAGTCTTGGTTCTCTGAAATTCTGTCTAGTATAACATTGAATTCGTTTTAGACTGATTTCAGAAGTTAACCTAATAGCCACTATACAAATACAAAAATTACAAACAAGGCTATAGGTTATTGTAAACTCCTTTTGTTGTTATTTTTCACTCTCGGGTTGTGAGAGTGGTCCTCTCAGTTGGAGAGTAGGGCTCTTGGTTGTAGAGTCGGTTTTTCACTTTTAGGTGTAGAGTGGGTTTGCTCTCTAGTGGTGAGAGAGGTCTACGGGTTTGACATAGTTGTTGTCAAATGCCGTAGGGTATTCTTGTACTTTTTTCAAGAATAGTGGAAAATCTTAAGTGGGTTGTTTGGGGACTGCATGTAGGTCGGGAGGACTGAACCAGGATACATTACTGTTGTAGCTCCCCGGATTCCCGTTACCGGACATCCGTGACACTCACCAGAATCTTTACCTTCAAATGCATCTCAACACAGTAATAAGATGAAAATTGAAAAACTTTTTATTGCCAAACGAGTCATTACATTATTGATTACAACCAATGTCTTGTTCTTGACAAGAATACAAATTACATAACCTTAGTATATCTTATTACAAACATACAGATTCCACTTGTAAAGCTATCAGCTGCCTCCTGGAAAGGTAATCGACTGATCACTTGCTGAACTTCGCTGAGTGGCCCATCGGCTCCTCTGGGACTTGCTCCTCAGCTTCAGTCTTCTGCTGCGCGACTCTGCTATCTCTGCACCTGCTCAAAGAGTAGAACCGATACCTAAAAGATAGGGAACGTCAGTACTTTGACTGATGCAATACTGATAATATTAGCGATCCTCCAAACTGGCAATCACAAACCATCTTGAATGGAAAAGGAAACGTGCATCCTAAATTATGTGGTGCTCGTGTATGCCATGATCTAACAACTAAATGCACCAATCACAAGCCTACTCTAAAGCAAGAAAGACTTGGAAATCTAGATCTGCATGCATCCCATACTACATGCGTTCCAGATCCAAGCATGGCCTAGTCTAATGTACAAACAAGAATGCACACGATGCATCTAATCTAATGCAATTCAGTTGGGAATGTATGCATCCCATACTACATACTTTCCCAAAATCAACTTCAATGGAAACGTATGCATCCCATACTACATACTTTCCAAGAAGTTCGCCTCTCCTGATTGTAGGGTTCAATCCCTCGCCATGCATCCTACCCTTGTACCCATCCAGTTCCCAATAGATTATCCGTCGCCCAAGGAGGTTGCAGTGGGTCGATCTAGTTCCGCCCCTGTAGTGCCCAAGTAGTCACCGCTAGTTGGTACCCGCGTACGGACCTCCTCAGAAAGCCGCATTGAATCTAGTCCCACGACCATTTGATTCCCAACATCCCCTATGGACTTACGCATGCGTGTTCATCCCAAATCGAGTCATGAACTTATATATGCCAAAAACACAAATATGCATGTGTGTTCACCCCAAATCGAGTCATGAACTTATATATACACAAAAACTCGCGCATAGGGACGCGAGCACCTCGGGAGGTCAAATCCTCCGGGCCTTCCATATGTTACTTCGGCAAAGCTTTGGGAATCAACAGATCGAGATACGAGCCGAGGACTCAATCCATGAGTGCCGAAAACGTATCCCTACGACTGGTAGGTACACTACCGACTATGGTTTACTAGGACTAATGCAATTTCCTAACCCCTTAATAAACCATTCTAACCCCTGCCTTACTCTAATTACTTCGGGTAAGAATGAACTGCTTCCACACTTGCCTATCAACCTCTGGCCCCTGATGATACCGGTCCGGTTCGCCACTTCCCCGGCTGTGAATGTATATTCGCCCTTGTGAACTTATCTCACTGGCACGCTCAGACATCCTACAAAAGTTTATAATATAGGGTTGATAGGTGCAGGGTATCCCTTACCCTAGTGACTAACTTGAGTCACACATCCCACTCTAGGAGTCAACAACCTCAATAACAGACATCAACCATCCCTAGACAAGAGTCATCGAATCTGGTAACACACAAGGGAAATGTCCTCACAACCCTTAGTCAAAACTAAGACTAAGCGACCCACAGGTTTCTGCCCGAATCTTAAAATGGTCATAACTCTCTCGATACAACTCCGATTGGAGTGTACGAGCCCAATCTGGAAAGGTGAGATCCTAGGCTACAACTTCCTAGTTGATTATGAACTTAAATTCAACCATATAAGTCCTCAAAATATCCTCTCAAGCTTCAGTCTGCGTGCTTCCTGCGCACAGGCTGCACCTTACTGATAGCACTATATACCACTCGTTCATCAGAACGTCGCAAACCCAATTTCTATAGAAGGGTGTGGGTGTCCTCAACAACTCTCTAGTTGATCATGAGTCCAAATTATACCATTAAGTCACCCTAACACACTCGTCTCTCACCGATGCACCAATTCTCACAATGGGTCTCTCCAATTCAGAGCACTCAGATTCACTCTAGGTCTCTGTCCAGTCTTACAAAAATCACAGTAAATCAAACCTTTACTGGAAATTCCTCAAATTGGTCTTTTTGGAAATATCTAGGTGTCTACTACAAATCTCTAATGAATAAGGTTCTCAAAATATGCTCTTAAAGTGTCTCAAATGCCCAATCTCTACAGGGTATCAAAACTGTCCGAAACCAGCACAGTGCATACTCCTAAAATCATAATAATTTCTGTACTTGTCCAAATGACATAAAATTCATGGTGATGAGACTAGAGATCATACTAAACAATATGCAAAAGACCTAATGTCAAAACTCTAAATATACAGTGAGTTCTATCTATTTCAATTTAGCATAGAAACCAACAAATTCTTTAGTTCACCTTCAGCTACTGATTAAAGCTCGATGTTTCTCAAGGCTATAAACTCATCCAAATAATTTCCTTATTTTTTTAAAGAATCTAAATGCATGCAAGAACATAGGGTAAAAATTTTAGGTCAGTAGAATGCTTCAATAAATTATGAAAATTCCTACAACATCAGCTATTCTGTTTATCATTTGCTCAATCTGCCTTACGACACAGTTGCATCTTATGATTTTATTAAAATATCAAATGACCACAGAAAAATCTGAAATAAATCCTGAGCATTCTAGACACATATATGAACAAACTCTTAAAATTTCATGGTCCAATTCTTTATAGTTTTCTCTCGGGAAAATCTACAAAATGACACTCTGAATCAGTTTTTCTACTTCAATTCTGACTTCAACTTTCAACTCTTAGATGATCAACCTAGTACATCCTACCTTACATGCATGCAAGCAAAATCAATTAAAAGACAAGAAATGAAGGTTTAGAGAAACTCCCCACCCTTGGTTGTAGTAGAGGAAATGATCTTCTCAAGCTCCCTTCCTTGAAAAATCCCTTCTTGAGTTTCCTTCACTTTCTCTTCTTTCTCTCCTATTTCTCTTGAAGGGGCTTTTGAAATTTCCAGAGCAAAGAGGGAGAATGGAGTGGGAAAATGAAGGAGAGGGGGGGGGGGGGGGGGTGGGTTATGGCCGGTTTTAGCTAGGGGTAGGCTTAGGGTGTAGGTGGTTTGGACCAAAACAATGGCTTATAGTCCATGGTTTTGGTGGTTGTTATGTTGGCTGCCCTATTTAGCTTAAATGGGTTCCTACGAGTACGAGACGAGATATTTATCGAGCACACGCAATATGTATCCACTGTAGTATCATACAGTGTTATATTTGCATGGGCGTTGTACCGAAAACTAGTATTTATACTAGTATCGGTCCTCCTCGTTCTCGTGCATCTTTTAGAATACAATCTTCCCATGAACCGTCCCGTAATCCTAACCACAAACCTAGATAGCAAAATCAACCAAAATACTGTAATCATGTGCCCACATACGGACAATAACATACATACATACATATTCAGGTATCGTACAATACGGGGTGTTACAGCTGTGTACTCTGTGATTGACTCTATGGTGGTTGTATTTTCTCAACTTGTAATTTCAATTTTACTGTGTTTTATTCCAAAAACTTGTCTAGTAAGTCGACTGGATTTTCGCACTAAGTCGACTGATCAGACTAGTAACTCTTCAGTAAGATACTCTTCTACTGTGACGCAACAGTCGACTGTATCTCTATTTTCAGTCGACTGGACAGTTCGAAAAGTTCAGTTTCTTAAGCAACTTTTAAACAACACTATTCACCCCCCTCTAGTGTTATTTGTCGTACCTACAGGATCCAACAATCATGAATTTAAATAACTCTTTAAATGATCTGGGTTTATTTATAATGGCCTGTCATCATAACCCAGTAATGCAAATTTGTTTTGGGTTATTGAGCCTTAGAGAAAGGCCTAATTCCCGTTGACAGACTTGTTTATAACGAAAATTACCTTTATACTCCTGAGAGCTTTAAGATTCATACCTGATTTGAATGGTCCTAATTTATTTCAATTTGTAGCCATATCACAAGCCCCCCACTCGCGAAGACTGAGATTCACAGTCTTTGAGGAGTAGTCCTCCCGTTTTTAATGGATCACAGAATTTATCGAAGTTCTCGGGAATGCTTGAATCTCGCCCGGAGCGTAATAATATTTTACTGAGTTTGTAAAAGTACTCAGACTTATTTTGAAGTCTTTCTAAAATTTTTGTGACTTTTCTGATTTTTTCCAATTTTTAATTATTTTCTGAATTATTTATTCAATTTTTGATTTTAAATATTTAATTTTCAAAAGTCCTAATTAATTATTCTAAATTAATAATTACTAGGTTTGCCCATTGACACGTGTCTACGGCACGTCTTCGGAACAGTGCACCTTATTTTATCATATAAAATAGTTTTGGAGGTCCAGCAAATTAATTGAAGTAGCAAACATATTATTTGAGAAACTTTTGGGGGTCCAGCAAAAAACATATTATATGATTTTTTTAAAAAAATTTTGAATTATTTTTAAAGTTTTTAATTTTTTAAATTTTTTAATTTTTAATAAAAAATTATTTTCTTAATTTTTTGAATAGAAGAGGGAGGGAGAGAGAGAAAAAAATAAATAAATAAATATAGGAGTTGTTTTGGGTGGGGGATTTGAATTTGAGTTTTGGGGTGAAACTTTTGGTAGGCAAAAATATATAGGAGTTGTTTTGGTGGGGGTTTGAATTTGAGTTTTGGTGGGGAACTTTTGGGAGAGAAAAATATATTTTGTGATGTTAGATCTTGGCCGTTTATTTTCTGAATTATTTATTCAAATTTTGAATTTAAATATTTAGTTTTCAAAAGTCCTAATTAATTATTCTAAATTAATAATTATTTTTTCAGGATTTTGGGAAAATATTTTTCCGAATTTAATAATTATTTTTAGATTTTTTTACGATTTTTTATTTTTTTTTATTTTTTTGAACAATTAGTTCGATTTAATAATTAAATATGGAAATTAATTATATACCGATGACATGGCACAATCTAGAGCGTTGATCGAGACTGGCCCGAAAATCAGTAAGATCGAATGGTCAGAGCGTTAATCGTGACACGTGTCCGTTGACCATTGACTATTGACCATTTTGCGTGATTTTGCGATCGGAGACACATTTGCTCGGAGCCTGCTACCGAACGTTGAAGGTGGTTCGGGTGGGCGACACGTGTCTTATTGACTGTTGACCGGTTAATGATTTTGCGTGATTTCATGATCAGGAACACGTTTGCTCGAAGCCTACCACCGAACATTAAAGTTGGTTCGGTTGGGTGATACATGTCCCTTTGACCATTGACCGTTGACTATTGGCCGTTGAACGGTCAACGATTTTGCTTGGTTTCACGATTGGGGTCACGTTTGCATGGAACCTGCCACTGAACTTTGAAGGTGGTTTGGCTGGGCGACACGTGTCCCTTTGACCGTTAACTGGTCAATAATTTTGCGTGATTTCACGATCGGGGTCACGTTTGCTCAGAACCTACCACAATATGTTGAAGGTGGTTCGGTTGGGCGACACGTGTACTGTTGACCATTGACCCTTGGTCGGTCAACAATTTTGTGTGATTTCACGAACGGGGACACGTTTGCTCGAAGTCTGCCACCGAACGTTGAAGGTTGTTTGGCTGGGCAACACATGTCAGGTTGGTTGTTGACCGGTTAACGTGATTGCATGATTTCATGATCGGGGACACGTTTGCTCAGATTATGCCATCGAACTTTGAAGGTGGTTTGACTGGGCGATGCGTGTCTCTTTAACCGTTGAACATTGATTGTTCAACTATTTTGCGTGATTTCACGATCGGGGTCTCGTTTGCTCGAAACCTGCCACCGAACGTTGAAGGTGGTTCGGCTGAGCGACACGGGTCCCGTTGATTGTTGACCATTGACCGGTCAATAATTTTGCGTGATTTCATAATCGGGGACACATTCACTCGGAGTCTACTAGGGAATCTTCAGGAATTGAGACTTGCCCTCGGGTCATGTCGGATATAGACAACTGATTCTTAACCTGATGGTAGATAAATGGAAGAGGGTGGTGGAGTCGGTTGTTGTCGAGACAATAGTAGAGTGGATGAAAGGAGCGGGAGAGTTGGGCAGGCTGCCTAGCCCTTTGTCGAGCATTGGCGAAGTTCGAGACTACTCAGCTGATCCTTTGTCAAGGGTGGTGTAAGTAATGAAGCCTTTGTACGTGGAGAACAAGCCACTCGAGCACTCTGAGGTTGATGATAAATCCTCGATGCTTTCAGAGCCATGTTCGAGAATGTTTCATGATTCCGAGGGAGTTCGACATTCTCTTGCCAGGTTCGGTGTCAGTTGTGTATTAACATTACTAGTTTACATTGTATCATGACATTTGTTTCAAATACGAGGCATTTTATTTATTGTGTTTTTTTATTGTGATTAAATGAACATAATAAAATCCTTAGAATAGTAGGTTCAATACCATGGGATATCAAGTGAATGACTTGATTGTGAGATCCTATTGGTTGTAATCAGAACACTTTTCTTAAATGTCCCTTGTCAAATATTATTGTGAATTAGGACAATAATAATACATAGAGACTATATGTGCATAGCCTGAAGACCATATCTCACGAGTCATTGATATGAGATATCAAGTCTTCATATGGGTACATATTAGAGTAATAATGTACTGGACTGATCCACAATGAGAGCACAACATGGATCGTTATATGAGTATCATAAGCGGTTCTCACAGTGACCATGGTGTATATAGTTCTTTGACTTGAAGTCACTATAGTTTCCTACATGAGAAGTTGTATGTTTTAATGTTGTCAAACGTTTTCTCTAATAAAGTGATTATAAATTCGACTATTGGATATACTACAAATCATGCAGCGGATATGAGTGACTTAGATAGGATTTGTCCCTCTTACATAACAGGAATGATATTTTGAGTGAGACAGCAAAATGCATGGTCGTGCTCAAATGAGTCAATATGAGATATTGAGCTCATTTGTTTTAGTAAGTCTACTCGGACATCAAGAAACCAAAGATTGAACTATACAAGGGTGACACACTCTATGCCTTGTGGTCAATTAAGATATTTGGATAAGGAGACTAGACTACATGGTAACATTGGTCACGGATAGGTTATGTCAAATCACTAATATTCCCGTTACTTGAGTAGCAGTGATGTATTGCTAGATACCGCTCAATGTTTGTAATACTAGAATATGATTTTAGTATTACTGTCAACGTAATGGGAACCTACAGGGTCACACAATCAGAATAGTTCAAAATTGGGATTTAAATTCATAAGATGAATTTAATTGGGGATCTAAGTATCACTTGGGCTCCTAACATTGGTTGGACATTTAATTAAATTAAATGAGCTGACTAAAGTTCAATGGCCCACACACGAATCTGAACCAGGTCAGATTATGAGCCGAGCAGCCTCATTACTCTCTTACGGTTGATTTTCTGCACCTATATATATGATACGTATCTGTGAAAGAGTCACACATGAGAAAATCCTAACCGTCATAGAAATTTTGAAAGAGAGAGTGATCATGAGGAACATCCCCTTCCCGCAGCTTGCACCGCGGCGTGAGGGAAAGCTTGATTTGATTTGTTCGTGTGGATACCGTAGAGGCACCACAATATTGTAGTATTGTGATCGGTATACTATGGAGACAACAGATCCTTCTTCAAGGTATAACTCCTAAGCAGGATTTATGGTTTTCGCATGGATCCATGGCTAGGTTTTGATTTTTTTTGTTGTAATTTTTCCACTGTGTATTTAATATGTGATTGCCTTCGAAACCTAACATCCGGGTGTTAGGGCTTATTCACCGACCTCCCTCGACACCTTCTTCCTTCCGTTCGTTGCCTTTCTCGCAGGCCTTCGTCTCGTCCTTCCACCATTTGTGGTTGAAGTTCTTAGGTGGTACTCCCAGAGTTCGATTCAGTACATGCTGAACATATGGAGACATATCAACAGCTTCTTGTTGCAGTGTCAAGCGGCAGGGATTTAGCCTAGACTGATCGTTTTTAGGAGGCTCTATAGGATTCATCAAAAGAACAAGTCAGAGTACAGATACTATCTTTCTCCTCGTAAGGGTGTAAAGCTTATTGATAACCCTGACTCCATTAAATCCTGGAGGGAGAAATACTTCCTCATTCGGAGTCACGAGTCGTGGGTGATTCCCATGAGGTGGAGAGAGTAGGTGCCGAGGCGGGCGAAGGACAAACCATTTTTTGAGTCCGTAGAAGGAAGAGATGGTTAGAAAATTCGAAAGTCGGCCTCCTCTGAGTTTGAAAGATGTAATGGGGGAGTTTCTTTTGGGGGGTGGGGGGGGTGTAATACCTCGTATTTCTGAAATATATATATATGATTTGAAATATATATAAAAAGGAATTTGAGACTTGACCTATAGATCCTTCTATAGGAGATGAGTATGGAATTGTTTGGAGGTGGGGGCCCCACCGGTTTGGAGTATGGAACATGCTGTGTTGAAGGATTTGCTCCCACGTGTGACGTGGGGAGATTAGGGTGGGGGCCCACCATGTGAAGTATATTTGGAATGATTTGGAATTTTATGCTTATGGATTAATTACGGGATTTGAGGAGATTTGTAAAGGGGATTTGAGAAATATAGTCCCACATGGGAAGTATACAAAAAATAATTTGAGTATAAATATAATTGCCTATGATCAAGAGTCACCTAATCGGTTAACCAACTTTTGAGAGGCAGCCTGTGGCGGACAGTTGTACTACATAGTATCTAATTTGTCTTCTAAAAATATTAAAATTGTCTGAGTATTGGGGCGGGGCGTTACAAATGGTATCAGAGCCGACTTTCGACACCGGATGTAGAAGAGGGCCTCAGTATGATCTGCGGTATTGAGAGTCATTGATCTCCGGGGTCGGGTATATTCTACAGTATTGAGAGTCACTGATAGTGATTGATAGCCGGGTATCCGATCTGCGGTGTTGAGAGTGATTGATAGCCGGGATCGAGGACGATGCTACATCGACTAGAAAGGCGGATCCTACACTAGATGTGTGCCCTGTACTCAGCGAGGATGCTGATTTCTAAGGTGTGGTGTATGTAATACCCCGTATTTCTGAAATATATATATATGATTTGAAATATATATAAAAAGGAATTTGAGACTTGACCTATAGATCCTTCTATAGGAGATGAGTATGGAATTGTTTGGAGGTGGGGGCCCCACCGGTTTGGGGAAGGAAAAGAACAGCACATGCTATGTTGAAGGATTTGCTCCCACGTGTGACGTGGGGAGATTAGGGTAGGGGCCCGCCGTGTGAAGTATATTTGGAATGATTTGGAATTGTATGCTTACGGATTAATTACGGGATTTGAGGAGATTTGTAAAGGGGATTTGAGAAATATAGTCCCACATGGGAAGTATACAAAAAATAATTTGAGTATAAATATAATTGCCTATGATCAAGAGTCACCTAATCGGTTAACCAACTTTTGAGAGGCAGCCTGTGGTGGGCAGTTGTACTACATAGTATCTAATTTGTCTTCTAAAAATATTAAAATTGTCTGAGTATTGGGACGAGGCGTTACGGGGGGGGGGGGGGGGGGATCTCAGCCCGATCGACCATAGTATGAATCTTTGATTTTCTTTTGTTTTCTTGCTTTCATACATACTTTTTTTTTGTCTTATTCTCTTTGTGTCTCATTTCACAGAGGCTGTTGGCATGGACTTCAAGGCGATGATCGCTAAGCGCGCGGGGTTGAGTGGCAGAGCCCCCAAGGATAAGAAGAGAAAGAGAACGACTGCCAAGCCTTCGCCAGCCAAGGTCGCGAAAGGTCTAGTGCTTGCATCCCCATAGTGGATTTGGAGTCTTCGCCTGCCCCATCTACCTGGAAATTTACCTTGGTTGCGGCTCTTGCACTAGAGGCTCCACGCCTTACTGCGGTGGTGGAGACGATCCTTACCCAGGAGCACAAGAAGCTCTTCATCTCCAACTATCGAGTGATGAGGCATGACGGGTTCCTCGGGGACTCGGCTACATGTATGCAGGCAGTCCATCACCTCACGCCCCGAAGGATAAAGCGGCGATGGATGCGGGGTTGGTAAGCAACGATGCCTTGGAGATAGCCAGGGCTAACATGGCGGTAAACTTTTGCTTTTATATTTTAGTACTTAACTTTCTTTGAATTAGTTGGGTCGGTTTCCCCCTTGGTAACTTTGAGTAATTTTATTTTTTAGATTACATGCCACTTCAGCCACCTGTTGAAGCGAGTGGCGGAGAAGGAGAAGGAGCTAAAAGCGGCGAGTGATAGGGACCAAATGGAGCGGGTGAAGAGCACTAAGGCATTAGAGGAGGCGGTGTGCGTTTCACAGAGCCAAGCGACACAGATCGGACTGCTGGAGTCGTCCTTGGAGAAGGCGAAGGATCAGATAGTCCAAGTGAAGGAGAGGGCGGACTGAGAAAGGGTTCTCACAGCCAAGGAGAGGGAGAGGGCTGCGAAGGAGAAAGAGGATGTAGTGAAGGATGCGAAGGCGGAAGCCAAGGGTTCCTAGCGTAGAATATGAAGCAGGTGTATGCTAGGGCTTTTAAGCTTGTCAGAGCACGCATTCCAGGTTTCGATCGCTCGGGTATTCTCCGTATGACCCTGTCGAAGACGATTCAGAAGAGGAAGAGGGCGAGGTGGAAGAGGAGGAGGAGGAAGAGCAAGATGTGCGCTGGATCAAGATCAGCGCCTCAGATCACGCCACGTCACCTCTACGCCTGATTCCCTCATCACGGCCATCCAATCGCCTCAACGCGTGAGCTAACGCATGATCAAGGGTCGTGATTTAATCTAGGTAATTTATTTCCTTTATTTAATTATTAAATCGAATTAATTAATTAAAATTAGAAAAAAAATGATTAAAAATACAAAAAAGTTAATTAAAAAGTTCTAAAAATAATTACAAATTAAGAAAATGTGTTTTTAATTTTCTAAAAAATAATTGTTAATTAGAACAATTAATTAAAATTTTTCAAAAATTAATTGTTACTTCGTAAGTTGGATAAATAATTCGGAAATTAATTGAAAAATCATTGAAAAATCCAGAAAATTCTGCAACCAAATCTGAGTTATATGCAAGCTCAATTAAACCCAGCGTGAGAGTCTAACATACCCGAGAACTCCAATACAATCCTGTATGCCATTAAAACAAGAGAACTACCCCTCAAAGCCTGTTGAACTCAGTCTTCGGGAGTGGGGGGCTCACGATATGGCTAAAAATAGGATTAAATCAGGACCGTTCAAATCGGGCACGAATCTTAAATCCCTCAGGGGTAAAACGGTACTTTCCACCACAAACGGGTCCGAAATGGGAACTGGGTCTCTTTCCATGCCCAATAACCCAAAACGGGTTTGTCCTGTTGGGAAAGGGTGACGGCCCGTTAGAAATCAGCCCAGATATTTAACGAGTGATATATATATATATATATATATATATATATATATATTAGGTTTTCCCGTTTACGCATGCCTACGACACGTCCTCGGAACGGTGCACCTTTGTTTGATCGTATTTTGGAGATCCAGCAAATTAATTGAAGTAGCAAACATAGAGCAAAAAACATATTATATGAATTTTTTTTCGAATTATTTTTAAAATTTTTAATTTTTTTAGTTTTTAATTTTTTAAAATTATATATATATATATACTAGGTTTGCCCGTTGACACGTGCCTACGGCACGTCTGCGGAACGGTGCACCTTTGTTTGATCATATAAAATAGTTTTGGAGGTCCAGCAAATTAATTGAAGTAGCAAACATAGAGCAAAAAACATATTATATGAATTTTTTTTTCGATTTTTTTTTTAAGTTTTTAATTTTTTTAGTTTTTTAGTTTTTAATTTTTTAAAATTTAAAATTTTTTATTTTCTTAAATTTTTTGAATAGAAGAGGGAGGGAGAGAGAGAGAAAAAAAAATTAAATAAATATAGGAGTTGTTTTGGGTGGGGAATTGAATTTGAGTTTTGGGGGGAAACTTTTGGGGGGAAAATATGTTTTGTGATGTTAGATCTGGGCCTTTGATTTTTTTTGGGATTGAAGGAGAACCACTTGATAGCTTTCTTTGTGTTTTATTATATGGATTATATTTCTATAAAATATGAGTGAGAGAAAAGGTGGTTGGCCTGTAGGATTTCTATAGGGCCATGGAATTAATTGGTTTGATGTAGAGGCCCATAGGAAGAGATTATGGGGCTATGGAAATTATAATGCACTAGAAGACAAAAAAAAATCAAATGAAGAAGGAGGAGTGGGCTGCCATGTTGATGACGTGGCTTTGCTTGGGTATAGTCCCACATCGGAAGCATGTAGGAGTGAGGGTGAGTATATATAGGAATTACCATATGATAAAGGTACCTAATGGGTATACCCCCCTTTTGATGGTGCCTGTGGTGGGCGTGGCTAGAGTTTGGTGTCCGTTCTTTCACGTGCGTTCGCACGTAGCCGTATGGACAGCTGAGCCGGACTCGGGGCGTTACAAATGGTATCAGAGCTGACTTTCGACACCGAATGTGTGCAAGATATATGCCTGAGATGGAGCGAGGTTGGTACAAGCTGCCTGGGTAGGGAACTGTACAACTAGCAGAATCAGAGTAGTCCATTCCACATCGGCTAGAAAGGGATCCTTGATCACGTTGAAAGTCCCAGGCTCAGCGAGGACGCTGAGTTCTTAAGGAGGGGTGTGTGTAACACCATGTACTTAAGTAGGTATATATATAATATTATATAGGATACTATAATAATATATATATAAAAAATATTAGAAGTGGGCTTAATAGATATATGTATAATTATATATGGGCCACTAAGATTTGTGGGCTTTGATTATAGGAATTAATAATATTGGGCCATGTTATATAATGTGGTGGCTGCGTGTGCTTATGGCAGGACCACGTGATGCATTCATGCTCATGCATGGCACATGAGTGTGAGTATCTAGTGTATGGGAGTAGGAGAAAGTCCCATATCGGCCAAGGGATGAGTTTTATAGGTATTTATATAATAGAAACCATATGATAAAGGTACCTAATGGGTATACCCCCTTTTGATGGTGCCTGTGGTATGCGTGGCTAGAGTTTTGTGTCCGTTCTTTTGCGTGCGAGCACGTGTAGCAGCGTAGCTGAGCTGGGCTCGGGGAGTTACAAGTGTATCCTATTGGTTTGAGGCTGTCTCAGGATAGGCCAAGACCTTGGAACGCTTCTAAGAAGCGAATGTTAACAGAGCTTTAGTTATCCACTCGAGTCCGTCGTACCTCATGATTGGCCATTTGAAAGCTGATTACAAGTGCATCGCAATGGGGCATTCAGATGCCTTCCAAGTCTTTATCGGAGAAGGTAACTGGGACACCAAAACTCTTGGGATGGGGGATGTTTTCTACGTAGTTGACCTCCCGGACGAAGGCTTTGCAGGCGGAGTTAGACTCTCCCCCATCGACCCTCCATGCATAGAATGCAAAACTGCTCTTGGCTCGGAGTCTTGGGATTCTGCTAGCTTCTCCGCTCACTTATTGGCCCCCCGGGGCAGTGGAGGATCAACTCTATCCTTTCTCACACACTTGGCAAGTTTTCCTCGCTGGATGAGGGCATCGATTTCGTTCTTCAAGGATTAGAAAAGGGGGGTCATGCCCATGGTCCCTGTGGAAGCAGCACCACTTGTCTATGTTTCTCTTCTTGCTGGGTTTATTCTTTTTCAGAGGAGGTTGGAGCAGGCCCTATTTTTCGACCTCCATGAGGATAGTCGAAACATTGGCATTTCGAGGATTAAACATTTCGAAGCAGAGAGGAGGGCGGCGCTGGCCACTGTTGTCCTTATGGAGTTTCTTAAAACCTTCTTCTTTTGGACCATTCCGCTTGTTCCCG